>PVHT021183712.1:8122-51669 GCA_004024745.2 Catagonus wagneri
CTCTCACCGTGTAAATAAGATAGTGTCTGTGAAGCCCTCAGATGGGGCCGGCCAGGTCACGTCCACAGACATCGGCTGCTGCTGCTGGTGAAGTGGAGTAACTGCCTCATTAAACACAAGCTGCTGTTTTTTAAAACAAATCGGTGTTTGTAAGGGGTTTAGGTACCACAGTGACCTTGTAACCACGCAGTGAGCAAGGACACTGTTCTTTGAGGTCACCGTTAATTTAAAGGTCATGCAGCGGTGAGCGGTGGAGCTGGCTTTGAACCCAGGCCTCTGCCGCCCCAAGGCTGGTGTTCTTCCCAGGCAGCCCTGCTGCTCAGTGCTGAAAACCAGCCCTGCAGGGGCCCTTCTTCTGCCACCGGGCCGTTCTAAGCACAGCCAAGTCCTTGCCCAGTGGTCGGGGAACCCAGGCCTGCAGGGGGCAGGGCAGGATGACGGAGGGCAAAGAAGTCTCCCGCGACCTGGCACGCCTTCCGCCGAGGGAGGGTCAGCTGGTCATGCAGTCCCAGCAGAGGGAAATGTTAGCAGATACATGTGTGTGCCAGGTTCCAGTTTTACACAGAAGGCTTCGAGCGAACCTGTAATTGAAATAAAATCCATTAAGAAAAAAAATAATAATAATAATAAAAAGAAGGCTTCAAGCGAATTAATTTAATCCAGTCTCCTCAGTATGAACCCAGTTCTTAGTGTGACATGACAGAGGTGCCGGGGGACCCAGAGGCACTCCTGCTGCCTCCTGCATCCTCTCAGCATCCCGCCGATCAGGTGCAGCTCAGAGAGGTGCAGGAGCTAGTCTGCATCACAGCCTCTAAGCCCGGAGCCACCACACAAGGACCAGCCTGTGGGCTCTCAGCACCATGGCCAGTGCCCAGCCTCGGCCCGTCCCACCCTCCCCGGGGCCAGACAGGCTACAGGCCAGAGCGCGGTGCCCCCGCTGTCCCTCCCAGATCAGCGCTGGCAGTTCACAGCCATGGAATTCTCTCACCAGGGAGGTGAGAGTCTGATCAGGCACGCCCTTCTCATTTCAGCTCCCTGCTGGTATCTGCTGTCACTCTACTGTCCGCTGTCTCCGCTTTGGGCACTGGGCACACCCAGCACGGTGGATCCATGCACCCGCCCAGCATGCTTTAAAGGAGTCCAGTCGCTGGCACCTGCTTGCTGTGGGACGCTTGTCATCACAGGGAGCTGCCCCCACCCCAGTCAGGAAGTTTTCCCAGGATGTCCCTGTGTGCAGGAAGGGACCAGGATTCATCCAGTGGCATGGCTGCCACCTCCCCCACGGGCTGTGAGCTCCCGGCGGGCAGGGGCGTCCCTCCTTCGTCTTAGTGTCCAGGATAAAACAGGCACACAGTAGGCGCCTGATAAATTGTGGGGTTTTTTTAAAGTAATCTTTTCACTGCCTTTTTATTTAGTACAAAAGTAACCCGTATTTATTAGGAAAAACAGTGATTGTTGCAGAAGCAAAAATGAATACCATTGATAACCCTCGCAGCCAGAGTGGCCACTGTAATGGTCAGGAGTACGCCCTTTTCCCTGTGTGCATTTTTTTTGGGGGGGAGACAAAATAAGGGCACACTGAATATATTGTTTTGTAACCTTCCTTCACCATGGCGATAAAGCAGCGAGTCAGCACAGCGTAAAAGCAGTGTTATTATAATAATGTTATTGACAGGATGGTGTTATAGTTCTAATATGTATGGCCGTATTCCTATTATTATTTATTACGCTGGAGAGAGTGTTGGAGAGAAGAAAGCTAAGGGAAAACACTTGTACCTACGCGTTCGGGTGGCCAATTACAGAGCGCAGCCTGTTGTCATGGCAACCGCCTCAGGACTTGGATGCAAGGAGATGGATCTGGGGGCCCTGCTGGGAAGGACGGATGCTGAGCAGCCGGGAGTAGGGCCGCTTGGCCGCCCAGCTGGGGGGTGGGCAGGCCTCTTTCGGGGCAGGGTCACGTTGGCAGCAGTTGACATCCTTAAGCTGCCTCGCTGATCCCTGTGGTCAGGGCTGACCCAGGGCAAGGCGGGCCTTGCTAACTGTGCCCCTGGGGCTGAGAGAGCTGGTGGGCAGCTGAGGTGGGTGATCATAGCGGGACGGAGGTGGGCGGCGCGGGGCCTCAGCCTCCACCGTCGCCTGCGGATGCCAGCCTCTCCCAGCCCCCACCGCCGCGTCTCCGTTTACGCAGGACTGTATTGACGTTCGCGAGACCCAGCAGGTGGAGCAGACGGCGGCCTGGAGGATCCGCCTGGCTCTGGCCCACGCACGGTCGGCTTTCACTCAGCTTGCATGCTTTGCCCCGAGGACCTTGCCGCCTCGAGCGTGGAGCTGGGGAGAGGGACTCCGTGGTGAATCAGAGTCCTGGAGCCACCGGCCTGGGGGACGGAGGGGAGACAGAGGTGCCGGCAAAGGTCAGCGCCTTGACCTAAAGGAGGAGAACATCCAGCCTGGATGGCGGAGGGGAAGCAGGGCTGGCTTCCTGGAGGAGGTGGAGCTCACTGAGTCTGGGAGGACCAGAGGATGAACCAGGCACAGAGGCCTGGGAAGGGCATGTCGGAGGGAGGGAACAGCATGTGCCAGGCACGTGTGCCAGCGTCCTCGGGCTCTTGGGAACTGTAAGATGAGTGTGGCAGGAAGCACGGGTTGGGGAGGGAGAGGCCAGGATGAGCCGATACACAGGGGCCTGGGTTGGGAGTCCCCCTGAAGGCAGAGAGCAGCAGCTCAAAAATGCTCATCAGAGACATCGGGATCACAAATGACAGCCTCGGGATTTGAACGCAGGTCGTCTGAACACTGCCCAGGGCTCCAAAGGAAATTGCCAGGAGTTAGAGATGTCAGGTGTTCACTCTCTCAGGCTACATCACAAATGGCAGCATTCGTCCCCCCGCCCCACACGACGACTAATGCCAGCCTTGGAGCTGGGTGGTCAGGGAGGGCTTCCTGGAGGAGGCAGGCTGAAGCTGCTGGACTTCAGAGGATATAGGAAAGTGAGAGCACAGGGTCTGAGCTTGGCACACCGGGGGGCATGAGGATGAGCAGGCTGCTGATATTAGGGCTGGTTTGGGGGCCGCCGTGAGGTTCCGTCCTGGAAGGGGACCGCGGAAGGTGAGAGCTAGAGGACAATGGCACACAGCTGAAGCTTGGGAGACGTGGCCCTGGCAGAGACGGGCGCTGTGGGGGCGCGTGGCTCTGGAGTCAAGACAGCCTGCATCTCTTCCCTGTCTGTGCGACTCTGTGCAAGTTACTCGGCCTCTCTGGGCTCTGGCTTCCTCCCCCCTGCAGTGGGGCTCCTGTGAGTGCCCAGGGCTGCCCAGGCTGCTGGTGGTGGTGTTTGTTAGAATCGTGGCTGGCAGGATGGCCCCCAGGAGGCAGAGGCTGACCTCCACGCGGGCAGCGAGGACCCGGGGCAGAGCCCTCTGCACTGGGAGGGGACGGCGGGTCCCGTGCAGAGGGAGACTGGGTTGAGATGATGGTCTCTGGGGTTGAGCCGATCTAGCGGGGCAGCCCAGTGGGCCAGCTTTGCCTGCGGCTGGCAAGGCCAGGCTGAGATCAACCCTCAGAGGGGACATGGGGAGGGGTGAGTGCGTGCGTCAGGTCCAGGAGGGCGGGGGCCTGGGCGTCTGCCGCACTGGGGACCGGGTGGCGCTCGGCATGGGATGAGCTGGGACCACAGACTGTAAACGGTCAGCATGGGCGGTGCGGCGGAGACACAGGGCTGAGACTGGTATTTGGGGGTGAACTCGGCCCTGTGGTGACAGCCAAGTGCGTGTGCGCCTCTGTGGCAGCCACCCAGCTCCAGGGCCCGTCTGAGTCCACCACGTGCCCCCAGGCAGCCCCTGAGCCTGGGGGAGGGGCCGGCGGGCACTAGAGCCTGCTGGTGGCAGCCAGTTCCGAGGAAGCCGGGCCCATCGTGGGGGACCGAGCTGCCAGGGGGCCGGCACCCGAGCAGATGCAGGGCCTCTGGGCGCATCACACCCCAAGGTCACACCCCAGCTGGCCGCCAGACGTCAGGCCACGTGTTGCAGGTGCTCCAAAGCCCTGAGTGTGTGTGCGAGGGGTAGGAGTGGCTGTGTGCATTGTGTACGGGTGTGGGCGGGTGTGCAAGGGAGTGTGTGTGTAAAGGGTGGGGTGTGCCAGCACGTGGGCGTGGGGAGTGTGCCAACGCGTGAGGGGGCGTGTATGAGCGAGCGAGGGTGTGGGTGTGTGTGTGCACCCGTGGGTGGGTGTGGCAGTGCAGGTGCGCGTGGGAGTGTGTGCCAGTGTGCAGTGAGTGTGAGAAAGAGGGAGCATGTGGGTGTGTGGCAGAGTGTGAGCGGGTGTTTCTGCAGGTGCGGGAGATCGTGTGCTAGTGGGTGTGAGCGGGTGGGTGGAGGTGTGAGTGTGTGTGTCCCTCCGCACGATTATAGGTAGGCACATTCTGTGTGTGTGTGTGTGCGCAAATGTTTGTGTGTGCAGGCCTGAGGTGCATGCTGAGTGTTTGCATTTGTGCATATATGTCTGCATACATTGTGCACGTGTCTAAATGTGTGTGTGCGTCTTTTATGTATGTGTGTGTTTTATCTGCGCATGTGTATATATGTTTGCATGCATACAGTTATATTATGTGAGTGTTTATGTGCATCCACGTGTGCGTTTGTACGCATGTTCACACGTGTGTGTTCTGTGCCTGCAGGCATGTATTTGTGTATGTTTGTGTGTTTGTGTGTATGTGTGTTTGTGTGTGTGTGTATGTGTGTGTGTGTATATGTGTGTGTGTGTGTGTATGTGTGTGTGTGTGTATGTGTGTGTGTGTGTGTGTGTATGCATCCAAGTGCATATTTCTGTGCATGTACATGTATACGTGTGTTTTCTGTGCCTGCACGTGGGCATTCACGTATGCACAGATGTGTGTGTGTGTGTGTGTTTAGCTCTCGCTGTCTGCCGGGCACGGGCCCCCATGACCGCGGGGCGTCCCGGTCCCCATGCCTCCGACCCTCAGCGCCTCGGCCCCTCAGCGCCTCGGCCCGGTCCGGCTCAGACCCGGCTCCGGGAGGGGGATCTCACCGCCCCCCCTCTCCCTCGCTCCCGCAGGCGAAGCTGGGCGATGAGATCCTCGACTACAGAGACCTGGCCGCCCTCCCCAAGAGCAAGGCCATCTACAGCATTGACCGGCCCGACATGATCTCCTACACGCCCTACGTCAGCCACTCCGTGGGCGGCAGGCGGAGCTGCAGCGAGGTGCCGGCCCCAGAGCCACCCCTCCTTCCCTGGTCCCCTTTCCTCTCCTTCCTGCGCAAAACGGGGGTAACGGGCTCCCAGGGTGCTGCCACCCAACGCCCTGAGCCGGGGTCATCCTTTTGGAAATGTGTCTTGTCCGCGGGAGAGTGGTGAGGGCTGGATGAGACGCGGCTGGGCTGGTGGCACAGGGCACCGCCCTGGGGACGGCTCTCGGGGCGCTGTTGGCCCTGCGTCTCCAAAGGGGAGGTCTCAGACCTGGGTGGTGGGGCTCTTCCCACCCGAGGAGGGGCGGGGTGGGGACGCGCCTGGGCCTGCGCGGCTGGCCTCTTCGCTGAGTGACGGTCCGGTGCCGGCCTAACGGGCTGCTCTGTCTTGTGTCCACAGTCCCCGCAGTTGCTCTCGCCAACGCCGCCGGAGGTAAGCGCCCGCCGCGTCGCTTGTGGTGCTGCCTCGGGCTGTAAAGACGGCCGCCGGGGGCCCCCGCAGCGCGTGGCCCTTCCCGTGGCATCGTGCCGGGGCCCTCGGAGGCTGGGCACCTGCCCGGCCGTGGTTATTTTTACAGCCGTGTCTCATCTGCGTGCCTCCCCAGGGTGGCGATGGGCCTGCGGTGCGGGCGCCTGGGGCACACGTGTCCTGAGGGCCAGGTCGCGGCTTCCTTTATGGAAAGAGTTCACGAGATGGGCCAGCCCGGGCCACCTCTCGCGCCTCCTAGTGGGACTCATGGGGCAAAGCCTCGAGTCCTTGACGATACACGTGCTGCAAGCATTTCTCCATCAAATAGTGTTTATTATTAGCAGCTCGCTTTTTTTTCCGGTTTCTCAAAATTGATCCGTGATGGCAATAGCCACCAATCAGACTCCAGTCTGCATGGGCCTCAGGTCTCGGATCTGGGAACGTGGTGACCAAACCCTGCGTGTGGCCAGCTGACACTGAGCGTCCACGCCCACGTGTGGCCGCGAGCGCCACAGACAGGGAGGCAAGGAGGCTGACACCTGCAGGGTGCATGCTGCCCGGCGGGGCTGCGCAGAGGACCCCCAGGACTGGAGGCTAGGGAGCAGGGCTGTAGCCGCCCAGGGAAGAAGGGGCCCGCCAGGGGCGGGTAGGGTGTGGCCAGGCCAGAGGGCTCGCGACGAAGCGCAGGGGGACCGGCAGGTGTGCTTCCGGCACGAGCGCCACCTGAGCGAGATGTGGAAAGCTTTAGGGACAGTGGCTCTGTACGTTCGGCCAGAACACCAGCCTCTGGAGGGGGAGGTGAGCTTGGACTTGGAGAGGCGCGGGAGCCGAGGGCGCCAGACCCAGACCCGCACACTGCTCGTCCCCACGCCGGCCTGGAGCGGGGACAAAACAGCACCGTCCACCCCACGGCAGGATGCCGGGCTGGGTCCTGTCTCGGGCCAGCGTGCCAAGCTGTGGCAGGCTTGCTTTGCCCCAGCGCCATGGTGCCACGCCATCTCACATCCCCTGCCACCTG
This sequence comes from Catagonus wagneri, assembly GCA_004024745.2. Classification (NCBI taxonomy): domain Eukaryota; kingdom Metazoa; phylum Chordata; class Mammalia; order Artiodactyla; family Tayassuidae; genus Catagonus; species Catagonus wagneri. Next base: position 14,811 of record PVHT021183712.1, read on the forward strand.
CTGTGAACACTCCCAGCAGTTGCCCATCCTGCTTGAGTGGAGTCTGCTTTGCCAGTGCCTGTGGGTCTGACTCAACAGGGCTTATGGCCCTGGGAGGGGCTTCTTCCTGCCCCCCTCCCCTGAGCCCCGTGGAGGCTGGGGGGAGCACAGAATCTCACTGCTTCTCCAAGCCGTGTGCCAAGGAGCCTTGGGTGCCAGGAAGGGTGGGACCGAGAGGAACTGAAAGATGTCGGTGGAGCCCACTGCCTCTGCCGCTTCTGCCGGAGCCCCAGCCGCAGGGAGGGCCAGATGGAGTGTGGGTGGGACCCCGACCGCCAGCCCTTTCCGGTTTGGGGGAGATCAGCACCAAGACCAGCTCTCCAGCCAGCTCTCCAGGGCCCCAGCAGGTGTCAGGAGCTTGGTCCCGGGGCCGTGTTGAGTCAGCCTCTTAGGTCGGGGAGCGCAGAGAGCAGGTGGAGGGTGGGGGGGTGCCATCGGCCATGTCCAGCAGACTGTCCTCCCGCAGGGGGACCAGGACGACCGCTCCTACAAGCAGTGCCGGACCTCCAGCCCCAGCTCCGCCGGCTCGGTCAGCCTCGGGCGGTACACCCCCACCTCGCGGTCGCCCCAGCACTACAGCCGTCCAGGTACTCGCCCCCGGGGTTCCTTTTGCCCCCTGAGAAGCTGTGCTTCTGGCTGTTCTTCCTCTGAGAGTCTGTCTCTGACTTTATGCAGCCGGGGAAACGTCCGACAGGGTGTGGGGTTGCCAGCGGGGGTGGAGAGCTGGCCCGTTTAATGATGCACAGAACAGGCCTCTCGTGTCTGGGCGGGGACGTTACCTGCAGACGCAGCTGGGGACCCTGTCGGTTAGAGGAGCCGTGAAGCGAGGCAGTGCCGAGCACGTGAACTGTTGACGTGTTGGTGGCAGGTGTTGGGGAGGGAAGACAGCACCCGGGGCAGGAAAAGGGAAGTCATAGAGCTCTGAGCTCACGCGGTCCTGGGATGGTTTCCACTGTGAAAGCAAAGTCAGTGGATGAAACCTGGAGTCAGCACACCCGTGGAAACTCCACCTGGCCCCAGAGACAGCCGTCCCCATGGGAAAATTTACCAAAGGCCACTGGCGGGCACCTCCCGGTGGGGAGAAGCCCGAGGAGGGCGCTCCCCGCCCCATCCCACCTCGCTCCCTGCCTGGCGCCCGGCTGTGTGCTGCTTTCCGTACCCTTGGAGACGCCGCAGGGGCTCCACACACACACTGCTTTTCGAGGGATTTTTCCAAGCGGCTTCCTCCTTGGCCGGCTGCTGCATGGCACCATTCTCACCTCCATGGACTCAGCTCGGATTTTTGCAGCCTTTGTGGAAAAATCAAAACTCATTCATTTGCAAAATTATTTTCATTGACTTGATGCCATGTGCCTGGTACACCTTGCTCAATAGATGTTTAGACAATGTGTGTGTGAGTGAGCGTATAAGTGGATGAGTGAGTGAGTGAGTGGATGAGTGAGTGAATGAGTGAGTGAATGAGTGAATGAATGAGTGAATGAGTGAGTGAGTGAATGAGTGAGTGAGTTAATGAGTGAGTGAGTGAATGAATGAGTGAGTGAATGAATGAGTGAGTGAATGAGTGAGTGAATGAGTGAATGAATGAGTGAATGAGTGAGTGAGTGAATGAGTGAGTGAGGGAATGAATGAGTAAATGAATGAGTGAATGAGTGAGTGAGTGAATGAGTGAGTGAGTGAATGAATGAGTGAGTGAATGAGTGAGTGAATGAATGAGTGGATGACTGAGTGAGTGGATGACTGAGTGAATGAATGAGTGAGTGAATGAATGAGTGAGTGAGTGAATGAGTGAATGAGTGAGTGAGTGAATGAATGAGTGAGTGAGTGAATGAGTGAGTGAGGGAATGAATGAGTAAATGAATGAGTGAGTGAGTGAGTGAATGAGTGAGTGAGTGAGTGAATGAGTGAGTGAGTGAATGAGTGAGTGAATAAATGAGTGAGTGGATGACTGAGTGAGTGGATGACTGAGTGAATGAATGAGTGAATGAATGAATGACCAGGCAAGCAGGTGAGTCGGGAGAAGGGCCATTGGCCTCTCCAAGGGCCCCTCTCCTGACCTCTGACCACCAAACTCGGGTCACCTGGGCTTGTCAGCTGTGCCTGGCCAGGTGGTTGTCCCCAAGTCAAGACCTGAATCCCCGCTGGGCGAGGCCAGGGTGACTGTCAGGTGACAGACCACTCCCTGGTGAGTCCAGCTGCCCTCCACTGGGCCCTGGCTCCCAGGGAGTGCCCTACGTGGGGCAGTGGGCAGCAGCTCCCGCCCGGCAGGCCTGGGGCGGTCGCCCTGACCCCAGAGGGCAGGGCTTCCTCACTGCTGCCCCAGAGCGCTGGCCCAGAGTGTGCTCGGTGGTCTCCCTGGAGGTGCCTCGTGGAGGAGGCAAAACTGTCCCTAGCAGAGTGGGGCCTAGGACTGTTGGATGCGGTGGCCGTGAGGCGGGCGCGGGCCAACTCTGACTTGCTCTCTGTTGCCCGCAGCTGGTACTGTGAGTGTTGGTACCAGTAGCTGCCTGTCCCTGTCCCAACACCCAAGCCCTCCATCCGTGTTCAGACATCATTACGTCCCCTACTTCCGAGGTAAGGCGCGCAGGGCCGGCCGCGTCCGAGTCTCGCTGTCCTGTGTCCGTCGCATGGCTTCCCCAAGCCCCGTGTCTCACGCCCGCTCCCCGCTCTGTGTGTTGTGTATCCCTCTCTGTCGCTGTGTAAATGTTCCCAGGGGGTAGCTTGTCGTGTCGGCGGCCAGCAGCCAGGCAGCGGGAGGACCCTAGCATAACCCCAGCGCCCTCCCCGGCCTCGTTCTGAGACCCTTCGCCTAAGTCAATTCCACTTACTCCCCACGGCAGCTCAGGGGCGCGGGGGGTGGGGGATGGGGACGGCTCACCGAGGTGTTGGGGAGCAAAGCCAGGACTCGTCCGTGGCCTCAGTGTATGGGGGCCAGAGGCACGACCCGCGTGGCTGCAGCTTCTCCCAGGGCGCGGACCCGCCCACCGACCACAGCCTCGCCGGACATGCGTGCGGGGAGCACACCGGGAACAGGGCCAGTTCCTTTTCAGTCTGTGTGCTGTGGACTGAGCTACGTGCCCCAGATTCAAGCAGGAGTCCTCGCCGCCAGCGTGTCTGGCTGGAAAAGGGTCCTTAGGAGACGGTCGGGGCCACCCAGAGTCATACAGCTGGGGCCCTACGCGGGTGGGGGCAGCCTTTTAGGAAGAGGAGCAGACACTCTGCGTGCGCGCAGCCGCGAGGCCACATGAGGACAGGGCAGCCGCCTTCCGCCCAGGAGGCAGGCCTCGCCGGGAACCGAGCCCTGCCGGACCCCGATCTGCGATGTCCAAGCTCGGCAGCCACCGTGTGAGCCGCCCGGTCCGCGGTGTCCCGCTGCGCAGGCCTCGCGAGGAAGGTGCCGTGGAGAGGCTCCCGGGACGGGAGGGAGAGCAGCCGCGTGTCTTGCTGATTCCCTGAGCGGCGTGTTACGGCCCCCCTTCCTTATGGCTGCCGAGCGGGGGTGTTACGGCCCCCCTTCTCACGGCTGTTTCAGAACCTTCTGGGGGCCTAGGGGCTGGGGAGAAGCAAGCTCAGCCGGTTGCCCGTCATTTAAAGGTGGCCCAGCGCCGCTCCGTGGAACCTGGGCGGTTCTCAAGTGCGTCATCTGCACTTGGCTGCGTGACCCTGTCCGCGTGCGGAGGAAATTGCTCCGATCTTCGGGCGCCGGCCTCTCTTCTCCACGGGCCTGTCCCCACAGGTCCCCACAGCTCACGGCCTCTCCTGGACTTGCTAACTCTTCTGCCAAGCAGCAAAGCCCCAGCTGGCACATCCTGGCAGGGCGGGGCTGCGCCACGTCCGAGTGGCACCAGGGCATCACGTGGCCGGGCTGTGCCCTCGCCTCGGAGGCGCACAGAAGAGTCACCGCCAAGCGGACTGACAATCTAGACGAGTCGCGCAGGTCACGCGCCGAGCTGTCTCGTCTCCCTGAGCCTGGTACCCAGGGGTCCCTGGCAGAGGTGTGGCCCAGAGGCCAGGCCCGACAGCGTCCACATGCATGTGAAGAGGTGACTGGACAAATAGGTAGGTGGGAGAGCAGAGCCTCACCTCCAGGCAGTGACCCAGTGACCCAGGCGGATGCTCCGCCTGCTGCGAGAGGCACCTGCCTCCCCGTCGGGTGTGGCCGTGCAGGGCTCCTCCCAGAGGGCACGGGACGGGGCGGGGGGCTGGACGTGGAGGGTCCTGGCCCACGCGACCACGGCCGGGGTCAAGGTCAGTCCCCGTGGGAGGTCACGTGGCCAGCAGTGTCCCTGATGTGAAGAGACGGGGACGCCCGCCCTCCCTCCTGATCGCGCACCCCAGTCCGGTCGTGAGAAAGCACCTGACGAACCTGAGCTGAGGGCCGGTCCGCGAAACACCTGACCAGCCCTTCTCCAAACTGCCAAGGTCGTGAAACCTTTCAAGGGGGTCTGAGGAGCGTGAGGAGACGTGACGCCCGGGGCCGCCTGGTGTCGTGGACGGGGTCCTGGGACAGAAGGAACGTGAGCGGAAGTGGGTGAAACCCGAACAAAAAGTGAAGAATTTAGACAACACGCCTGTCACGATGCGCCATCGCGCGCGAGGCGGGGCCGGCGGGAGCGGTGCGGGCTCCGCAGGAAGGCCCCGCGCGGCCCGACGCGGCTCCGCGCCCCAGCGCTGCCTCAGACCGGCAGGAGGCGGCCGCTCGGCGGCGGGGCCCCCAGGCTCTGACAGGCACCCTCCACGCGTCCCTGCCTCTCCAAGGGTGCTGAGAGCCCTCCCCGGCGGAGGTGGGGAGGTCGGAAGCAGCCTCGGTCCGCACCTGCTCTGGAAGAAGCCGGGCACCTCGCACACAGGGCTTCGCACCTTTCCAGAGTCGCCACTCGGCTGGGCTTGCCTCTGGCTTGGTCACATCCACGGTGACATCGGCGGTCGGGGTTTTTACCGCCAGGGCCTGCGGAAGTGCCCCCAAAGGGCTGTCGGGAGCAAAGTGCAGCGGGTGGCCCCGCGTGGGGTCTGAGTTAGGGCGCATTTGCGATGATCGAGCGACACAGCGAATGGGAGGTGGGCGTGTGTCCAGAGCAGGGAGTGGTGGGGGGCGGGCTGCGTCCTCTGGGGAGGTTTGCAGATGAGCCTCCGACCCAGGAGGGCCTGGACAAGTGGGGAGCACTAGAAAGGGGGGTGCAGGAGGGGCCGGGGGAGGAGGGAGGCAAGGACAGGCGTCCTGGGCCAGGTCCGAAGTCTCAGAGTTTGGTGACCAGCACAGGGGCCCCTGAATGGCAGGTGTGAGGTGGGTGTGACAGGCCAGTGGGGCCACTGCATCTGTGTCCCCAACTGTCCCTGGGTCTCAGGCCCCTGAGCATCTGATGAAAGCCGTGGTCCTCCTCAGACACACCTGTGAACACTCGCACGCACACACACACACACACACACACACACACACCCGCTTGTGACGTCGGACACTGCCCTGTCCAGCTGGGGACCGGAGGCGAGGGGATGCCTGTGACGTGTTAGAGTCTGCAGCCACCTGGCGGAGCAGAGGGAAACGAGCCGTCTGAGGCTGTGCCCAGACACGCCTGGCACGGTGGCGCTGCCCTAAGCGAGCCGTCCTCGGCCGTTCTGGGGTCTGAGCAGGTGGTAAAGCCCCCGCTTCCACCATGTGCTGCTGCCCTCGGGGATGGAGGAGTCACAGCCACGGTCGGCAGAACGGACCTGAGGTCTCCGGTCGTGCCCGGGGGTGTGGTCTCCCCGTGTGCAGGAGTCTGCACCGGCGAGAGGCTCCAGAAGGCTCTTTGCTGCGCTGGAGGGCAGCAGCGAAGGGAAGGGCCGGGGGAGGCAGGGGGACAGTCACCTGCCTGAAGTGCCACCCGTGCCGTCATGTGAAAGGGTGCCACACCCAGGAAGACCCTTGGAGCCGTAGTCAGCACCCCCTTTGTGGCCTCAGCCCGGTTCAGGCTGCCGGTCTTGGTCTGCTGGTCCTGAACCCGCCCCGCTCGGCCCCACGGCCACTCCCGGGCCCCTGGCGCACCCCGCCCAGCAAGAGTGCCCCCGAGCCGTCTCCTGCGCTGTCCCCATCAGCCCACCTCCGGGTCGGCCAGGCGCCGCGTCATCACCAGGACCTCGGGGCCCGTGTGCTTTCAAGTCCAAAGTGTCCCTTTTGCCTTTGCTAAGCCATCCCATAAGGCGACAGGATTTCCTGGGGCTCAGGGGGAGGAAACGAGTTGTCCTTTGATGAGCGGCCTTTGAAATGAGTGTCTTGCTGAAATGAGCCGTGCGCGCGTCTCGCAGTGTTCCCCGCCCATCGCGTCCTGTGATCATACTGTCCCTTAAATGGGGGGGGGGATGGTCGCTGGGCCACCACGGCCCCGTCTGAATCTGCGACTTGATAATCCAGCCTTGTTCACAGCCAGAAGCGGCAAACCCAGCTGGGGTGAAGGTCATAGCCGGGATCAGAGGGCCTTTCCCATTTGATTTGGCAGAAAAATGGCTTTATTTGGAAACAAGGCAGCTGATACCAGCTGTCTCTTACTTTATTTGGAAACAAGGCAGCTGATACCAGCTGTCTCTTATTCTCCTATAACTGATACAGTTCCACTTGGGGGCTTTTAAAGGATTCGCAAGGATGGACATGGGTGAATTCTAGCACTTTATTCCTATTCTGGACGACTAATTTGCAAATTCTCCAAGAAAGCGGCATCTTTTTCTACAAGGATACTTAGGAAGGCGGAGGGCTTAGTTGTGGTGAATTGGTGATTCACCAAACAGCCGCCGTGGCCGAGCGGCAGCCTGGCTGAGCCCCAAGGAAAGGAACTCCGCCTTCCTGGGACCTGGGGACCAGCAAGGCTCTGCCTTGGGCGCCCCTGTTCCTTCACCCGGGACCCTGCAGGGGGCCCCTTGAGGTTGGATTAACAAGTCACGGGGCCCCGTCTGGAGGTGCCGGTGGGGGCCAGACTCCCTCCCCCGGGCAGGGGGTTCGGGCGGTCTCACCAGGCAGGGGAGGGGGGCTTGCAAGCTTTCATACTTGAAATGCCCTCCTCTGCTTCTCCCTCCCCGCCCTCTGCCTGCTGTCTTTGCTGATCCGTCTGGAGGCAGTGAAAGTGGCCGGAGCACCCCAAGCCTCTCGGTGCCCTCAGACAGCAAGCCTGCCCCCTCCACCTACCAGCAGGCTCCTCGCCACTTCCACGTCCCAGGTAGGCGCCCAGCGTGCACGGCCACATCCCCAGGCAGACGTCAGTCGGGGCTGCCCTGCCTGCCTCGGTGGTGGGGCTTGCATGAGCCTCTCCCCTCCCCCACCCCCAAATTCTGAGATTCTTTAAAACTCACCTGGAGGGTGTGCCCATCCCCAGACTGGCCGAAGCCCCGCAAACCCCAGGGAGACGAAGCTGCCCTCCTGGGACCGGGCTGAAGGGAACACTGACCGGGCCACCGTGTCCCTGGCCGCCCGCTCCCTCTGCCCCCTTCCCACGGCGGGTGGCATCTGGGCTGAGTGGGGCTGATCCGCGAGGTGCGGCCTGGTCGCCAGTTGCTGGTGTGGTGCCCGGTCCTTCCTGGTGATGCTGAACCTGGGTGGCGGTTTGCTGCTGGGAAGAGAAGCGGCGAGTGAGAGCCGCTGCTGTCCGCTTGCTCACGCTGCTGTTCTCTCCTTTATTTTCCCTTCTTCTTTCCCAGACACGGGCGTAAAGGACAACATCTATAGAAAGCCCCCCATCTACAAGCAGCATGGTACGGCCCGGCTTCTCTGCATGCCCGCCCCGTCCACGGCTTCCCGTGCGTCCTGGTGTCGTCTCCCGAGGCGCGGGTGGGGAGGGCCCGCGGTCTGAATGTTTAGGTGCCAATGGGCCCCGCAGCCCCTCGTCATTTGCAAGGGAGGGTGTGCCCGAGGGAAGACGCCGCTGTGTACAGCCCCGGCGCTGAGACCCAAGGGCCGGGCTGGGGCTGGGGGTTGGTGGCCGAGAGCTGGTCTCGGCACCGTGGCCTCGGCGACACCGCTCTGAGAGAAGCAGCCGGGCTGACTTCGGCCTGGCTGCTGAGGGTGGAGGCGCTTGGACCGTAGCCTGACCCAGCCTGGGCTTTGGAAAAGAAAACGAACAAGACTCCGCCCGGAGGGAGAATTTGAGTCCTGTGTTTTGAGAAGTTCTGATGATGGAATGAATGGCCCAGCCTTCGGTTAAAAGGTTTCTGGCCTCAGCAAATAGGGCTGAGGTGTTGGCGGCAAGGGCACCTCTCAGCCCCTGAGAGTTCCCCTCTCAGAGCTGACCTGAGCCTGCAGGGGCCGGTGGGCGGGAGCAGGTGTCTGGGCCGAGGTCCCCCCTCTGCTTCGTCACAGGATTTCTGGTGATTTGGGGCCTGTTGCTTCAGCACCCTGAGCCTCAGTTTCCTCGTCTGCAAGACAGGATGCCCCTCCGCCCTGCGCTGTTCACAGGCTGGCTGTGAGGGCCGGGTGGGCACAGGTTCCACACTGTAAAGTGCTGTGCACGTGGTGGCGGTTGTCACTAAGTCGCTAGAGAGCTGGGAGGAGGCGCTCCCACACTTGAGTTCTTGTCTGGGGGCCACGTCCCCTGCTGGCCGCGCTGCTGGCTGGCCGCTTTGGGATGGAATCTCATAAAAGTGTGTTTTCTGTCACTTACTGACAAGTCGAGGTCTAGCCGTGCAAACGGCAGGGTCAGTTTGTTTGTTTCAAGTGTTCCCCTTGATGGCAGTGGGCCCTGTGCTTTGTGCATTTCCTCTTCTTGCCAAGAAAGGAAAAGATGAATAGAAGCTCCTGGGAGCCCAGGCCTCCTGCCTTCACCTCTGGGCGGGAGGAGCCGAGAGCGGGGACCTCCCCAGGGACTGGGAGGGAGGGGCCGGCGGACTCCAGGGCCCTCAGAGATCGTCTCGTCCAGCTCCTGGGGTTCCAGGCGGGGAAACTGAGGCCCGCTGAGGGAGGGAACGGGCACTCAGCGGTGTCTTCCCATCGTGGCGCCTGGGCTCCAGCCGGGAGGCGAGCATTCTGTCCTCGTCCACGGGAGGGACTGACCGACTCGGCCTTGCGCCAGCCTCTGACACGTCCTGGCACACACAGGGCAGGGGGCCAGCCCGGGGGAGGGAGAGGCAGTAAATCAGATTGTGAAATTGGTCACTGAGAGTTCCCATTGTGGTGCAGCAGAAACGAACCTGACTGGTACCCATGAGGACGCAGGTTCCATCCCTGGCCTTGCTCAGTGGGTTAAGGATCCGGCGTTGCCGTGAGCTGTGGTGTAGGTTGCAGACGCAGCTTGGATCTGGCGTTGCTGTGGCTGTGGTGTAGGCCGGTGGCTGTAGCTCCGTTTAGACCCCTAGGCTGGGAACCTCCATATGCCGCAGGTGCAGGCCTAAAAAGACAAGAAGAAAAATAAAAAATAAAAAGAAAGAAAGAAATTGCTCCTGAACATCTGACAGAGCCTGCTGTAAGCCAAAGAGCTTTTGACAGTACGTCCTGTAACAGAATCACGCAGAGGAGGTCAGTTGACTCTGATCGGTGGTAATCTTTGGGTTTTTTTTTTTAATCTCAGTATAGGAGTTCCCTGGTAGCCTAGTGGTTAAGGGTCTAGCCTTGTCTCTGCTATGGCTCAGGTCACTATTGTGGCTTGGGTTCTGTCCCTGGTGCAGGGACTTCCTGACGCAAGGCTGAGCCCAGGACTCTGTGAGGCTGCGGGATGCGGGCCGCTGCCGCTCCCCTGCCAGCCCGTGGCCCCCGCTCTGGAGGGTTTGGGTTTCCCAGGGGCTCTGAGTGTGGCAGGGACGCTTCAGCGCGTGCGAGTCCTCAGGTGGCAGTGTGTGCGGAGGCGGTGGCCTCGCCTGCCAGCCCTGCAGCCCCCTCTGCAGAGCCCGGGGGCTCACCACCTCCTGATCCCCAGAGTCGCCCCCAACCCCGGACAGGAGAGGGGACCTGCGTGGCCCGTTCTGTTGGCTCTTTGGTTCCTGGTTTAAAACGGGAATGAGTCACATCTGCCTTGTCTTTGGCTCTCCTTCGTCATGGGGTCGAGTCTCAGCCCGGCTTCGGGCTGGAAGGAAGGGAAGGCAGGCTGGCTCCATCTGCGGAAGCAAACTAGAGCCCCCCACTCTGACGGCCATGCCCCCAGAGAGGCCCCCAGGACGCAGGAGGAGCTGCCCCGTGTTAAAGCGGAGACCCAGCCCCATCTCCGACTGCCCCGATCTGCCTTTTCCTGACACCCCGAAACGGCACGCCCCACAGTGGCTGCAAGGTCTGCCTCTCACTGGTTCCTCATACTTCAAACCCCATCACGTTACGGCGGCCACGTGTCATCTCAGGCTGCCCTCGCATCATGGAGGGGCAGCTGTCCTTTGCCCGTTTGACAGATTGGGCACCTGAGGCTCAGAGCTTTAAGGAAGCGGCCTGTGGACGACGCACGGTGCCTGGCGCCTCTTTTCCTAGCCGCGCTCTTAGTTCTCAGGAGGATCCGTTGTGTTTTGCCGGCTGGCAGATGGGCCCTTGGTTTGGGTCCAGGGAACCCTTCCACGCCTGGTGGAGCTGGTGGCGTCTGCGGAGAAAACTGGCTGGATCTTGGCGGAATGGCCCTCTGGTGGTGGGGGGGTGCGTTTCTTAGACTCCAGGGTAGCTCTCCAGCCGGAGCTTATCTGACCCAACCTGCCGCCCACCCCTGACTGTGTGAGGTGCTCGGACCCGGGGTGGCCTCTGGTCCCCTGGTCTGAACCCCTTGGATTTCAGATCCCGCGGCCTCTGCTTCGAGCCACTGAGCCGCTTTCACACTCGCAAATGACCGCAAGTGTGACGGTCCCCCCGGGCCTCTGAGGGCTCCTCGGGGTTACAGCCCCCATAGTCCCCAGCCCTGGAGGCCTCCCCGCGCTGGACAGTGGCAGCGCTCTTAAAGCTCCAAGTAGCCGCTGGCCCGATTGTCCCTGGGGCCGCCATGCGGCCGCCCCGAGTCACGGCTGATGTATGGCCAGACGTTCGGGGCTCCACTGCCTGGCTACGGCCATTGTCCGGGCAACGGGACATCCCAGGCTGACGGGCACGCGCTGAGCTCCCACCCTCCGCCTCCCCGTCCCCGGGGCCTCCTGCCGGCTCCTCGCCAGTTCGCTTCTGCGAGTGGAGAGAACAGGGTTTTCAACCTTCGCGTTGAAAGCCGCTGTCCCTCCCGGGAGGAGAAGCAGGTGGCCGTCGGGGGTGACGCAGTGTCAGTGCGTCCAGAATGGTCTTCAGCTGTGGCCTTGTCTTGTCAAGGTCCCGTAGCCCAATCCCCAGTTTCCAAGCTCTCGGGCCTGATGTCGGTCTTGTCCTTGGTGGTGCACAAGGCTGGGTGCTCCAACAGGCTAGGCGGTCCAAGCCCCCCGCAGGCTGCAGGTAAGGAGCCCGCATTGGCGCGTCCTTATGCCGGCCTTGGCGTCCATGGCAGGTGGCGATGGACGGTGGGGGCCTCCTTCCGTGTCTGCTGCATGGGGTCCATGGTTTGTCTCGGGAAGTGCAGGCTGGGCCCTTACGCGCGGAATCAGAGGCTGAGAAGGGTCAGCATGATTATTTGATCGTGTTTGCTTGGAGGTCATGTCAGACCAGCTGGGCAGCAGCCCCCCCCCCAATAGGTAAATGGGGCATACAGACACCTCTTTCTTTACTCAGTTACTCAGTCCAGATAGTCCGCTGAACAGCAGGCGTTTGCTGGCTCTGTTCCACCCAGCGCACCTCTGTTTGTGTGTTGGACCCTCTTTGCTGCTCTTCCTGGAACCCTTCCAGGCACCGCTAGCTCCCTGTTGTGTGTGCCGCGGGCAGAGGGAGCACTTGGGAATCAGATGGCCCGGGTTCAAACGTCAGCCTCTGCCACCCACTGGTCCAGGATCTTGAAAAAGGCGGGTTGTCTCTCGGAGCCTCCGTACCCTGATCTGTGAGATGGGTCGCATGGGGATGAGCGGGAGTGCCCACCAAGCGCCCAGCGGGAGTGCCCGCCAAGCGCCCAGCTGAGTCTGACCGAGCAGGGGCCGGGCAGCTGTGCCCTCCCGTTGCTTTAAACTTGGAAGGTGGAAGGAAAGCGTGTTCTTTGAAATGCCGAGCGGCCGCGTCTAAGAACACAACCCTACCTCACACTCCGGCTCCCGGGCAAGGGGAGGGGCTGGGCCGGTGTCAAGCAGGCTTGACTTCACACACCTGCTCTTGACTCAGCCCGGCCTGTCCCAGCCCCCCCGCCCCCGGCCCGCGCCCCCAGCACTGCGCTGGCAGTATTCCCGCAGGGACCCCCTCCGGCGGGTCTGATTCCTCGGTCCTTAAAAGCACGGGTTCTGGAGACTTCTCTCTGGCTGCGTTCCATTTTTGAGCATGACTGGGAAGTGGGGCACGGGGACCCAGACTCGGCGGCCTGCTGAGGTGACCGATGGCTTTTCCCTTGCAGCTGCAAGGCGGTTGGACGGGGAGCTTGCGAGTCTGGAGCTGGATAACAGGAAGGTAATGCGGCAGCGAGGCTGGTTTTGTGGGGGCTTCTTCAGCTTGAAGCCTCGGAGCAAGGCCCAAATTTGGGGGGGGTCCCACCTGCCTCCTTACCGTTAGGACCAGCTCCATATACGCCTGTGACTTGGTCATGGTACCGCTGAGGAGCTGTCTGAAAAGAAAGGAAAACCAAAGTACATATTTTAGGGTTTGGGTCTCCAGGCTGAGCTTGCTTGCCTTGGCTCAAGAGCTCAGGCCTGTCACTGAGGAAAGAGACCAGGGCTGGCTCACCCGGCTCTCCCTGTGTGAAGCCACTTGGGTCCCTGGCTTCCCCCAGCCTCAGTTTCTGCATCTGTAAAATGGAGCAGTGCCCTTGCAGGTGACCTCAGAATTCACATAACCTTTTTTTTTTTTTTCTTCTCGGCAGAAGGCCAGCTGGCTGATTTCCAAGGAGGACGCAGACACTAGGACTAACTCTCCAGACCAAGACAGCCAGGCATTGTCCCACAGCAGCGGAACCGACGGAGGCCCTCTTCAAACGATGCAAGCGGACAACATGTACTCACGTGAGTGCTTCTGCATTACAGCCAGGAGCTGCAAATGTGTACCAAGGCCTTGCAGAAAAGGGGGCCCACAGCCCCGAGCCGAGCCCCCCAGGCTAAGCTTGCTCAGTAAAAAGCCTAAGCGCTGACTGGCAGTCCAGGGCAGGGCAGGTGGAAAGCAGCCTTGGGACCGCGTGCCTGGTCCCCGGAGGACAGCCCTCAACCAGCCCACTGCCCGCAGGCCGCGCCACCGTGTCCCCAGAATTCTCTGGAACTGGCAAGAGGGCTGAAGGCCAAATTGGCTCTTTTGGGAAAAGGGCTTCCGGGCTGCCAGGCCGGACGCTGAGGGCCCATTTCCCTGCCACGCAGACGGGAGCATGGTCCAGGCGGGCAAGTCCAGACTCGGAGCCGGTAAAGGCCTTGACCTCATCCTGCGCAGGGATGGGGGATCTGGGCCTTGGGACCTGGGACTTCATACCTCAGGGAGCGCGGGAGACAGAGCTGACACCTGCCTGACTGAGGGGGCCGTGAAGCTGAAGCAGGTGACTTCAGATGTAAGGCACCCTGATGATGGTTCGTGTCCAGGCTGAGTCATGGGTGGAAACCCCAGCAAGCAGCGATCTAATGCGCGAAAGTGGTCTTTGGGTCTCGGCGGGCCGTGCGGCCAAACTTGAAGCTTAGCTTGGAAGCAAGGCCGGGAGGGGTGGATGCGAGGGTGAGAACGCGGAGACACAGGCTTTGCCACAAGGCAGACCCGAGTTCAAACCCCAACTCGCCGCCGGCCGTGGGCGTGTCACACCTGTGGCCAGGCCCCATTCCACCCGTGTGCCTGGCGGGGTCGAAGGTGCCACGCGTGCAGCCAGCACTCTGCCTGGCCCGCAGTGGATGCTCAGCAAACGGGCCCCCCCACCCCGTCACCTTCATCCTCATCAGTAACTGCAAACACTCACAAACGGAGGCGGCCGTGGGTCCCGCCGGGAGGAGAGGGAGGAAGCGTGGCGATGGCTGCTTCCTAAAGAGAAAGGCTGCCGCTGTCTTGTGCCGTCTTTGTCGGTGATGTCCGCGCCCCGCGCCTCGGCCCGTCTGGGCTGCCGCCCTGGAAAGGGAGTCGCAGAGCCGGCGCCCAGGGCCGCCGTTGCCGCCAGGAAGTCCCCGGAGCGACTCATCCTGGGGCAGGTCCGGCGGGGCTGAGGCGGGAGGCCTGTCCCGGCAGCAGCAGCGGGGTGAGGGGTGACAGGTGCGGGGTGCGGGGGGCAGGGCCAGTCGCTGGAGACCCGACGGGCAGACTCCAGCCAGACGGCGCCAGCCCAGCTCTGCACTCGTGGGGCAGGACCGGCATGTGGCCACTGGCCTTGACCTTGGGCCTGTCTGCCTTCTGCTCTGTTTCTCCTAATGGCAGTTGTCTTTGGAGGGTGAGGGCTCCTGCTGTGCCAGCCCCCAGCAACCCCCCGAGCCTGAAGATGCCAAGGCGTTCGCACCAGGGTCCGAGAGCGAAGGGAAGGACCGTCTGGGGGTCCTGGGCGGTCTTTTCCAGCTTCAGCCCTTCCCTTGCTAGGTGGTGGGCGGGCCCGTGTCTGCAAGGCGGGTGGCCGCCAGCTCCCCAGACTCTCCTCCCTGGGCGAAGCCCACTTAACTCCACAGCCTGCCTGTGGCTTGGCGCTCAGGTGGGGAGGGCCCCGCGTGGGGAGAGGCCCGGGCAGGAGGTGGGCCACGCCGTGGGGACCTCGCTGTGCGGCGCTGACCCGCCGTGTGGCCCGTGCATGTTGCCCCTCCCCTCGTGCGCTGCCCCCACCTACACATGCCCAGGGAGACCCTGAGGGGCCCTGGAGGCTGTTTTGGCCAATCACACACCCGCGAGGTCTGTTTGTCAAGCCCATTCCTTGCTGTTGTGTCCCCGTCATGAGCTGCAGGTGCAGCCGCAGATGGGAACAGGCCTTCCATCCGGGCGCGCCTGCCCGCAGGGCTCAGAGTGCCTGTGCTGGGCTCCGTGCTCTGCCTGGGGTGACCCTTCCCTAGGACAGGCCACCTGAGCGCGTGTCCTGCTCCAGGGACGCAGGCTCCCTGTGACTGTGATGACGCTGTCTCGTCCCTCCACTTTGTGTTGCCGGTCCGGTGTCGGCCGGTCCGCGCAGGAAGCCCGCCGTGTCTGACCCCTGCAACTGTGCCCTTCGCTCCATCCTGGTGACCTCAGCTCGCTTCCCAGTGTGCGTGGAAATGGCAGCGAGGACCCAGGATGCCGGTCGTACCTAGATCAGCGTGCCTCACTCTCTGCTGGCCTCTTGGGACATTTGGGCGGGGTGGGCAGCACTGAGGGGTACCCACCCTCTTTCCCAGGAGGCTTCTCACCGCAGCCCCCCATGGTGAGTCCATGCACACCAGTTTCCTCTGCAAACAGGCAGGACTGAGCAAAGCGTTTGCACGTGGCCAGGCACGCCCCACTACTTCCCGTCTGCAGCACCCCGGGAAGGCAGAACTGTGACGCTCAACACAGTGGGCGCTCAATAAATGTTTGTTGAATTGAGATGCGTTAAATTCAACGGGTATTTATTGAGCACCCACTCTGTGCCAGACGCTGAGCGGGGCGCCGAGAGGGAGACCAAGAAGACACGAGCAGGCCCTGCCCGGGAGAGGCGTGCAGGGAGCCGGGACGGGCAGACACAATGCTGGGAGCAAGCGCACGCACCCCGCGCCACCCACCTGGGGCCCTGCATGGGTCTGCAGGGGACTCACACAGCCTCACCCCACTCATGACTCCAGGAGCACATCTCACCCACGACTGAGTTCATTCTTCAGTCATTCACCCATCCCTTCACCAGACATTAACTGAGCACCTACTATGTGCTGGGCACAGTGCTGGGCAGCAGAGAGAAGGTGGTGAATGTGGCCCGGTCCCCATCCCCCAGCAGGAGAACAGGCGGCCGACAAACCAGTGTGACATCCCTCTCCTTGTGGCGGCACCACCAGCTCCTCCAAAGGAGGGCTCACTGAAGTACAGGCTACAGGACCGACTGCAGTTGTTTCTGTTCCTTCTGCGCCGAGGGCACTTCCTGGGCTGCGCGTGTGGTCGGTTATGTTACTCATGAGCCTGGTTTCTGCGCAGGAAGGGGACGACTTTGGTTTTCTGTTACAAGAAGAGGGTCCTGGGCCTTTTAGGGTGACGCTGGCCACCCCGCCCCTGCCCTGGCTGGGACCCTGTGCACGGACAGGCCCGCCTCCCTAACCCTTCAAGTCCTGCCGTCCCTTCTGAGCTTCCCCACAGCACCCCCACCCCGGCCTGCAGGGGCTCAGGGGTGTGCTGGTGTAAGAAAAGCTCCAGGCCGGCTGGGGACCTTCCCTGAGGACTCAGTGACCCCAGGCAGCACCCTGCACTTCCCAGGGGAACGAGGCCTTTCCCCAGATGTCAGAGGGCGTGGGCATCGGGGTGAGACAAGGCCTGCATTAGGAACCAAGGCAGCACAGGTGGCCGCGCCAGCTTGGGCCACCACACCCCGCCCCGCCTGTGCTTTGCTGCTTGTGGCACCTTCTGTGTGTGCATCCCCGTGGAGCCCCATCCCCGTCCGCGCCTGGTGCCCGTCAGTGTGAAGATACGGAGACAGCACCTCTGTTCTGTTTCCCCTCCCCGCTAGCAGCAGAAAGTGGGACTGAGGCTTGGGCAGAAGCGGTTCTTGGAGTTCCCGTTGTGGCTTAGCAAGTTAAGAACCCAGCTAGTCTCCATGAGGATGAGGGTTCGATCCCTGGCCTCGCTCGGTGGGTTAAGGATCCGGCGTTGCCATGAACCACAGCGTAGGTCGCAGATGTGGCTCGGATCTGTTGTTGCAGTGACTGTGGTGCAGGCCGGCTGCAACTCTGATTCGTCCCCTGCCCTTGAAACTTCCATATGCCGCAGGTGCAGACCTAAAAAAAAAAGGTCTCTCCCTGTGCCCTGTTAGTCCTCGGGGTTTCACGATTCTTAGTCCACGGTTGAGAGAGAGCCTTGACTTGGTGTCTGCCAATCCCAGGAGAATTTGGGGGGTGGGCTTGGTTGCATCATGACCTGAGGACCCCACGTGGAACCCACAGGCATTGCGCTGATGGGACGTCAGCCTGCCCTCATTTTCGCCCAGAGACGGGGCCACCCAGCCACAACCGACACTTGGTGAGAGACTGCGCACCCCGGGCCCGGGGAGGTGCTGGGGGCAGAGCAGAGGCCAGACAAACAGCACCCGCCCCACCCAGGAGCTGACAGCCAGGGGTGGGGACACAGACAAGGACACAGTCAGGAAGGAAGGCCTGTGGCGTGTGCAGCGAGGTGGGCAGGCGCTGCCGAGGCTCCGGGAAGACGTCGTCTGGGCGAGAGTGAAGGGCTGCAGGCTTGATGCGACGGCCATGGCGGGGGGCGCGGCTGGGACCTGTTGGTCCCCCCAGGTCTTTGTTGGCCTACAGAGGGCTCGACCCGGCCTCCGGCAGACGCTGGACCCTGTGGGTTCTTGGCAGAGCCCTGGCGTCGCCCAGCTGAGGTTTCAGCAGTGCTGTTGGGGGCAGGGCGGCAGGGAGGGAATGGCCATTACGAGTCGGTTGTGGGGGGGCTCCTGGGGGGTTTCTAAGTGGCACACATAGCGTGGGCAAAGGTTCAAAGCAAGAACAAGGTGGCTGTTTGGGGACAGGAAGCCGTGGGCGGCAGGACAGGTGGCCTGAAGCCAGCCGGTCTGTGCGCCGTGCTGGGAGTTCCTTCCACGTCCACCAGGCACTGGGTCAGCGCCGTGGGGCTGAGAGCAGGCAGTGAGGCACCCGGTTAACCACAGGCAGGCAGCTTGGCGGAGGGCAGACCAGGGCCGGGCCAGGGCGCCAGCCTGCTAACGTGGAAGCCTTAACTAGGACCCAGGCCTCCCAGCGTAATACCCATTGTCCAGAATACAGTAGAAAAATCACTCCTCGCACCAAGAACCGTGAGAAGAACCGTCTGAATGAGAAAAGACAATCAACACATCTTGACACGGGAAAGAACCAGACGTTGGAATGATCTGAGAAGAATTTTTAAGGGCGTCATCACAAAATTGCTTTGACAGACAGTCGCAAATACTCTTCAAGCAGTTGAAGAAGACAGAGAAAATCTCACAAAAGAAGTGCAAGTTATTAAGAAAGAGAGTCAGTTGGGAATGATGGAGCTGGAAAATCAAATAACCAGGACTTTAAAATTCACTGGATGAGTTCAGTAACACAAGAGCCAACTGTGCCTGAGGAGAGCGTGCACCTGAAGACAGGACAGCAGAGATTATCCAATCTGAACAGCAGAGGGAAAGTGGGAAAATAAATGAAAAGAGCTGCAGAGACCTATAGGCCCACACTTGAATCACTGGTGTCCCAGAAGGAAAATATTCAAAGAAATATCGACTGAAAACTTACTAAATTTGGCAGAAGACTTCAACCTAGGGTCTCAAGAAACTGAGTGAACCCCAAGTAGGATAAACCCAAAGTAATCCACACCAAAACCACCGTAATTAAACTGGCAAAAACTAATACAGGGAGTTCCTATCGTGGCTCAGTGGTAATGAACCCAGCTAGTATCCATGAGGATGCATGTTCGATTGATCTCTGGCCTCGCTCAGTGGGCTAAGGACACAGCGTTGCCATGAGCTGTGGTGTAGGTCACAGACGTGGCTCAGTTCTGGTGTTGCTGTGGCTGTGGTGTAGGCCAGCGCCTATAGCTGTCATTTGACCCCTAGCTTGGGAACCGCCATATGCTGCAGGTGTGGCCCTAAAAAGACCGAAAAAAAAAAAAAAGCGACAGAAAAGATAATCCTGAAAACAGCCCAAACTATATTCCGTGGGAAGGGAGTGTCACCAGTGCAAGTGACAGCAGCTTCTCCCCAGAAACCAGAGGACGAGGGTGCGCTTTCCGTGTGCTGTCGATGGTGGACACATCCTTCGGGAATGAATGGAGCGTGGGGGTGCCCTCAGGCAACGGGGAACCGAGAGGGAGTTTGGACAGCAGACGTGCTCGGCTGACGGAAGTTCTCCGGACAGAAAGGGTGGTGAGAGGGCCGGGGAGCCAAAGGAGAACATCCAGCAGGTCCAGAGGCCCGGGTGACAGGCCCCTCTTCTTCTCCTGAGTTTCTTCAAGTGGATGAGAGAAGCCCCCAAATCTTACACCTCCTGATTTGGGAGCGCACGGCAGGTGGAAGAAAGGGCTGAGACGGTCTCGTGTCTGAGTCAGGGAGATGCGGTGGCCTGAGTGGGAGCCGGTCCACCAGCGGGTGTGGCCAGCAGTAGCCGGCAGCCTGAGCACAGGGCATTTAAAGGCTCCCCAGGTGTAGACCCACTGGTTCAGAGCAGGTTAGGCTAGAGGGGAGGCCTGGCTGTTCCCGGGGCCCTGCGGCGGTGGTTGCCAGGCCTTGGTGTGCATCGTTGTGACCCCGGGGCTGGTAAAACACAGAGCACTGGACCCCAGCCCTAGAATTCCGGGTCAGTGGGTCTGGGGTGGCCTGAGAATTTGCCTCCCCGACAGGCTCCAGGGGAGGCCCCACTTGGAGAACCGCAGCTCTGGCGTCTTTGGCCAGTTGGGAGCTCCTGGGTCTCAGCTGACTCGCGGGCTCGGGCTGTGAATCAGGCAGCAGACGGCCTGGGGGCTCCCGGGACTGACGTCAGGAGGTCTCCTCTCGCATCCAGGGCCAGGGAACCGTGGGCGGGTCCCTCCGTGTCCCCGGGCCTTAATTCTCCTTCCGGGAAACGGGACGAGCTGGCTGGTCACTTATCTGCAGGAGCCCAGGGCCACCGGGAGGAGCCACGGACGCCTGGCAGGCCTGGCCCCAAGCGTCTCTCTCACGTCTCTAGCTCCGCCCGCATCTGTTTGTGCATCGGCGTAAACGTAGATTTCCTCTGCGAAACCGAGTTTGAGACCCCTGACCTCGGTGTCGTCAGGGGCCCTTCCTGACCCATGTGCGGAGCCGTCACACAGGCCCCCCAGGGAGCAGAAAGGTCCCCGAGGCAGGGCCCCAGCTGAGGCCAACTGTGACCTCTACAGAGATTTCTCTGACCCCGAGCCCAAGACAGAGGGCCCCTGCATCACTGAGCGTCCTTTGCTCAGAGTGGGCCTTCCTGGAACGGGGCAGCCATCTGTGCACAGCACCCGCTTCCCCTTTGGAAGCTCGGTCCTCGATCCTGTGTCCTGTAGATACACGTGGCCCCGCGAACACAGAGGGCTGTGACCTGCTGTCCCCTCTGAGCTGCTGCGGACGGGGACCCCAGGTGCAGCAGACGTGGCCTTGCTCTTTACAGACCCACAGGCCGTGGAAGGACAAGACTCCTCATGGTGCTTCCTCTGGGAGGAGGGTCCCCGTCCCTCTGGGGGGCCAGGCTCTGCCACTTGTTCTCCCTCCTGGGTATGCCCTCCACCTCTGAGCTGGGCGCCCCAGGGCAGCCAAGCACGTGAGCCGTGGAGGGAGACCAGGTGTGGCGTTCCCACGGGAATCCAGCACGCTTTATATCTTGGGAGAAGCTAGAAATTAGGATTTTAGTTTGAAAGCCCCAATTGCAGGCAGCATAAGAGTTTTGAAAAAAGAGTCTCCAAGACCACCTCTGGTGGCTCTGGACCTCCGTTGGCGCCTCTGGCACAGGGTGGCCCAGCCCCCAGCCCTCCCGCTTGGCCAGGTGACAGGTGACGCTAAGGCCTGAGGCTGCCAGAGGACACAGGTGCTTGCCGGGCCGGGCCGAGCCAAGCTCCTGGTGTTCCTGGTGTCGTGGGCGGGCTCTGGATTGTCACCCCCTTCCTGGCTTTGTCCTCAGTCAGCACCCTGGGGACAGCAGTCTCCGGTGAGGCTGGGGTGATCTTCAGGGCCCTCCTGTGTGTCACCTGCCCGCCTGGCCGAGCGGGGCTGTGCGCGTGACAGAGCTGTGCTGTGTCTGTTTCAGGCCTCCCCTATTCCAGGTCTGACCCTGTCCCGGGACCTGGCAAGAATGGCTTGGACCACCGGGTAGGTACTCGCCCTGCCCCGCACGCCCTCCCCGGCCCGAGGACACTCCCACCGCCGCGAGCGACCCCACGGCCAGGAGGAGGGGACCCCACTCGCTCACCCGCCCACCTGCCTCTGCCTGCTGCTCCCCCAGGGCGAGGACACCACCGGGCAACACCCGTCCGCCCCCACCCCTGCCCTCAGTCCCCAGGGAGACCCGAGTGGAGGGGGGGCCGGTGGCGCCACCCAGGGGATCGGGCCCCATTTAAGGCCCTCCTGGCCGCCTCCTCCCGCGGCCTAGAGCCTAAGGAGGGCGGGACGCATGGAGGCACTTCATGAGCAGTGTGGGCCCAGGACCCGCTTCGTCCCCGGAGCGCCCTCGGGGTTACCACGCCCCTCCGTCAGCGCTGCTGCTGTCCTCACCGGGGCGTCCCGAAGCCGCCCGCACGGCCCTGGGCTGCTTAGGCCTCGGGGTCCGGGACCCGAGGATGTGCTCGCTGACCTGGCCCCGCAGCTGGGCCCCCGTGTCTGTCCCGCTCCCTACGGCTTCACCTGGTCCCAGCGGGGCGCCGCGGGAGTGGCGGGTGTGACGGCAGCTGCCTTCCCCAACCCACGCACACGCACACACGCTCGGTCCCCGGGGACCCACTGCCACTGGGCAGCCTCACCTCAGGCTCGGGAAGGTCGTCCACGGACCGAGGCATTGCTCCCCGGGAGCAGCCGCTCAGTCTCTGTCCCCGCACGTTGTCCCGAGGCGGTCTCAGCAGCGAGCGTGTGAGGCAGGCGTCGGCGACCCCTCGGGCAGACCTCGAATCCAGGGGTCCCCCCAGCCCGCCCAGGGCACGTCTGGGAATAGGGACACCACCCGGCAGCTGAGGGTGTCCCCGGGCCTCCCTCTGTCACCCTTGGGCTCTGTGGGACCGGCCGCTGTCTGTCCAGGCCCAGGCGCCCCTGCACGGTTTGCACTGAGCCCCCCACAACTGACTGCCCCCCATGTGTTCGGAACGGGCCGAGCGGTACAGACGTGCCTGCTTCTCTCAGTCCTTGGACGGATTTCTCCACGGAAAGCAGGGCTGTGAGAAAGCAGGACCCACGTCCACAGCTGCCGCCACACCGGGCACTGGAGACTTTGGTCCTCAGGCTTAGCGCGAGGGTCCCCAGGGCGGCGGGGACCCGTCAGCGTGTTCTCTGCTCGCCCGGCACGGCTGTTCTCTGGCTCGGGGGCCGTGAGCGCCGAGGCCGCAGGCTGGGCCATGTCCACGCCGAGGCGCCCCGGCCCCGAAGCCGAGCCCCGGGGTTTCCGCCAAAGTGGAAGACAGTTAAGAGCGTGGGTGAAACCACTTCCCGCTCGCGTTGCTGGCGGCTGGGCCGTGCGGCCCCCAGGGGGGACCCCCTTCTCCGTTCCTACCCAGGAAGGCTGAGGCTGGAGGGCTCGGGCACCTGCAGGCAGGCACCGCCTCCAGCCCCTCCAGCCCAAAGAGACTGGGGACAGCTGGTGCAGACGCCCCGGCGGGGACCCCGTCTCCATCCGTCTCCTGGGGCAGAGCGCAGAGCCCTCTCTTTGTGGAGCTGGCAGCTAGACCCTCTGGGAGAGTTTCCCCTGTTGGCCCCAGGGCGGGGCCGGGGTCAGAAGGCCTCCGCTGTCTTGAGCAGTTGAAAAAGGGGACACTCATCGTCACGTGGGAGCTTTAGTTTTCTTCCCTCATTGGATTATCTGGGAAGGTGGTGACAGTTGTTGCTGCCTTTTCTTTCGGATTCTTGGCCCCCCCACCAGTGTGCTCTCCTATTTTTTCTTCGCTCTTTCAAAGACTCTTCTAATTATGTGCCTGTTTCTCAGCCGGCAGGCTGGATAATTGCTGCCCTGTCCTTTAGAGCTCAGCCATATCAGATTAAGTTCTTTCCTGGCTTGTTTTTACTTTCCAAAAGGATTCTAGGCGACCTAACATAAAAGAAGTAAAAGCACAGGTGCCCTGTGACCAAAACCCAATACCACCAAATGCCAAAGAAGGAGGAAATTATAGCAGAAAAGAACAGAGAACACCGTATGGAAAGACCTGTGAGCAGTGAGCCTCCTGGTGGCCAGCACACGGACGCAGTGTGACCAGTTGTGTGGTTCTCTCTGTCCGATGGAAGGAAGTTGGCAGATCAGAGGAGGCAGAGATGTGCCTGGTTCCTGTTTTGGGAAGGATCTGTCGCCAGGGGCCAGCACCGTATGTCCCAAAGCTTGTTAAAATTTCCTGGCAACTAGCCTGCCCCAGAGCCTGACACTTGGTGGGTATTTACACCTCTCCGCAGAGTAAATGTGGGGAGAGCCACCTGCTAAAAGCCTTCCTGTGGGTAAGACAGCGCTGATCCTCACCGCTGCCGCCTGGTCTGACCACCGGCAGACCCATGGGTGGCCGCTGGAAGGAGGCCCCTTTTGAAAAACGCCGATGCTAAATAAGAACAGACGGAATTTTCCTTAGATGGTAAAGGCTGTCAGATTATTTTTAAAAAGAAGAAAAATGTGTTTATCATTATAAGATACACTCAACGATTCATAGAAGTCAAAGGACAGGAAAGAGCAGGATCACAAGTAGAAACATGTAAGTGGCAACAGTGATCGCAGATAGAGCAGAAGTTAAAGTGAATCCGTAAAGTCAGTGGCACAAAGAGGGAACCCTGGTTCATGATGACAAGTTATAAAGCAGTTACAGCATTCATAAGTTTAAACGTGCCAAGCAACGTGGCAACACCAGAGACCTTGCTAAAATGCAAATACGGCATTGCAGTTTGCATGTGGCTCTGGAAATCACGTGTGGCTCTGGTGAAGGAAAAAAAAGCATAGGAGTTCCCGTCGTGGCACAGCGGAAATGAATCTGGCTAGGAACCATGAGGTTGCAGGTTAGATCCCTGGCCTCTCTCAGTGGGTTAAGGATCCTGCGTTCCTGTGGTTGTGGTGTAGGACGGCAACTACAGCTCTGATTGGACTCCTAGTATGGAAACCTCCATATACCTCAGGTGCGGCTCTAAAAAGACAAAAAGAAAGTATAGAGAGTAATTTAATAGCGCATGCAGCAAACTGAATCTCATAGGTATATGAAAAAAAAATCGTATCTTTTAAATCAGGTTTTCACATGTCCTTAAAGCAGTAATTAAAACATTCATGTATGTCACTGCAAAGAAAACCTTAACACATTTTAAAAGTCTAATATTTTCTAGCCCCGAGTTCAAATCCCAGCTCTGCCACTTACTGGGCATATGCTGTATGTTTGGGAAAGTTACTTAAATTCTCTGAGTTTCTGTTTCCTGGTCTTTAGCAGCAGTTACCCTTACTTCTCAAGGTTATTGTGAGGACAGCTAGAATTAAGGTTGTGAAAACTCATGAGCTCTGTAGCGTTCTACCCAAATGAATGGCTTTAAAAACAAGCCTTTACTCGTTCTCGCTTCCGCCTCAGTAGCTCCTGAGTGGAATGGCTCACTCCAGCCTGAGCTTTAGCAAGAAAGGATCCAGGTCGATAGCCAGTGGCGAACGACCGCAACTTTTTTTTGAAAAGTAAAACGCGTGGGTTAAAAGTTTTATAGTCCCATGCGTCCGCTGTGTGATCTTGGGCAAGTTGCTTCACCTCTCTGAGCCTCAGCCACAAAATAATAATGCCCATCTCCTGAGGTTGTGGCAAAGATTGGCGAATATGTCTGTAGAGCAGTAACCCCAAGCAAACGGGAGCGGTAAATAATTTGGACTTTTAAATTCCCTGTTCTGTGTTGACAACGATGGGGGGATCAGCCAGGGTTGTACCTGTTGGTGCTGCCTTTGTGGGGTTCCCCTGGCCTCTTAGCTCTCCTGCCAGCCCAGGTGCTGAGGCAGCGACCCAAGGGTCCTTGGCACCAAACAGGCCTTGGAGATCCAGCTAGAGGACCAGGAGCCTGCCGCTCTTTCCCTGCTCTGGACTGATGCCCCGCCCCCGGTAAAGACGCCCCGCCCACCGCCCCTCCCCGGCGTGTCGATCCCCTCTCAGACCCTGGCCCACCAGAGGAAGCTGGCTCTGCTGCTAGGAAGCGGTTTCCAGCTTGGTGGCCCTGGAGTTCTGACAGCCTGTGATGCAGGGGAGTGGACGCTAGGGTGCGGCATTTCCCTTTTGTGTCGTGGACCGGCCGGGGCAGAAGCGAAGGCGATGAGGGAGGCAGGTTTGCCTTGCCTGCTTTATTCAGGAGTTTCCCTCATCCGACAGGTGTGCGGGGTGGAGTGGGAGGGCGCTTGTCAGTGGCCTGGGAAAATGTCTCCAAAACTGCTCTCAAAAATCCCCAAGGGGAATCTTTGAGTGAAGCGTCCAGGCTCAGGGTCCCAGTGCCGGGACTAGGGTGAGGCCCGGAATGTGCTGACCAAAGGGCCTGGCAATGGAGAGAACGAAGAGGTGCAGACACAGGTGCAGAGCTGGACACTGGACGGGAGAGGGACCCGCTGGCCCTCAGTGCCTGCGTTACGGGGCCAGGCGCCTCCGTCCGGCTGTGCAGGGTGACTTTCAGACGGGCAGAAGGGGAGAGAATTCCAGACACGAACGGTCGAGATGCACCGGGATGGCAGCGTTGGCTGCTGATGCCAGGGACAGGTGAGGGAGGCCCAGAGGCAGGTGGCCGGGCCCCCAGGTGCAGGCCCCAGCCGAGTGCCGCCCCGAGTGTCGCCATCAGTCTCAGCCAGGCTGTCTGCAGCGCTCGTGACACGCATACGGGATCCGTGCGGGCATTTACAGACACCGGCCCCCCGAGCACTGGGGACGGCGCCCGTGGAGGGAGCAGAGGCCCCGTGGCACAGCCTCAGTGCTGTGCTGGGGCCTGGCCCTAGCGAGCTGCCCGCCAGGTGCAGGCCACCAGCAGGCGCCTGCGGGCTGTCTTCCAGCGGTAGGAGCTACCTGGACAGGCGGGGGCAGCAGAGTCCTAGAAGGTGTCGGGAGAGGCTCGGCCCTGCTCGCGCCTTCCCAGGCCCCTTCCCGAGCTCAGCCGCCGCAGGCACTGTGGGCTCCCCTCCTCCACCCCAGGCCGCCAGGCCCTGGTGGCGACCGCCTGCCCCCTGCAACCTGCGCCTGCCGCCCTCTCTCTCTCTCTTCCAGAACGCCAATCTGGCCCCTTGTGGAGCAGACTCGGATGCCAGCTGGGGGACGCGAGGTACAGGAGGCGGGGACCCCGTGGGTCTCCGGCTGGGGCCGGGGCCACGTCTCCATAAGTCACATTCTGAAAGGACCCGCCCCCCACCGCCGCCGTGGCTGCTGGCCGAGGGCGCCAAGCACCATGGCGTGGGGAGCCTGGGGTGCCCCTGTCCCCGCGTCTTCTGGTGCAGCATCGGTCCCCACCATCCTGCCTCACCTGGGAGGCCCGCTCCCCTCCCTCGGGTGCCCCGCTTTTCCGACCCTGGGTGCCCACCTCTCACTCCGTCCTCGAGCACAGCCGACCCGTCCCAACCTGACTCCTCCCTCCGGGTCAGTGGGGGAGAGACCCATGTTTGAACAACCAGTCTGTGCCAGGGCCGAGGCCCGCCCAGCGCCCACTGCTAAATTCCGTGGCGGAAACACAGTGGAAAGCCGTCCCCCACGCCCCAGGTCTGAAGTTGGGTCAGATCCTGCCCCACCCCTGCGGGCGCCGAGGCCTCCTGGGCTGCCCACTGGCAGGACTGCCCGCAGGGAGGCTGGTGTTACGGGAGTGCCCACGATGCTCCTCACGGTTGTCCCTGGAGGGTGACGGAGGCCCAGGCAGCTTCACTCGGGACGTGGCAGGTCACCGTCTGCTCCCTCCGAGCCACCCTCCGGGTCCCCAGGCTCAGAGCTGGTGCGGCCGGGGCTCCCTGTGCCCGCCCGACCCCACCCAGGGCCCGAGCCCCGGGTCTCCTCCCCAAGGCAGGCTTGCGGCCGGGATCCAGAGATGCCGCGTCGCGGCTTCTGTGTGCTCACCGAGGCCTCCTGGCCGGGGACCGTCTTACTTTGCAACAAGCCGCTTTCAGTTGAGAGGAAAACCTTTTAAAAGCTAGTGTGCGGGTCTCTGTGTTTTAAAGGAGGAGTTAAGTGTTAAGAAGGCAAAACTCTAGGAGGCTGGGGGTTGGGCCCCAGCGAGGCTGTCGTTCTCCGCGGGGGTAAACTGAGGCAGGCCGCTGTGTCCGGCGGCCTGGACCAGCAGGGGGACAGCGTCGCAGCCGAGAACACCGCGCCGCGTCCGGCTCCCAGTCTGGCCTCCCCGATCCGGACCATGCCTCCCGCTCCTGGCTTCCTGCCGGGAGACCCTCGGAGTCTGCCCCCCGCAGCTCTGAGGATGGGTGTCACTGCGGGGACGGGAGGCCGTGCGGCCAGGCGGACTGCGGGGGCGGGGGCGGGTCCGCCTTTGGGACGAGTTCCCGCGTGTTCTAACCAGGCCCGCGGTCTCCGCTCTCTCTCTTACAGAATACAAGGTAGGAGAGCCGCCTGCTGCCCGCTGACCGCTCGCAGCCACGCCGCGCCGCCCCGATTACAAGCTCCTTCGGTTGTGCTTTGCCTGTGAAACGCGCGTGTCCCTCTCCGTTGGCCCCGGGCTCTGCGGTCGCAGCACACGCCCGCCCCCGGGGCGAACCCGGGCCTTCTCCCCGCAGGTCTACCCGTATGACGCCCTCATCGTGACAAACCGGATCCGCGTGAAGCTGCCCAAGGACGTGGACCGGACGAGGCTGGAGGTGAGGGGGCCCCGGGGTGGCGGTTGGCTTCTGCCCCGAGTCTCCGAGATGCCTCCGGCACGCAGTCAATGCTCGCCGCCCCCGATGCCCCCGCGGGGCGGTGCGGGCACGGGCCGGGCTGGGAGTCAAGGACCCAAGTTGAGGCAAAGTCCGGGGAACGTGGGCTTTGAAGTGCGCCCCCCAGAGGCGGTTCTGCAAACAGGGGCACAGCCGCTTGCGATATGGGCAGCGGAGGCTTCGTACCCGTGCTCGGCTCGGTAGCGCTCACCCGTTTCCTGCGCGCTGATGCCGAGAACATGGGCACGGCCCTGAGTCCTCATGTGACCGCATCTCCCTGGCCTGGAGCGGGACTGAGCTCTGGGAGGCAGCGAACTTTTCAACGCCGCGCAGGGGGAGGGCGCAGCGGGTTTGGGGTGACGTCTGCTGACGGGCCGCCGTGAGCCTCGGCCCCGAGCGCCCGGCGCGCACGTTTTCTTCATGCTCAAGTCCTGCGCCCCAAGAATCCGCGGCCGACGCTGGACTCACCTCCCCAGCCGTGAAGGCCTCGCTAGGGTGGGGGCGTCTGGGGCGAGTGTGCGTGTGGCCAGCGCCGCCCCGGCCAGCCTGCCTGTACGACGGAGGCCCCGTGGCTGCCAGGAGGGAGCAGGCGGCGTGGGTGCAGCCCAGAGGCGGCAGCAGCGCCCGAGGGACCTAAGTCGGGCCCAGGCAGACCTGTAAGGAGTCACCGCCCCAAGGGCCGGACGCGTGCTCTGGAGGCCTGATCTGCCCCCTTTAGGGTGAGGGTGTTGATGTCATTGCGTGGGCGGCCGTGCCCCGGAGAACTCCCTGCCCTGGGCACAGGGCACCCTTGTGGCCACAGCACTGGGGGAGGCGTGTCCGTTTTGACCCTTTCTGTTGCAGGGACGGGAGCCTGACCCGAAGGCGCTTAAGCAGAAGGGAGTTGCTGGACGGGTCCTTGGTGGGGAGGGGGCTTAATCACGTCCCCAGACCCAGATTCTTTTCCTGGTCTCTCCACGGCTCCCTCTGTGTGGTAGCCTCGCTGATGGAGAGACTTTCGCCTCCCTCGGCAGACTCCGAGTCCGGAGGGAGGAGACCCAGGGGGCCTCCTAGAGGGGCTCTGGGGCCCCGGACCTAGTGATGAGGGAGGGGTGCTGTGCTCACACCGGCAGCAAGGCGCAGCGGAGGGAGGGGCGCCGAGGAGCGCGGAGGGCGCAGTCCAGCCCCCGTGGGTGCCGGGATCAGGCCCGCCGTCACCCGCTGAGGCCTGGAGTGCCCAGGGCACATGGGGCATCCTGCCAGCAAGGACCACAGCGCCGAGCGACCCCAGGGCCTTGGCTCAGGGGGCTGCCGCTTAGCGGGACGCTCGAAGCTCACCCCGCAGAAGAGGAAGGATGATTGAGATGTTCTGACCCGTGAGAACCAGTGCACGTGGTCCTGGCGGCTGGCGGGGTGCAGTAAGGACCCACCAAAGCTGGGCTGGGAGTTGTGGGGGCCGCGCGTGGAGAGCCTCAGAGGGCAGGCCCTGAATCAAGCTCAGGGGGTGCCCGCCACGGGGTCTGGGAGACAGTCCTGGGCAGCCTCTCTCGACAGTCCTGGGCAGCCTCTCTCGGGACCCCAGACCACGCTGCTGTCTCTGCAGGGGACGCCCTCTGGCTCCCGCTGAAGTGGAGCCGTTGGTAACTGTGCAGCGACAGTCATGTCCCACTCCCCGAAAACAGGGCGCCTTCCGCCGGGGGGCTGTCAGGACCTGCCCGGAGGGCTCCCACTTGGTGCGCAAGTTTGCACCTTAAGCGTGGGGGCCCTGAGGGCTCCGGCCCCCCACCTCCAGGGCTGAGCTCCCTGCGGCCTCGGGGACACCAGCCCGGTGGGACTTGCTGCTTCCCTCTCGGAACTGGGGTGCACTTTCATCGACTCCCCCCTTTATTCTGCTACGATACAGAGTGAAGGTGCAAGATATCAAGTGATTAATACATGCACGTGATTCCTTTTTAAAAAAAAAAAACGGAGACGACGGGGCAGTGGGTCGAATCACTCAGATCTCCAGAAACTCACGGAGGGAGGGTGCGTCTCTGTGGGACCGGTCCCTTCCCGACCTCCGCAGGGCCGGGAGGCGGCTCGTTGCCGCAGAGTGTCACGTCCCACGCGCCTCGGGGCTGGGGGCTGGGATGCGAGCCAGCACGGGCGCAGGAGGCTCTGTGTCCCAGTAGCACAGGAAGCGGCACCGATGTTTTTACTTCAGGCGCGAGAGCTTTATTTTTAATATAAAAACAATTCCTAACTCTTGGAAAAGTCCAGAAAAATACCAAGAAGCACGTAAACATCGCATGGAATTCCCCCACCGAGTCACAGCTCCTGTTAGCCCCGTGGCAGACCAGCTTCCGGAAACCTCTTTGTCCACAGATGCCCTGAGATAGCTGGTCCTCTTTTGGTTCCGTAGGCTTGCCCTGCTTACGCGGTTGGACGGCTGCTTTTTTATTCTGCATGTGGTGTGAACGTTCTCCGTGCCAGAGTTCACCTGGATCCATCCTTCTAGGCAGCTGCGGGGTGACAGGAAGCGCCTTTCGGGACGGGACAGGCGTGGCGTGACCCTGGGGCGTCGGGACTGGGTGGTGGCTAGTAAGTCCCTTGTTGCAGCGGGACGAGCCCAGATTCCACTGATGATGGACACTCTGGCCTACGAGGCGTGGACGGGGGAGTTGAGGCTGTGTGGCCAGGCAAGGCGAGAAGCGCTCTGTAGGCACCCGCCAGCACATAGCAGGTGCTCAGGAAAGGTTGGTGACTCACGGAGCTGGGAAGGTGTGTGGCGGCCCTCTGCTACTCTGGAGAGCAATCAGGTGACTCGGGGATCCCAGTGGGCGGAGCAAAGCCCAGAGACCTCTCTGGGGCCAGTTTAACGCGGGGCCCTTTCCCTGAGCACATTGCGAGTTTATTTCGTTGTTCAAAAGCAGTCATGGCACCTGCCAGGAGCCAGCCTCAGGCAGGTGTGATGTGCGCACGGTTTCGGTTATTTTGTCGCCGTCGCCCCCACGTTACCGTCCAGAGAGAGAACCACGTAGGCAAGAAGAGATTAGGGAGAGGTTCCCACAGGGGCGGGGCGCCACGGCGTGGCCAAACAGTGATTGCTAAGAACTTAATGCAAAAGCGACGTGGCCGTGTGTGAACGGAGGCAGGGCTTGGTCGCCAGCAGAAGGTCCCTCCCTGATGCTGGATACTGGGAATAGCATGACGTTTGGGAAGTCATCAGAATCAGCCTATTTCGTGAGCATGTGATGATATTAGCTCCTTGGCGTGGAGGAGCTGGCGGGCCTTCCCAGACGTTCCCAGGCTTGCGGGGGGGGCGGTCGGGGGTCCTGGCTCAGGTGTCCGTCAGAGCCACCGCGCTGCGCTCCTCGGATGAGTTACAGGACTGAAAGTGGGTTTCTGAGCCCTCTGCCGTGCCCCGGCCTCCCAGAGCACACACCTGCCGCTCAGGAGGGGAAGCGCGTCGGCCTGGGCCCTCGGCGGAAATGCACCCAACAGGAGACAAGGCAGCAGACAGCCGTCAGAGGTGGAGGTTAAGAAGTTTAAGGAATCGGCTCCCGTGACTGTGGGGCTGGCGAGTGGGAAAGGCGCCGGCCAGGCCGGCGGGCTGGACGTGCAGGCAGGAGCCGGCGCCTTGAGCAGGCTATCTCCTTCTCTGGGAATCCTCAGCGTCTGCTGTGACAGAGTGGATGAGGCCACCGCGGTATGGACGGTCATCGCCCGGTCAGGGCCGACCGTAGCCGTAACACGGACAGATACCTTCATAGCGACCAGCAGCCTGGCCCCGGGGCCCGGCCGGGCTGACCTGCGTGCGGAGAGGGAGAGGCTGGGGTGGACAGCTGTGAAAGGGCGTTTGTCTGCCCGAGGCCTGGAGGCTGTGTCCAGGTGAGCTCCCCGGGGCCCAGCCGGGCAGAGGCCGACCGACCGCAGGAGGGGAGCGGCTCCCGGCAGTGGAGTCGGGGTTTCCGGAGGCTTCTCAGCCAGACCCTGAGGCTGAAAGCACCCCTGAGTTTGTTCAAGCAGGAAAAGCCCACGTTGTCGGAATGTGCCTGAAAAATAAGGACCCGGCGGGCGGCCCTTGAAAAATATCTCCTTTGTTTAGATTCATCTCATCTGACCGGTCTGATGAGAGTCTGTGAGAATCTGATCGTGGTGGCCTGTGGCTCCCAGCCACCTGGGCGTGGCCCAGAGATGCGCCTGCGCCTGGCCTGTGACTCTCAGGAGGCGGGGCCCAGTGGAGGTGGGGGAGGAGGGGCCGCAGTGAAGAGGAGGGCAGGCCTGGGCCCTGGTGGGGGGGGGAGCCGGGAGGCGGCAGCAGGCGGGACGGTGAGGGTGCAGACTTAGATTAAAGGATGCGAGTAGCAGAGGTGCCCCCGGTGGCCATGGCAGACACGCCCGTCCTGCCTGAGTGGAGCTGAGAGTCAGTGCTGAGGGACGCACGTGGCCCGGGGCCTGTTTGGCCAGCGCAATCCAGGAGGGCCCCCTGGAGGAAGGCGCCTTTGAGCTGGAACCCGTAGAACGAGGCGGGGCTGCTGCGTGAAGTGGGAGAAGAGCGTGGCAGGCTCTGGGGGCAGAGGGCCTGGCATGCTCCAGACCCCACAGGTGCCCACCGCGAAGCAGGGCGGGGGCGGAAGTGGTGGGCAAGGACCCGGTGACACAGGGCCTCAAGGCCAGCCGGCGCCAGGTCACTCCACGTCTCAGAGCCTCTGCCCCAGCGTGCCCTGTACGCTATGGCAAGGTCACGAGCCAGTGATGGAGTCCTTCTGGCCCTCTCCTGGCACGGAGGAGCACTCTGTCCACAGGTGGCAGGGCCCGTGTTCGCTACGACAACTGTAGTGATGGCGTCGGGGCCTCCTGCCGAGAGGACGGAAGCTTCCGAGCGTGGACGCAGCTTAGCAGGGCATAGCTGTGCAGGCAGCACCTCCTGTGTGGGCGATGGAGCGGGACGCCCTGTGGACCCAGTCCTCAGGGGAAACTCGGCCCCTGGCCGGCTGGCCGGGGGGTCGCAGGCCGAGCGGATCTGGGCCCTGCGCCCCCACCCGCTCATCAGCCCTCCCTGGAGCAGGGGGATGGCAGCGGCCAGTGTGCTGGGCGGGGCCTCTGGACACGCCCTGTAGGGGTGTGGAGGCCAGGCAGTCCCACAGGGTCGGGCCTGGGCCAGGGGCACAGGCTGCGTGTTGCCTGGGATGGTGCCAGGACCTGCGCTGGGAGGCAGGAAATAAGGGCTCCGAAGCCCCCGGCCCGGCGTCCAGGCGGCATGCTGGTGGGCGGACACAGGCCGTCACTGAGCATGGCTTTCCTGAGGCCCTAAGCCAAGCACGAGGACCTCAGGGCAGGCAAGGAGACGGCCCGCGTCATCGGGTTCCTCCCCCGCCTGGCCACTGGGCCCCATCAGTGCAGGAAAATCGTGGGGTTTAGATTCCAAAGCAGGGTCCCCGTGAGCCTCGGGCATCCACGGTGCCTCAGGGCCCTGGACACTAAGTGTGTCTGCATGCGCGTGTTTCTGCCCAGATGGGTCACTTTCTCCCCATTTTCAAGGGTCCGTGACCCAAAAGAAGCTGGGGATGCGTGCCCCAAAGGGACAGCGCAGATGGCCCGGCTTGAGGGTGGACCGGCCTCGGTGGGCCTTTCTGCCAAGGGAAGGGGAGCCCTGCCCGAGGTGCAGTGGTCAAGGAGCAGGTGACAGCGTCTCAGGAAGGGCCCTGGCCCCCCAGCCGGCAGTCCTGGTTCGAATGTGCCACTGACGGGCTGCGTGACACAGGGGTGTCCCTGTCTGCAGCCCTGCCTGTGTCCTCAGGGCACCAGCGCCTCATGCACACTTGCTGCCACCCTCCCGGGCTGAGAGCAGGGACGGGGGCGGCAGTAGGTGGCACAGGGCCCTGTGTCCCAGTTCCTTGATGAGTTTTGCTGCAAGCGGAGGTTAGTCGGGACTGAGTCCTTGCTGGTGGAACCGGGTTACAGGCTTAAGTCAGATCGGCTCCCTCAGAAAACAGTCCCATGGCTGGTCAGTTCGTGCTTTACCAGCCACCGAGGCCTCCAGGGCCCACGGCCCTCAGATGGACTTGACAGCTTTCGGGCCCGCCTCCCTGGCAGGTGTGTGCTCTCTGGGTGGTGGGGACAGCCTGGTCTGGTTCATTTCTGTGTCCCAGCGCCGATGCTGGGAGCTCAGGGGCTGTTGGAGCTATTCCCGCTGTTGCATTTGTAAAATTTTGCACCCGGCTTGTTAAACCCAGTCTCTCCTGGAAAACAAATTATGTAAACGTATGATTTCGTAAATTATATTTCAAGCAAAGGTGATAAACCATGGACACTCCCCCGCCCCAATCCCTCTATTGCATTTTACTTCCACCTGCACTGCCAAGGTCACACCCACCCGCCACGTCCCTGTGGGAGAGATGCTGTGACTGTGAGCGCCTGGGCGTCTCTGTTGGAAGCTTGCAGCCGGCTGCGGTGTGAGGGTCTGCGCCACAGAGAGGAGGCCCGAGGGCCTGGGAGCTGCGGTGAGCCATGTGGTCAGGGCAGGCTTCCTGGAGGACAGGCTTATTCCCATTTTTCAGACATAACAACTGAGGTCGTGTCAGCACAGTGGACAGGGCTGGAGCCAGGACTGCATTCCTGTGTGTCTGGCTCCTGAGCCCAAGGTCTTTCCAGGACGCTGTCCTGGAGGGTGACACGTAGGCAGACCCCCAGCGGAGCAGCTGGGATGGGAGCCCCGCCGCCACCACCTCGCCCCCGTGCTGCAGGGGCAGCCTCCTCCCCAGGGCCGTGCAGGAGCAGCCTTCCCGGAATGTCCCTCGGCTAAGGTGCCACGCCCTGGGCTTCCTTCCCGCCGGCTCAGGAGGGAGCTCGGTCTCCCTGGCCTTGGCCGCTACCTGCCGGGAGGCCGCCCTCCCCCAGGGGCCTTTAGGAGCCAGCGGCTGGGGGGCTTGGCCGGGGTCAGAAAGCTGGCTCTGGCCTTTGGGGTCAGCTGTGCTCAGCCATGTCCGTCCCTCCCTCCTTACCGCTGTGGCAGGAGCGGGGCAGGGGGCAGAAAGAGCCGGGAGGTGGGAGCCCTGGCTGGCCTGAAATGCGTTTCCCAGCTCCCGGGAGCAGGGCCCCTCCTCCCCTCCGCCCCAGGAGGCGGCGGGACTCAGCCTGCGGTGCGTGGACCCCAGGGCGGGACTGGGGAGGGTGGACTGTCCCCTCTGCCCGCCTTCCTCGCCTGACCTCCCGGGAGTCCCCAGGCAGCCAAGCTCTGTTCTCACTGCCGAGGACGGACCAGGGCTGGAGCCCGGGGTCCCTGCCACCCCCAGGACTTTCCCTTAGCCTGAGGGGTCCCAGATGCACCTGCCATCAGCTGCTCTGGGCGTGTGACAGACGCAGGCTCCCAGGCCCCTAAGTCTGCCTGGGTACGTTTCGGGGCAGAGGTGGGCAGCTGTTCTGTCTCAGCTGTGACGAGCACCGCGGGTCACTGGGACAGGCCTTCTGGGACCCGTGCAGCCCTCCCGCCCTCCCTCCTGGTCCTCCTGTGTGTGGCGGGATTTGGGCAGGTGTTCCCACCCCCTCCTGGCCCTTCCCGTCACAAAGGGGAGCTTGGAGGCAGGGCACCCGCGCGCGTCCCCCTGGCACTGGCGGGAGGCGGGGAGCACAGGGTCACCCTCGCCATCCCGGCTCCACGGTCTAGAGGGCAGTGACCTCCCCCTCCGAGAGTCACAGCCGGGGACACACAACCCCCGAGACACCATGGGCCTAAAGCAGGAGGCCACGGGCGGCAGGGGCGATGGGTGCCACCCCACCAGCCTGCTCCTTGTCTCCCGGGACCCCTCCCTGCCGTCCGCAGCCACCTGTGCCCCTTCCGCTGGCCTCGACTCCCCAGGGCCCCGAGGAGGCACTGAGCAGGGCCTCGGGGCTCAGGCCTGCAGTCATTTGTCAGATAACAGCAGAGACATTTTCCTTTTTTCTTTCCTTTTTCGCATCTTGATAGTCCCCTAGTAACTGGGAAGGTTGGGGCTTGGCCCCTGGAAGTGAGGTGCTGCTGTCCGCAAGGTCAGCTCTGAACCCCGTGGCCTGGGCTGTGGACACCTCAGCTCCCCAGGATCCCCGGTGCGAGCACCCTGCAGAGGGCTCGTTTCCGGCAAGTGCCAGAACCCTCTTCCTCTTTGCAGGTCCGAGGTGGCAGCAGGCAGCCGACGGCCCCGCCGGGCAAAGCCTAGCTTGGTGGGGTGTGTGCGTCTCTGTGTGTGTCTGTGTGTGTCTGTGTGTCTGTATGTGAGTGTACAAGAGTCTCTGGATGTCTGTGTATCTGCGTGTCTCTGGGTGTGTGAGTGTATGTTTCTAATTCCAGAACATTTCATCCCCAGAAGGAAACCCCAAGCCCCTTAAACAGCTGTTCCCCGGCCTCCCCCCCGCCCCTCCCCCAGTTTTGGCCCCTATGGCTTCGCCTGTCCTGGCTGTTTTGTATAAGTGGACTCACCGGTTAGGTGGCCTTTTGTATAGCCTGGTGTCTCTTAGTCGTGTCCATGTCACAGTGGACGTCAGATCCTCTCAGCCTCAGAGTCCAGACATGACCTCGTTTATCATTTGTCCTCCCGTGGGCGGGTGGGTTGCTGCGGCTCTCGGCTTGTGGCTGCTGCTGTCGTGAACACGGTGTGCGGGCATCTGAGTCCCTGTTTTTGATGCTTTGGGATCCACCCGGGAGAGGAGCTGTGGGACCACGGGGGGCGACTCTGCTAAGCTTCTGGCGGGACGGCCGGACTGGTTTCCACACAGCTGCACAGAAGCCACGCTTATCATTATTTTTTTTTTTGCCGCACCCACAGCCTGCAGAAATTCCCGGGCCAAGGATCAAGCCCGAGCCACAGCAGTGACCAGAGCCACAGCAGTGACAGCGCCAGATCCTTCACCCCCTGAGCCACCAGGGAACTCCGATGCACTTCTTACATGGGGGTCAGAAGGGAGATGCAAACCGGGTCCCCTGGGGCCACAGCCCGACGCCCTCCAGCTGCAGGCCCTCCTGGCCTCCTTTCCTTCTTCCTGCGCGCCCCTCCCAGGCGGGAGGGGGACAGCTTCAGCCTCCTGGAGCCTCCCCAAGGGGCTGCCCTGCCCCCTGAGCCAGGCTTTGAAGGACAAGGAGTCACTAAGAGCCTGCAGAGGAGACGGATGTGGGGGTGCTGGACAGACACCTGCAAGGAAGAGTCTAGAATGCAGGTGGTGGTCAGGGAAGGCTGCACAGAGCCTGCCTTGCATCAGGTCAGCATAAAGATGGCACAACAGG
>PVHT021183712.1:52669-73628 GCA_004024745.2 Catagonus wagneri
AAAGATGGCACAACAGGAGCGGTGGCTTTGGGTCGCAGGTTTGACCCCTGGCCCAGCACAGTGAGTTAAGGACCGGGTGTGGCCGCAGCTTATGTGGTCGCAGCTGCGGCTCGGACCTGATTCCTGGCCCAGGAACTTCATGTGTTGCGGGGCAGCCGAAACAGAAAACAATACGTGAATGTGCCCTGCCCGTGGCCAGGCTCAGCCCTGAGAGCTGACCTGCACTGACCCATTCACCCCCTCGATTCCGGGGTGCCAGGGTGACCCCACTCACGGGTGAGTTGACTAGGCTCCGGGAGCCTGGCGGGTGTCGGTGTGTTCAGCCTCTCCGTGGTGCCCGAGGCTGGGGCTCAGAGGGACAAAGCACTCACTCGTGGTCACACAGCAGAGGCGGGCAGGAGGCAGGACCTGAACTCAGGCCTGGGCCTGTCTGGGTCTTTGCTCGCCTTCTTCCTCGCCAGCTTCCTCGTCTGTGAAACGGGGCCGTAAGAAACCACCCTCTCCTTGCTCTTAAACGGCAGCCATGGAAATGAAATGCAACCCTCAACGTGACCTTGTACCTTGTACTCTCAGCTCCCGACACCTGGGCCATTTCCATTTCCTGGGCGTGGTTTTTAGCTCCGTCTGCAATGGGTGGTGTGTCTGCAATGGGTGCTGCGTCTCTGGGGCTCGGGGCCGGGGCTCTGGCCCCAGCTCTGCCACTAGTCACCGTGAGGCCCCAACCAAACCTCTGTGCTCTGGGTTCGGTTCCATCAGCTGCAGAGCGGAGTCACAGGGACCCCGAGGGCCCGGGAGCACCGCGGGGGCCGCGCCCTCCTCCCTGCAGACCCCTCCTCTGGGAGCGCTTTGCAGAGTTGCTGACCACCCCCTTCTGCTTCTCCTTTTCATGTGAAGAGACACCTCTCGCCGGAGGAGTTCCAGGAAGTGTTTGGGATGAGCATGGAGGAGTTTGACCGCCTGGCGCTCTGGAAGAGGAACGACCTCAAGAAGAAAGCCCTGCTGTTTTGACGCCGCCGGGCACCTGGCCGCGGGCTCCCCTGCGAGAAGCACCAGACCCCTCCCTCTGCACCTGCCTCTGGCTTCTCTGTGTCCGCGGCGGGGGGGGGGGGGGGGGGGGGGGGCGGGGGGGGGCTCCGGGAAGGGCCGGGCAGGGGGCTGCGGCGGGAGGGGTCCCACAGCAGGTGCAGCCCCGTTTCTGCCAGCACCGCTCTCGCCTGTAGTTTAGGGCCCAGACATCTGGCTTTGCGCTGCCCCTTCCCCGCTGCTGCTGGCGTCAGGGAGACGCTGCAAAGTGCCGTCCCAGAGACGGAAGGCACACTGAGACAGCCACAGCCCGCTGTCCCGCCTCCGTGCGGTGCCCGCCCCATGCTGGGGGCACAGAGGTGACACCACTGGAGATGTGAAGGGGCTTGTCAGCGACAGGGTCACGGGATGGGGTGGGCTTCCGGCATCCACGGCCCCGCTGTCCCGCTCAGCCCGGGAGGCACCGCCCAGCACACAGGTCCCCCAGGGGCAGGGGGAGCACGGCGGGCGCCCAGGGCTGCAAGAAGCATGGGCGCTGGATTTTTGCAGCCTGTGTTTAGGGAGGAACTCCACTCTAACGGGGCACCTTCTGCCACGGCCCTCAGTGCACTGCGTTTTTCTTCCAAATCATCCCTTAGATGCCTAAATGATATCTTCAAAGCAACACAAAAGTTTTTATTTTATTAAAAAGTAGAGCCTACTTAAACATAAAGATGCCATATATAAAGAGTTTAATTTTACGGTCCCGCCGAAGGCGGACACCTCCAGCCTTATTCCGCCCCCACCCTCCGCCCGGTTCGCATCTGTGCGGTTTCGGTGTGGGGCGTCTTCCTAACGCACAGGCCTACTTGTCAGTATTCTTTGTGGCTTTCTGACCTGTCGCGCAGGTACCCTGAAAGGCAAGGGCCCCCCACCGCCGCCCCAAACACACACACGATGCTGTTTGTAATTTTGTAATCACGGGTGCAGTGAAGCCACCACTGTTTTTCTCACTGTCATTTTCCGAGCCTTGGAGAGAAAGCATCGTCCCCAGAGGGCCAAAGCCCTGGGACAGAGGACTTCCATGCTCGCAGCCCAGCTTTTAGGGTGTTGTCCCGTGACGTGGTCAGTGGTGTCCCCCACCCCCGTAAAATGCACTTCCGGGGGGGCGTTGGATCGTAAGACCCACACCCAGAGGCAGGGGATGGGCAATGCCGCCCACACCTGCCAAGTCCGCCGAGGGCCCCGTGTGTAACCAGGGGCGGGGCAGCCTGTGCCCGACACAGGGTGTATGCGTGCCGAGAGGCCTGTGAAGCACGGCCAAGGTGCCCCCAGAGTCTGTCCCCCAGTGTCTTCGTGAAGCTGCATCTTTCCGTGTGCCCTGGATGTCCCCATCTGTGAGTCAGCGTCACTCAGCTTCCTCTGGGCCCCGTCCCCCGCCCAGCCCTGCTGCGCACCCGGCTTCTGGCCGGCCCGGCTTGGCCACGGAGGGGTTCCCCGGCACCTAGTACGCGTCCCCCGCCTGGCCATCGGAGCCCGCGCCACTCGAAACCCCTGTTTTCTCACTAGTGAGCGTCGTGTTGGACCAGGGGAGCCTGGGAAAATAAAAGATGCTGTATGATAACTTGTGAGCGTGAAAGGCCGCTCCTTACAAGCGCGTGTCCTTTCTAGCCACGGCCCCCGTCTGCGGGTCGTGCTGGGGGAGAGCGTCTGCGAAAGTGGTGGCCCTGGAAGCATGCGCAGAGTGGGGGGCGGGCCCTGGGGGCACCCGCGGCGGCACCAGCACAGCCCTCTCAGAGGCAGCCCCCAAAGGTGTGGCCCTCGGCTCGCTCTGGAGCCCTCGGCCAGGCACTGGTGTTGATGAGATGCTGCGTCGGTCCCCATCAGGCTGGGGAAGCAACCAGTGGACACACAGTGGCAGGAGGCCCGACCCTCTGGGGGAGCCCTGTCCCCGCAGTGGTCCCGGGAGGCTTTCTGAGAAGCTGCTGCCCGACGCTGTCTTGACGGATGAGGGCGTATGCCCGGAGGCCAGTGAAGGGAAGGGTGTTTCGGCCGAGGGAACAGCAGGACAGGGCACACAGCTGGAGACAGCTTCCCGGTAGTGGCCGGAGCCCCCGGCTCAGCAAGGGAAGAGGGTGGAGCCCCCTTCCAGGAGGGCAGGTCTGCTCGCGGTCGGCAGATGCCGTCCTGGGATGAAATGTTTCCTAATCTGTCTTGGTCCACTCAGACTGAGATCGCAAAATACCGTAGGCCCAGGGCTTGAACACCAGACATGTATTTCGCTTAGTTCTGGAGTCTGAAGACCAAGGTCAGGGTGCTGGCCGCATGGGGTGCTGGTGAGAACCGCTTCCTGCCGTACAGGTGTGCTCGCCGTGTGCTCGCACGGCCCAGGAAGTCCTCCCTCCTCCAGCTCGGCCTGCGACAAGGGCACTAATCCGCTCTGAGGGCCCCACCCTCACGGCCTAAGCACCCCAAGGGCCCTCCTGCCTGTCACACTGCGATTAGGGCCTCAACCTGTGAACTGGGGGGACCCGGAATTCTGCCCACAGCACTTAGGGACTCTGTGTAATCTCAGTCCGACGACATCAGTGCTCTTGAATCTTAGCGCCCCTGCCCCGCCCAGCGCCCGTCCCCACGTGCAGTCTGCCCCGTCTCAGTCAGTGGCACAACTCTGTGCCCAGTTCTGTGAGCCAGAAGCCAGCTCATCTCCCTCAACCTGCAAGGGCCTTCCACCCAGAAGCGTCTTTTGTCTCCTCATCTCAGCAGACACCGTCAGGGAAACATCCAGATCAGAAAATGTTCTCAGAGTGGGAAGCGGCACTGTTATCAATGACCCTGGGGCACAGGGCGCGCCTGGCCTGGTCTGGCCCTGGCCCGCGGGACACATGGTCACCCTGAACACTCCATCCACCGTGGCCCTGAACACACTTCATCCACTCTCGCCTCTCACCCGCGCCCGCCCACACAGCAGCTTCCTTGTCAGCCTTTGTCCTCGCCTCACCGGCAGACAGCTCAGCTCCCACCCCAGAGCCAGAGTGATGCTTTGCCAGTGTCACCACAGTCGCACCAACTCCCAGCAGCATCTCCCACGGCCCCCACTCTCCCCCTCCCTGCCCCGCGTGGGGTCGGCCTCTGCCGCTCGTGTCACAACCTCGCTGCCTCCCTTTGAAGTCCTCCGGCCTGAGTTTTCACATGCGCTCCCCTCCCTCCCAGGGGTAGGGGCACTTTGCTTCTTCCTGGAAGGGGGAGCCCTCTCCTCCCTCTCAGTTCAGCTCAGAAGTTCCCACGTCCCGCCAGGCCCTCTGCTGACTCCTGGAAATTCCCCGTCAACGCCCGGAGCACGTCACACCTGCTCACGGGTCTGCACGTCCCTCTTATCTCTTTACAGGTGTTTCCCCTCCCGGAGGGCTGACAGTTTTATGACAGCGCTCTGTGACCCAGAACGTCCTTGGACAGTTTGGTGATGGGACAGGAGCCCAAAGTTTCTCGAGGCATTGGTGCTTCTAGGGTCCCGACCCACAGAACTTTCTGCAAAGTGTTCTAAACCCACACTGTCCAGTACCACAGCCGCCAGCAGTTGAGATGTGACAGGTGTGACTGGGGAATTAAATTTTAAGTTTTAATTGAAGTTAGGTAGCCACGTACGACCAGCAGCTGCTGATTAGACAGCGTGGACCTAGGAGTTCGGAGCCTCTGCTGCCCTGCTGGACAGACTGGCTCCCACGGGAGGCTCGGGACCTGTCATTCTCTCTGGCGGAGTGTCCGTCCGTCTGATGGGCAGTGCGTAGGGTCATTCAGAGCTCGTGCTGGGCCCCCGTCCGTGCCGGGCACTGTCCTGGGCTGGAGGTGTGCTAGGCCAGCCCCTGTTTTACGGACCAAGACCTCCTCCCGCCCCGATGCTGCTCACGCAAGGCTAGATTGCCTCTGCAGGATGGAGATACAGGCCAGTGATGAGGCCGCTGTGCAGCCTGGGATCAGTGGAGGTGCTGGCCGGACTGCTGGCCTCAGGACATCCCTCTTTAAAACATCCCAGGCCTGGAGTTCGCGTTGTGGCTCAAGGGGTTAAGAACCTGACATAGCGTCCAGGTTAATGACATAGCTCAGTGGGTTAATGATCTGGTGTGGCTGTGGCTGTGGTGCAGGGTGGCACATGCAGATCTGATCTGACCTCTAGCCCTGGAACTTCCATACACTGCAGGTGAGGCCCTAAATAAAAGAAAGAAAGAAAAAAAGTCCCAGGCCCTACCTGCCACTGGACAATTCCCAGCAGGCAGCTCCGCCTACGGCCCCTTTCCTCCTTCTTCCCGCGGACCCTCCTCTCTGGCTTCATCTCCCCTTCTCCAGGGGCTCCTAAGCTCAGCTGCCCGTCACTTCTTGTCCAGAGCAGTTCAGCTCTCTGTTTCTCTGCCTCAGCCCACCCACCAGCAGCAGGATCTGATCTACCCGTCAGGTGGCTTCTGAGATCCCCACAGGCTTTGATCTCTGGGAAGGATCTTTGAGGTTTGCTCTTAAAGTGCTGTCCCCAGCCCCTTCGTTTGCCTGGCCTGCTCCCCGGGGGGTGGGGTGGAAGGTGCCGTCTGGACCCTGGAGCCCCCCGCCCCCACCCCCTTTGGGCAAAGCGAGAGATGAGGGAGGGGCCAGGAAAACGGTGGCGGTGGGGGGGGGACCGCGGGTTTGGGGTGAGTGGAGGGGTACGAGGCCTGTCTATCGCATGTGGTGCGTGAGGTGCCCATGGGCTGCCTGGGGCAGGGGTGCCCGGGAAGGGAGCTGGACTGAGAGGGCTGAGGCTCAGCGGAGGAGCCCAGTGCCCTCCCGGGTACGTGAGGGGCAGCCAGAGTCACAGGCCTGCGGAGTCTGTCCCGGGACAGGGTGCCGGATGAGCAGACCGAACCCGCTTTTTGAGGACAAGGGCTTTTCAGAATTTGGGAGAGAAGAGCAGAGTACCAAGGAGACTGGGGCGGGGGGGCAGCAGGCTGTGACAGGAGAACCAGGGGACTCTGGCACAAGGGGACAGGGGCAGACAGGGTGTCAGAGGCAGCAGAGACTCAGAGAGCAAATGGCCAGGTGAGGGCCAGCCAGGTAGGACCCAAGAGCATCCTGCAGGTTTACTCCCAGGGTGTTCGCTGATGACCTTGGTGAGAGAGGGACGAGGGAGACGGACGGAGTGGGCTAAGGCTCCGTGGGCGTGCGGAGGGCACACCTTGGAACACAGGTCTGCGCCCTCGTGGGGCTCTCGTGCCGGTGGCACGATGGTAATATTAGTGGAACCGTGACGAGCCAGAAAGAGGCACAGGGGCTCTGGGTGTAGGTGTTGGGGATGGGACCTGGCGTTAGT
The DNA here is from genome assembly GCA_004024745.2 of Catagonus wagneri. Classification (NCBI taxonomy): domain Eukaryota; kingdom Metazoa; phylum Chordata; class Mammalia; order Artiodactyla; family Tayassuidae; genus Catagonus; species Catagonus wagneri. Next base: position 59,007 of record PVHT021183712.1, read on the forward strand.
TTTTTGTTGTTTCATAACAAATAACCACAAACGTAGCAGCTGAAGGTCACACACATTTCTTCATTCAGTTTCCGGGAGTCGCTGTTCAGCCCACTTAGCTGGGCCCCCTGTTCAGGGCTCACCGGCTTCAGTCAACGTTCCGGCTGGGCTGTGTCCTCACCTGGAGGCTCGACGGGGGAGGGGCCCGCTGTGAGCTCTTTCAGGTTGATGCTGCCTGCAGGGGGCCCAGCCCTTGGCTGGCTGTGGCCTGGAGGCTGTCCCTCAGGTCCTGTGACCGCCCACGGTCGTCTCCGCCACCGTGACTTCTCCAAAGCCTGTACGCAGAGCCTCTCTTTATGGTCTAAGATGAGTTCTTATGTAATTAATATAATGTGACCGGGTACAGGGAGGAAAGCGTGTCGGGCAGAGGGTGGCTGTCCTTCGCAGGAACTACTTCCCTCTCTGAGGTTTTGTGTTCCCGATCTCCAAGTACACCTGCAAACAGAGGGGCCTGGTTCCAGAGACGTGGGGAGACTTCTTAGGTCCAAGGAGGAGTCTGGCATCTCAGACCGGAAACTGGGCTTTCAGTGGCGTGCCTGTGTGTGTATGTGTGTGTGTGTTTGTGTGCTGCGTGTGTTGGGTGCTGTGTGTGTTGGGAGACATGGAGGGAGTCTGCCCCGGTCGCTGTCAAGACCTCAGCCACGCATCCGTACCCCAGGCCCTCTTCTGAACCAGAAATGAGTGGGTCACAGCCCTGCCTTGTCCGAGAGGGTCACACTTTGCTGGGTTTCAGGAAAACCACTCAGACTGAAAACTCCGGCTGGCGCTGTTACTGAGGTGGGGGCGAGGAGGAGGCCGCCTGCGGTGGGGGCGCGACCAAGGAGAGAAAGCCCTCGGGGTTTTCAGCTTTCACGGAGAGCGCCTGTGTGGATGGACAGACAGGCCATCTACTGAGAAAAAAAGAAGGTGGAGGAGCAGGTGGGGGCGTGGAATAAAGCCCTTTGATTTGATGGTGAGATGTTACAGAGGCCTTCTGGGTGTCCAGCTAGGGACCTGGGAGGTCAGGGCTGGAGACCGGGGGCGGGCAGTCACCGTGGTCGGTGGATGGTTTAAAGACTGGGTGAGCCTGAGATTTCCGGGGAGGAAGGTCCATGCCCCAGCCAAGGGCCACCCTAAAACCCCAACACCGAGAGGCTGGGTAGAGAAGGGGCTGGATGAGGGAGACTCCTGGAGGAGCCGCCGGTGGTACAGAGGAAAACCCAGGGTGCGGTCCAGTGAGGCTTAAAGATCACGCACGGAGAGGTCAGAGGATTTATGGGTCACTGGCGCTTGGGTACATACGGGTGACAGGTGGGGAGAGGAGAGCTTTTCAGGAGGGGAATAGAACAGTCACAAAAGCTGTGAGGTAGGAAAGGGAAACAGCGCGCACCCGCGCTCCTTTTTCGCGGGTTTAAGTGACGGAGAAGTCTGGTCCTGCCTGACAGCTCCTTCAAGGTGGGCCAAGTTTGCTTCTACTCCGCTCTGACCTTACAGGCTGCGAAAGCGTTTGAACGAATAAAAATGAACCAGGGAATGGGACCGCGTGACTAGCGTTGGGAGGCGCAGGTGATCTGGCTCCTTGGGCCTCAGTTTCCCTTTCTGTAACGTGGGCCAATGCGATCAACTTGAGTTCCTGGTTTGTGATGAGCACGTCTCGCTGCGCGGACCCCTGCGGTCACTGCGGGTCGGCCCTGGCTGGGCGGCGGAGCCCGGTGCCTCTCCGCCCCGGCCCCGGCGGGACCCCGCAGCCCCGCCCCGGCGCGGCCCCGCCCCACCTCCCTTTGTCTCTCCAGGCCCCGCCCCCTGCGCGCAGCTCCCTCCCCATTGGTCGGGGGGCGGGCCCCGAGCGCCGGGCGCCGCCGGGGGCGGGGCGCAGCTGCGCGGGCGGGGCGAGTGCGTCTGCGCCGTCCCCGGGCCCGGCCGCAGACCCTGCCGGCAGCTGCTCGGCGCGGAGCGGGAGCCGGATCCCGAGCCAGAGCGGGTGACGGGCCGCGGCGGCTGCGAGGCGGCCCCGCCCCGGGGCTCCATTGTTGCGGCGGCCCGGCCCTGCCGGCTGCCGCGCTCTGCCTCGCGTGGCCAGGGCGCCTCCGGCCGGGAGCGAGCGCTGCCGAGGCGGCGGCCTGAGGTGAGGCGCGGGCTGCGGGGCCAGGCCGGGCGGGGGTGCCCGGCCGGCGGGGTTCCGGGTCCGGGACGGGGTCCGAGGCCCGGCGGAGGTCCCGGGGTCCCGGGCGGCCGGGGTCCCGGAGCCAGGCGGGGTTCGGGGCGGGACGCGGTGGCGGGTCGGCGGGGGTCCCAGGACGGGCGGGGGTCCCCGTCGGGTGTGGCAGGTCTGAGCTGGACGCCACGGGGTCGCGGCCCGAGGTGGCGGCCGCCGCCCTGCGCGCCAGCGGGACGCGGACGCGGACGCGGACTGACCGGGTCGTCGAGCGTCCCTGCGCCTGGGCATTGTCTCGGCCTCGGGGTGGCACCGAGGGGGCCCCGCGCCTGCTGCGCTCGTGCGTGGATCCGCGCGTGAACATCCGCGCGGGGGTCCTGGTCACCCTGAGGTTGGGGGCCCTGTCTCCGTCTCCACTCGCTCCGTGTGTCACCGAGGGGAGCCCTGCGTGGGCCCTTGCGCCTGGGCATCCGGTCGTCCTGAGTGGGAGACTGCCTCTGGGCCCCGTCCGTTTCCCCCGTGGGGAGACTGGTTGGCCGTCTCCGTGGGTGGACCCTCGATCACAGGGAGCCTGGTCACCCTGAGAGCGGGGCTCTTTTTCGCCACCCACCGCCTTGACTGGTTTACCGAGTGTTTGAGTGTCACCGACGGACGGTGGCTCTTCCTGCACGCGCGCCTGCGGTGTCCTGGCCGTCCTGCGGGGTGCGGGGCGCGGCCCCATCCCCTCCCCCTGCGGCTTGTCTGGGTGTGGCGTTCCGCGGGGCAGGCTCCCCCCTTCCCCTCGACAGTGTGTGTGCGAGCGCGTGTGTGTGGTGGGTTCCATGCAGGTCGTGGCGCCCGGCCGAGTGTACAGGCTGTGCGTGGGGGCGCACTGGGCCTGGGTAGGACCCGGGCCGTTCTCTTATTTATCCTCCTATTTGCCCTTTGAGAAGCAGCAGCCAGGCTTCCCGAGGAACTCGCCCCAGCCGGGTCCCAGGGGAGCGTGGGGGGCTGTCACCGCGCCTGGGGACCACGGGTCAGCCGCCGCATTTCCTGCTCGGCTGAGGCCGCTGGGAGCTGGCTCTGATTGGAGGGGAGTCTGGTCCCTCTGCCCGGAGCTTCTTGATTTCTTCCGTTAGGACTGGGGGGCGGGGGCGGGAAGTCTGGAAAGCCAGATTTAACTTTGCAGCGCTCAGCGCCTGGAGAGTGGAAGAAACTTTCCCAAGAATTTGGCGGGCTGGAGAGTCTGTTTGAAGGAGGGGATCCACACCCAGGGAATGAGGCCAAGGCAGTTGCAGTTAGAGGTCAGATTTATGGAAGGGTCGTGCGGTGAGGTTGTGGGTCTGAAAACTTGGATTTCAACCTGATGGCGATCCGATACTACCCCGCAGGCTCTGTATGTCTCGGCCACTTAAAGTGGAGTCATTCATTTCCCCTTTCGTCAAACTTAGAAAAGCACCTATTATGTTCCCCCAACGATGCTTTCCCCTGGGGAATGCACAGTCTTAAGAAGTCAGTCTTCCCTTTTAAGAGAGAGCGTTCTGGTCCAAGACAGAAAACTCAGCTCTAGGCCCAAGTGGCTGGAATATCCAGATTGAAATTCTTTGTGGACAAGATGGGGTATAAATAACAGGAAGGCAAGATGACAAGCTGGTAATGACGGCAGCTGTCGTAAAGTCCAAATGGCCTTCACCCCGCCCACTCTGCCCTCCCCCTCCCCGTCCCCCCGGCTCTGGTCCTTCCAGCTTCATCCTTCATACCGCCTCAGTTTAGGTGGCACTTTTTCTCCAGGGCCTTCCCTGAAGTCGTCACATCCTGCCCTCTGAGAGCTGTGGTTCTCGAGGACAGACTGGTCCCTGGAGTACAGCCTGAGAGGTGCTCTGATAGAGGTGGGCAGGGCTCCCCGCGGAGAGGAAGACGCGCGCGCGTGAGTGAGAGGTCCTTTTTCTGTACCACGGACCCGCATCCTTCATGGCCTTTGAAACCTGCCATTCTTCATCCCTGCTGAGGGTTTGTAGATGAATATGTGCTGTTACTTCCTAGCGTTTGCTGCCTGGTGCCAAGCGCTCGATTACAATATATTCGGTCTGATTCTGGCTCTGGAAGGAGGTTGCCCTGTGTGCCTGCAAAGCCATGGGGCTTCAGCTGCCTCCCCTTTGAGGGTTTTGAACAAGGTAAGCACCTGGTCAGGTCTAAACCTTTAATTCTTTCATCCAAATAGAGCGGAGGAAAGTTCTCTTAGTGGCAGTGGTGTAAATAACGGAGATCTTTGAAAACGTAGGGGAAGTTCTTCAGTTTTTTTCTTTTCTTTATCTTTTCAAAAAGTTTAGTTGCCTGAGTATTTACTTTGTATCAAAGAACCACTATGGATGGATGCTTCAGCTGCTTTTTGATATTGTCTTGCATGGCCTTGTTACATTTTTGCTTGCAACATCTGTCCTCTATCAGGTGGGTTTGATGTTTTCCTGAATGGAGCTGTTGGGTGCAGAACTCTTGGCAGGAGCATTTTGCTGGCCTTTTGAGTGTCACATGAAGTCGGCCAACTGTAGGCTTTTGTATGCCTCATCTCTAACGGAGATGTTAATTTGGAGAGTCTGAAATAAGTGGATTTGGGGAGTCCCTTGAGTAGGCGTACGTGGCTTTGTATAATTGTTTAAAGCATAGCTGAATATTATTACTTGCAAAACACTGCATCATATGTTAAATGACCTATAAGAAATCTCCAATTCTAAGGAATATGGTAATTAATCCTTAAAAATACTAATCTCCCTTCTGATTTGTCTGTTTGGCGAGATGGGAACTTGTTGTGCTTGATTTGTTTTTAAAGCCACGTGTCTGCTTGTAGAAAGGATGCACAGTTTTTTTTCTGCTCATCTTATTTGGACAATTGCAGGGATTCCGAGTAGAGGATGGCAGTTTGGCCAAGGAGTGACTGATGCCACTGAATTGCCATTTTCATGTTAAGTAGGGGTTTGGTCTTTATTTTGACTTGCAGTCGTTCATTAATTTAAAAGAGCGCTTTGTCACACACTCCACGTGGTTTGTTAGGGATCATATTTTAGGGGAGGGGTCTTCAGATGGGTTTTCATGGTGGTTTTCTTAGATTGTCTTAGCGTTTTCACGGAAAACTAATGCTTGTTCTGCAAGCAGGCCTAATTCTTATATGGAGTAAATGAAAAGGGGCCTTTCATGGCAGAGAACGCCCGAAGAAGGAGAAGGCAGCATTGGAGCTCTGCTTTCCGATATTGTCCCTCTTGTTCTTTCCTGAAGGAGGGCAGTTACCCAGCTTTTCCCCAGGGTCCTAAACAAAGAGCTGCTTTCACCCCGCCTTAAAGAACTGATGGCGCTTCCTCCTTTTTCCAGATTATGATATTCTGTACATCATCTTGTTTGAGCATGATTTGCCTGGAACGACAAGAATAAAAAATTGTTCAGAGATAATTTCTTTTTCTTAGATTATAAATCTGAGTCTTTGCTCTTAACTCCCCCACCCCCCCAGCCTGTTCCATATCAAAAACCTACCTTTTTTTTTTCTTCTTTCTTTTCCATTTAAAAAAATCTTATCATGCACATGTCTATTATTGCAGGCTACATCAAAACCGCTTTGGATGTTGACAGGATGTAATATGAATAATATATTAAAGATAACTTACTCCGGTTCCGTTGCACAGGAAACTTGGATTGGAAACTTGGCTGCAGTATGGTTTTGGCAAGTTCAAGTGCTTCTCTGAACGTCAGTTCCCTCATTTATAAAACGGAGTTAATTGTTGGTAACACCTGCTCTATCTAGCCCAAGAGATGGCTTTGAGGATGAAAGGAAATCACGAATGTAATGGAATTTTGTAAATTGTAAAATATCTTGTTGCCAGGGATTTAAAAGATGCTTCATTAAGATTTTGAGGAGTTCCCGTTGTGGCACAGTGGAAACAAATCCAACTAGAAACCATGAGGTTGCAGGTTCGATCCCTGGTCTTGCTCAGTGGGTTAAGGATCCAGCGTTGTTGAGAGCTGTGGTGTAGGTCGCAGACGCGGCTCGGATCTGGCTCGGATCTGGCGTTGCCGTGGCTGTGGTGTAGTCAGATCTGGCGTTGCCGTGGCTGCGGCGCAGGCTGGCAGCTACAGCTCCGATTCCACCCCTAGCCTGGGAACCTCCATATGCTGTGAGTGCGGCCCTAAAAAGACAAAAGACAAAAAAAGAAAAAGGAATTTAATGAATCTGTTTCTGTTTTAAACTTAAAATGTTTGATATGCAGACGGCACTTAACTGCCAGTGTGCCTGACAGTGTCCTGTAAGACTGTCTCTGTTGTCATTTGGCCAGCATTGTGGGGTGTCTTAGCGTTTGGAGAGGTCATCAAATTCAACTTTCATTATGTTAATCTCTTGCAAGTAAGACTACTGAATGTGCAGAATGTTGCCTTTAACAGGCTCTTTGATATGTGCAATTGATCCTATGAACCTTTCTTTCTTTTTTTTTTCCGTATGGAGGTTCCCAGGCTAAGGGTCTAATTGGAGCCGCAGCTGCCGGCCTGTACCACAGCCACAGCAACGCCAGATCTGAGCCGCATCTGCGACCTACACCACAGCTCACGGCAACGCCGAATCCTTAACCCACCGAGCAAGGCCAGGGTTCGAACTCATGACCTCATGGTTCCTAGTCGGATTCATTTCTGCTGCGCCACGACAGGAACTCCCTTATGAACCTTTATTTAATGAAGCATAGTTGTTGGGCAGTTCAATTCCTAAGTGACCCGTCTTGAGGCCGGGAAAGGCAAAAGCCTATGGGGTGTCACGATCAAGAAATCCCTGGCCTGCTGACATCTGAGATATCCTGCCTGGGTGAGCAGCAGGCCTCGGGGTGAACTTGACCTCAGCACTGTGGTGTCCTTGGCCCTCTCAGCTCAAGCCGCCTTGGGAACCACGGTGTCCCCAGCCCCCAGGCAGGTCTGCTTCTCTCCCTCCTGCTTTTCTTCCTCTCCACCAACGGCTGGGTCCCTTGGTCTCCATTTGGGGGCAGGGGACAAGCACAAAGGCTAATAAAACCTGACACTGGTCCACAAAGAGCTTGTCCTTTATGCACAGTAGTAAGGGACCCATCATATGGTTTGACAGAGTTTCACATGGTTGTGCCTGTGGAGTCTCAAAGTGGGCTCTGTGCCACCCTCGAGCAGAGCCGGGGGCTGTGGAGGGGGAGAAGGGGACCAGGGTGGAGCCCGGGGCAGGTGGTAGGTGCTGCCAGGGTGCGTGGGAGAGGCCAGGCGCTGCATTGGTGCACACAGTCCAGAATTTACCCTCCTGCGTGGTACCTGGAGTTTATCAGGCGAGACAGACGGTGAAAGGGTCGCAAGTTAAAGGGAGGGCCGTGAATCTGGTGGAGCCTAGAACTGGCAGCTCTTCTGGGCAATTTATGATTCTCCAGATCTGCCTTACAGGAGCAAGTCTGTGAGCTGCTGTTTTGGATGGAGCAAGGTACTTGCCTTTTGTTTGTATTTCTTGTTTGTTTGTTTTTGGACACACCCTCAGCATGCGGAAGTTCCCAGGCCAGGGATTGAACCTGTGCCACAGCAGCGACCCAAGCCACAGCAGTGATTATGCCGGATCCTTAACCTTCTGAGCCTCCAGGGAGCCCTGAGCTGCTGGCGACATCCCGCCTTTAGATTTGGGAGAGCCAGTTGACTCTTGTTGAATGTGGACGGTGTGACAGTCACTGCTGGGTATTTGCACCCTTCTTGGGGCTGCCGTAACAAAGTGCCACAGACCTCGTGGCTTAAAACAACACAGATTTATTATCTTGCAGTCCCAGGTTAGAAGTCCGAGTCAGGTCTCACTGGGCAAAAACAAGGTATCTGCGGGGCCATGTTCCTAACAGGAGCACCTGGGAGAGAGTTATTTGTCGGCCACCCCGACGGGCCGGCGTATTAGCTGCTGGCCGCTGCGGGACACACCCCTGTTGCCTTACCGGCTAAAGCGGGGAGGCCGACCCCAGCTTTGAGGGGTGTCTTCCTGGTTCCTTGCACGCAAGCCCTGATCCCAGAGCCCGCGAGGGCCGCCGAGTTCCCCCCCCCAGCTCTCCAACTGTGACTTCCACTCCGTTTCTTTTGCTTCTCCCTGGAGAATGTTCTCTGCTCTTAAGGGCTCCTGCGATGCGACTGGGCCTTCTTAGAGCCCCCGGGTAACCCCCATCTGGGACCCCGAGCTAGGGTCTGTAGCAAAGCCCCTCTTGGGACATAACGGGACACGGTCCACAGGGATTAGCACTTGGACGTCTGCCCCCCAGGATTACCCGGTCCCCCCAGGCCCACATCCAGTGACCTTGGTGCTGCGACCCCCGACTCACAAATAAATAAAACAAGTAAGTAAAAGGCAAATTGACAGGACCGTTAAGATCCCCGTGAGACGACAGCACGGTTCTGGCTCGCTGCTGAGCCGGTGGTAGAGACAGGTTGGTCAGAAGTGAGTAGATTTTGTGTTTTGGAGTATTTAAATGGACCGCTCCGATGACAGAAGTTTTGCCAAGAAGTCATTAGAGTAATTCTTCTGTCAGAAGAAACACCCACGTGGGGGATTTGGGATGCGAGGGACTCTTTCCTCGTGGGGCGAAGGGTGCGTAGCTCCAGGTCCGCTTCTAGAGAGGGAACGGCTGAGTCAGCCCAGCGGGGAGTCGCCTTCCTGAGCTTGAGAGAATCTGTTTCAAGGCCGAGAAGCAAAGCCCAGTGAGCAGTGTCCTGTCGCCTCCGTTGATGGTTAGGAACGAGCTGCCGCTGCGGTCAAGAAAACAGCAGGTGATGGTCGCCGGTGTTAAAGACCAAGCACGACCTCATTTGATCATGCAGATGTTTTTAACAGTTTTTCAGTCGGATTTTTTTTTCTTTCTGTAAGAAAGCAGAATCTATAATCCTAAGGCTTTTAACCCAGCCTTCAGGAATTTACCAGCTGCCTGATAACCCGGTGCAAAAACCTTGTGTGTCTGTGCCTGGGTGTGTGTGTTTAACTGGGGAGCTTTGTAGCTTTGCGTTCTTTTTCGAAGGGCTCGGATTCCAAGAAGTTTTGAGAACACACTGCTTAATATGATATCCTTGCCGGTCAAGTATCAGATTTTGTTTAAAAACCAAATACCCCATTTTAAACAATGTTATACAGGCTCATAGTTTTAAGAGTCAAAAGTTCTCCAGGGCTGAGAACAGAAAGCCAGCATTCAGGTACCCCGCCCTTCTCCGCCCTGCCGCCTGCTCCCCCGAGGCCACCCTTCTGAGGTTTTCGCTCTTTCTTCCAGATTTTGTGTGACATCCTCCAGGAAGACGAGGACTCAGGTCCCTTCCCCTCTTCCCACTGCCACTTCTTTCTCCCCTGTCCTCTCCATATAATTTTCTTAAAGGTTTTGGTGAACTATTCAGCAGCCCTTACTGGGATTAGGGAAATGTTATTCATAGCTGAGATATGTAGTCGTGTTGATTAATTTCCCTTTATTATAGTTTTTTTCCTTTTTCCTAGAGTTGATAATTGCCTTGCTTTGTTTTGCTTACTTTGGGGTATCTGTCACTTATCCCCGCCCAAAGTATAAAATGCTTTTCCATACATTCACACGGCACAGCGGATCGTCCATTCTGCCCTTTTCTCAGGAAAATTCCTCCTGAGCCTTTCTGCAGTCTGCTTCCTCTGAATTGGCTGCTCCCTAGGCCAGCTTCAGGTCCCCTGCCACCCTGAGAAGTCCTTTCACCTCTTTCCCAGGTAAGATGCCTCCTTTAAAATTTTTCTGTCTTATTTTGGTTAAGCACCAATAGTTTTCTAAGGAATGCTTTCTATTTTTTTTAGTGGAAGTGTAGTTGATGTACGATGCTGTGTTAGTTTCAAGTGTACAGCAAAGTGACTCAGTCATACATACACGTGTACCTATTTTTCAGATCCTTTTCCTTTATAGATTTTTACGAAATATTGAATATACTTGCCTGTACTGCACAGAAGGCCCTTAAAGTAATTTTTTGGGGGGGGTAGAATGTTGGATTCTTTTACTCTCGTGTGTAATTGATAGTTTGGCAGCATATAGAGTTCGGGGTTAGAAATCATTTTCCTGCAGAATTTGGAAGACAGTTGTCCGTGGACGTCTACCTGCCAGTGTGACAGTTGATGTGACCAGAGCCACCCCTTTGTGAGTGACCTGTGTTTAGCTCTGTGCAAGTTTTTAGGCTCATCTCATTTTTCCCGGCGTTTGCAGAGGTCTGGATGGCTGTATCCTGATGGGGGTCTCGTTTTCTGTTTATTGTGTTGAGAGTTGGGTGGGCCTCTTCCATCCATAGCCCACTGCCCTCTTTTCTGATTGTAAGTCCCCGTAAACGTCTGTTCTCTTTTCCCAGGTCTTTGTCGTTTGGTTTTCCTTTTGGGGAGATTTCTTCAGTGTCTTCTGTAAACCCTTGTCTGAATATTGTATTGCTGTAATTAAGTTCAAACGCTCCTTTAGAGTCCCTGAAAATATTTTCAAAAATACCGTCTTCCCTTGTTTCAAGGATGTGGTCGGGGTTTTATTACACTCTGCATCCTGGAGGAAATATTTCCTTTTTTTTTTTTTTCATGGCTTTTCAGCCTGATTATCTACTAAAGCCCGAAGTATTTGAAGACAGTTTCATGACCCCACTGTAGTTTGAAAGAAAATTTCCGTTCAGCCCATTATCTGTTCCCTAATATGGAAAAAAGACATAACTTCCAGTCTTTGGAGGTATGAGAAAAAACTTTTCTAGGTCCTCAAACACCTCATTTAAAACATTTCAGTGTTCCTATTGTAGCTCAGTGGGTTAAGAACCCGACATAGTGTCCGTGAGGATGGGAGTTCGATCCCTGGCCCCACTCAGTGAGTTAAGGATCCGGAGTTGCCATGAGCTGCAGTGTAGGTCACAGATGTGGCTCAGATCTGGTGTGGCTGTGGCTGTGGTGTAGGCTGGCAGCCACATCAGCTCCCATTGGACCCCTAGCCTGGGAACCTCCGAATGCCACAGATGCAGCCCCAAAAATAAAAAAAACTATCTTTTTCATTCATGTCCACACTGTAGCCACATGTGAGCTCTGCTTTGGACACTGACAATTGTTCATTCAGAGTCTGTGAGAGGCCGCTGGCCGTGGGTTTGGGGTTGGAAAGCCTCGCTGCCTTTCCCCTGCCCCAGTGCATGCTCCTTTTTTTGGGTTGTAATTTAATCATAGATTTATTAAGAAAAAGAAAAAGAAGTGATGATGGGTATTAGATAGTGGTGTGACACCTTAGGGGTATTTTTATTTTATTTTTATTCTTTTTTGACTGTGCCCGTGGCATGCAGGACTCCCAGGCCAGGGACTGAACCCGTGCTGCAGTAGTGACCTGAGCCACTGCAGTGACAACACGGGGTCCTTAGCCTGCTGCGCCACCAGGGAACTCTCACTAGGGGCATTTTAGCCACGGTAGGTGGAGCTAGGTCTGGGGGCTGCCATCTAGCCTGGAGGCTTCTGTCGGAAAGTTTACAGAAACGGCTTCTCAGGAGCAGGACCCTGTGCTTCCTAGGGGTTGTTTGGTGGAGAGGCTGTGACAGACGTCCAGAGAGAAAGGAAAAGCCGTCTGGAAACTGGTTTGGCATCATACGTTTGAATGACTTTGAAACCCGTGAAGGGTTTTCCCAAACATGCACGGCCAGAGTCTGCGTGCTTCACCTGTGACAGTCAGACATGTGGCCTGATGTTTTGTTTTTAAATCCCTTCTTCCCAATTAAGACAAATTTGTGTGTCGGGAGGTCTTAAGTAGCTCTAGCTTTTTCTCCAAACGGGTTAACTATTTGCGTTTTCCTGTACCTGAAGGGTGGCCCTGTTGTGGACTCTTCAGGCGTCCGTAATGGAACCATAGGCCGGAGGCCTTACAAACAGCAGACGTGGATTTCTCACTGTTCTCACAGAACCGCGGCAACTCCCAATCCTTCACCCACTGTGCCGGCCGGAGATCGAATCCTCGTCCCAGTGCTTCCAAGCGGGAGCTCCTCATCAGGAATTTTGAGGGGACGTGGGCATTCAGTCTGCAGGTCCCCTTAAGAAGCTCAGTGTGCTGTCTTCACGACAAGGGAGACTGAATGGTTCAAATGAAGACCACAGTATTATTATTATTTTTGATGGCTACACTTGTGGCGTGTGGAAGTTCCAGGGCTGGGGATCGAACCTGTGCCTCCACAGCGTCCTGAGCTGCTCGCTGCAGTCGGGTTTTTAACCCACTGCGCCACAGTGGGAGCACCAAGAAGACCGAAGTATTAATAGTCTCTTGGAGCTGGCACCACCACCGCCCTCTCCGCTGGCACTGTTTGTTTTTTTTGTTTGTTTTTTTTTCTTTTTTTTGTCTTTTTGCCTTATCTAGGGCCACACCCGCGGCATATGGAGGTTCCCAGGCTAGGGGTCTCACAGGAGCTGTAGCTGCCGGCCTTTGCCACAGCCACAGCAACGCGGGATCCGAGCCGCATCTGCAACCTACACCACAGCTCACGGCAACGCCGGATCCTTAACCCACTGAGCAAGGCCAGGGATCGAACTCACAACCTCATCGTTCTTAGTCGGATTCGTTAACCACTGAGCCACGAAGGGAACTCCCTGGCACTGTTCGTTGAGTGCTTTGATGTGCTAGGCGCTGTCCCAAACACTTTGCATCTCTTTTCATCTTTTCACTAACTCTGGGGTGGGGGGTAGGTATTGTCCTTGTTTTGCAGTTGACAAAATGAGACAAAGACTCCAGGTGGCTGGGGTTGACAACACTGCATTGTATATTTAAAAGTTATAAAGAGAGTAGATCTTAAAAATTCTCATCACGAGGAAAAAAGCTAACCCTGTGCGATGATAGATGTTGAGTATACTTACTGCGGTCCTTTCAGAGACACTCGCATCTGTCAAATCATGACTGTCGTCTGTCTGCCCGGACACAATGTTTTGTCAATAACACAGAAATAGAAAACAATGCGGTGGAGAGACAGGGAAGAGCTGGCCCCAGATCACGCCGTGGGAGGGATTCTGATCCGGCTCCGAGGCCACGGCGGACGGCATGGCCGCTTTGTTTGGTAAAACTTTCTGGTGATGCACACTGAGGTGACTGGGGTGCCGTGTTGTAACGCGGCTTCTCCGGGCCCAGCAGTGAGCAGAGCCGGCCACGCGACTGGCAGCTGGTCACTGTCCCGCTGTTGACCCAGCGGGGGCTCCCGGCGGTCCTGGCGGGGCTTCGGCGTCTGCGCCTCCCCTGTCCCTTCACCCGCACCTTCGTGGCTCCCCTCCCGGCGGAGGCAGTGTGTGCAGGTGACCCGTGAGCCCGTGACGGATGCTCTCAGGAAGGGCTGCACACAGGGCTGGGGTTTGGGGGGGGAGGCACCCCAAGGCTGTGGTCCCGAGGCGGGCGGAGCTGAGGCACCGAGGCTTTCTGGGCTCTACGGCCTCCAGCCGCCCGGCCCCTTATGCCCACCCTGATTTCTCTGGTGCTTAGTGCGGTGCCCAAAACGGCGTCCGCTCTGCGCCCTTAATTTCTACAAGTCCTGCCTGTAGTTTCCAACGTGCCGCAGATCAGAGCAGCCTGGGCTGTGGGAAAGGAGCCCACATCTCCCGCCTGGCTGGACCCTGGCCAGGAATGCCAGCTGCCCAGAGACAGCTGCCACCCGGACTGAGCGGCAGTGCTGCACCTGCAGAGACAGGCACACACTATCGGTCGTCCCCCACTGAGATGACCTCCCAGAACGGAAGCTGATACCCATCTGCCTCGTTCCCGAGACTGAGCCGTCCTCTGGACCGCGGTGGAAGGCACTTTTGAGGCCCCCCAGAATACTGGCGCTCTGTCAGCATCCATTGAGCCCTAAGGCGGGTGACCATGTGTGATGGCGGCGACACAGGCCCCCCAGACCGGGGCTGGCATTCTGGCTCTGCTCAGTCGTCGCCAGCATCGTTTACCTCCCGAGAGCCTCTTACATCAAGGGAAGTTCTGTACCCGTTTCATGCCGGTCCGCGGGCGAATGCAGAGTCCAGTCATGCTGACGGGTTGTTGATGGTGGTTACGGCTGTTACTCCTGAAGAAACGGTGAATCTGCGACCCAGCTGGGTTCTGTGGTCGGAGCCACTGAAGGGGCTTGCAAGGTGCCTTTAGGCAGAGCCTGCCGAGGAAAGGATGGCGGTTTGTGACCATCGATGGGAGCTTTTGGGTTTTTCATTTAGGGCCAGATGCCTGCTTTACCTTGAGACTCGCTGAGGCCTAAGAAACAGCTAAGGACTGCACGGTGTGAGTTCGAAGGGACCCACACGCAACTGAAAGACGGAAACAGCTCTGGTCTTTTGGTAGCACCAGGATGCAGGCGTCTGGTGTGGGTGGAAGACGCCAGGGGCGGGGTCCCCAGCCCGTGTCTCCCCCTGGGGGTGGAGGGCCGTGGCTCTGGGGGAGGGGCTCACACCTGCCGAGCCCCTAGTATTCATCGGTGTCCCATTGAATATGATCTTAGCGGTCAAT
>PVHT021183712.1:77064-117283 GCA_004024745.2 Catagonus wagneri
CTGAAAGACGGAAACAGCTCTGGTCTTTTGGTAGCACCAGGATGCAGGCGTCTGGTGTGGGTGGAAGACGCCAGGGGCGGGGTCCCCAGCCCGTGTCTCCCCCTGGGGGTGGAGGGCCGTGGCTCTGGGGGAGGGGCTCACACCTGCCGAGCCCCTAGTATTCATCGGTGTCCCATTGAATATGATCTTAGCGGTCAATGTTTTGATCAAAGATGAACATGGAGGCTTAAGAAAGCTGCTCAAGGTCACATGATTATAGTGGAACAATGGAATTCTTTTTTCTTTTTAATGATTTTTATTTTTTCCATTATTGTTGGCTTACAGTGTTCTGTCAGTTTTCTGCTGTATATATATATACATGTATATATATACATGCGCGCGCGTGTATATATATATATATTTTTGGAATTCTTGATGGACTCGGGGGTTTGAACTCAAAGCCTGTGCTCCCTGCTTCAGACTTGGTTACTTTGCTGAACGGGAGGTTTTGTGGAAGGAGGGGGATGCGAGACCTGTCCAGACTTGGAAACTGCCCGTCGGGCTCCTAAGTTAGGGACCGACCAGCTGCAGGGAGGGCCCGGTTTTAGACTTTCCTTTGTGGAAACAGGGGCAGGGCAGTCGCTGGGCTTCCCGGGGTGTCCCTGGAGACGGCGCTCTGACCCCCACAGGGCTGACTTCCAGGCTGTTCCCTGGGCCCTACTGCGGAGGGTCGGGGCTCAGCGTCTGCACGTGCTCTGGCCGTGGTCATTGTGTATTGTCTTTCGTCTTCCTGGTTGGTAAAAATATTAAACAACAAATGAGACATGTTGGGAGTTTTTAAGATGTCTCGTCTCCTGGAGAAAGTTTTTCTCCCTGAAATTCAGAGTGTCTGTGAACTGTCGGGCTTGATCCTGTTTTAAAGACTAGGAAACTGAAGCTAAGAGAGATCGGGGCGCGTCAGTAGATGGCTAAGCGCCAACCTGAACTTGGTCTGCCCGATTTCAGATGTTGTTCTTTGCAGGCACGCTCGTACAAATACATGCTGCCTTTGACAAGATAGTAATTATGTTCATTTAGTTCTTCCAGCGTTATAAGACTTTGGGGGGGGCGGTTTTCTGATTTAGAGAATTTTTTCGTTCTTTTTTTCTTTTTTGCACTTTTTAGTGCTGCACTCGTGGCATATGGAGGTTCCCAGGCTAGGGTTCGAATCAGAGCTGTAACTGCCGGCCTACACCACAGCCACAGCAATGCAGGATCTTAGCCGCGTCTGCAACCTACACCACAGCTCATGGCAATGCTGGATCCTTAATCCACTGAGCGAGGCCAGGGCTCGAACCTTTATCCTCATGGATGCTAGTTGGATTCATTACTGCTGAGCCACAACGGGAACTTTTAAGGATTGCAATTTTCTTGGTAAGAGAAAGGGAAATTTAGGAACCCTTTTAGTTTGTGAAGGTCTTCTGAGTTTTCATAGGACTTAGAAGATTGTTTTGGGGCCACTAGTACAGCTTAGCAGTGACGTGCACTTTCTCGCTAATTATCTTTCCTTTAGCCGCTGTGGGGACCGCATAACACCTGCCGCTGGGTTTTGCTGACATGCAGAGAAGGGTGACCCCCAAATATGGGCCACCGAACTTCAGATTATAAATTTAGCCCAAAAATGTTGTGCAGAGTTCTCTGGATCTTGTCAAACTTCCCACGTATATGAACTGAACATTATAGTTCATATAGGAATGAACTGTATTGACATACATATACATGTATGTGTATGTATTTCGGAGGTAGGAGGCAAGTAACACTGTGAATGGCCTTTCTGACAAATTCCAGATAATCCTCTAATTCCAAAAGTGTGGAAATTTTGCCTTTATCCTGAAAATGTGCACGCGCTTCTCTGATAGTTCTGTATTTTAACGATCACAGTACTAGACTGCAGACCTACTTCGAACTTGCTCATTGATCTTAACTTTCCTGCGGGAGCGGGAGGGTTGGGCTTGTTTCCGGTCTGGGTTATGGGGCTGGTGGTTCTCTGTGTCCACTCCCCTCCCCGCTGGCCGCGTCTTCCTCCTGGATCATCTTTCTGTCTACTGGCTGTTCTGTTGTCCTCACCATGTGAGCTCAGGATGCCGGGGCCGAGCAGTTTCATGACAGCTCATCCTCCTCTATGACACTGGTGGGTGTTTTCAAGGCAAGAGGAACACAGCAGCCATCCTCGCGGGGCTGCATACCAGCCGCGTCGGCCAGTCCGGGGACCTGGCTTTGCCTTGCTGCAAGCAGGTACCTAGCTGAGTTACAGAAACAAGTCCACTCCCTGGGCCGTATCTCTGTAAGTCGAAGGGCAGATGCCTGCCGGAGTGGCTGACCCGTTCTCTGCGCTCTGCCAATGGCCGTGGAGGCGACAAAAAAAAGTACGGCACGCTTGTAACTGCTAGGGTTGCAATCTGGTTTCAGACACAGGTGGAGAGCTGGCAGCACTGGGCAGGAGTATAGACGGGAGGCATTTGGAAGGGCGTGGGCCGTGATCTGGGGAGGACATACATGCCCAGAGGTGTGAGGTTGTGGGGAAAGTGCTCAGTCTCGCACCCTGGATTATCCACGCGTGAGAGCATGGAGGGACGGTGTTCCGTGTGCAGGAGGGTGTGCCTGGCCCGCAGCACACGCCCGGCTTGGACTTGACACTGGGTTCTTTCAGTTCTGTCTTCTGTGTCCATCTTCCTGATGCACCTGCTTATTTTTTTCCAGAAAAGTTACAGTGAATTATTTGGAAAAACGTTACAGAAAGCAGAGATGTTCACTGATGTAATGATTCGGTTTTACTCATTGAATAAATAATTCAAACAGTTTGTAAGAAAAAGAGCAAAGGTGCATGTTTCTCTGATGCACTATCTTTGGGAAACTGCAGTCAACAATAGTTGTCTTTCCCTCCAGGTCTTTTCCGGGATAACTGCAAATATATATGTACATTTTAGAGGCATTTTAAAAAATAAAATAATATTTGATACACACTGTTCCACAGCTTGCCCCGGCAGTCCTGGGACATCCTTTCGTGATGATATGTCTGGCTCTGTGGACTCCTTTTGCCCCAGGAGGCCTGGGTACCAGAAGTGCCCAGCAGCTGGTGTTTTCTGAGCATTCGCCGCATGCCACGTCCTGTTTGCTGAGCTCGTTCTGTGAATTGGGTCTTGGGGGTTTTTTCCCCAGCAACCCTCCGGGTAAAAACTGTTCTTGGTAGCATTTTACATGATAAAACTGTAGAGAAGCTGAGCTCCTTGCTCAAGCTCATGGCATTATTTTTCCAAGCGAGACAACACATTTTTAAAACATTCGTGTTAAATCAGAGTCACTTATGTTCGCTCCTCCCAGGACATGTTTATCGAGTGCGTCCTGTGTCCTGGGCGCTGTCCCCGAGGTTTTCCTGAAAGCACATTTGGGATGGGGGAGAGGGAGGCGGTCCGCGGGCTACAGGCCCCCCAGCGCAGGGGGGGAGCAGAGGGCGCAGAGAGGGGGTCTCTGGACGGTGCTGTGACGTGCGTGTTCGTTGCAGTCTGGCCCAAGGCCCAGGTCCTGTACAGACCATTTTCAGAGGTACTTGGTCCTGATTTTGGTTATGGCTCACTTGAGACTGAGTGGTGACTCTGTGTTTGTCCGCTTGTTTGGCCATGCCTGCAGCACGCAGACGTCCCCAGGCCGGGGACTCAACCTGTGCCACAGCGGTGTCCTGAGCCACAGCAATGACAACGCCGACCCTTAACCACTAGGCCACCAGGGAACTTCTGGGTGGCTGTTATTTAGAACTCCCTGAGTCCTGGCCTCGAAGGTTAGTGCTGGCACCCCTCCAGCTGGCTGCTGTCACCCCATCCCCTGTGGGAGGGGAGTCACCCAGGGGCCAGAGTGCTGTACCCACAGACAGCTAAGTGGTATCTCAGACCGAGGGGACTGCATGCTGGTTGTGATGGATCAGACTCGACTGCTGTTTCCCACTTGGGAGGAAAGTTTTCACTTGTCTGTTGGCTGAGGGGCTGCAGGTTTGCTGGTGGATGTGTGTTATGCGAGTGTGATCAGAAAGCTTTGGCGTCGGGGCTCAGCAGAAATGCATCTGACTAGCATCCTTGAGGACACAGGTTCGATCCCTGGCCTCACTCAGTGGGTTAAGGTTCGGTGTTGCCATGAGCTGTGGTGTCGGTCACAGACAAGGCTCGGGTCTGATGTGGTTGTGGTATAGGCCAGCGGCTCGACCCCTAGCCTGGGAACCTCCGTATGCAGTGGGTGTGGCCCTAAAAAGAGGAAAAAAATAAATAAAACGGTTTTGGGAGAAGTGGAAAGGAATAGCGCCAGTGCGGGGGTGGGTGCTCGAGGTCACTGTCAGGAGTTATAGGCGGACGCGACCGTAACAGAACGCAGGGTGGTGTCAGACGTGCACACGACAGCGTGGGTTCCGCTGTTCGCGCTCCCTGCTGTTGTGGCGAGTTTTGTCTGGGCGTCTCCAGTATACAAGGCATGACATCGGCTTTTGCCACCAAGTATTTCTAGCAGTTGGTCCCTCCTACCCGGGTCACTGTCTGTGCTGTGGTTCCTGTAAGGACGTGACAGGGTCCAAAGCACGCTGCCCGCCCAAGGTGGTCCCAAGTTCTGGACCCCTGGGAGATGGTGTTCTGAGCAGAGGAAGCCCCTTCCCCGTTTGGTGGTCTCTGATGTCTGTCCACGTCCACAGGATGAGTGTCGTCCTGGCATTTGCGTGGTGACAGAACCCCTGTCCTCCTCTGCCTCCTCTTCCCTTCCCTCCCTCCTCCCTCCTCCCTCCTTTCCTTCCTTCACAGTGAAGGAAGGAAAACGGAGCACGTACTTTGGTTTCCTTCATTTGCTGTGCTTCGCATGTTGCGTGAGCCCGGGAGAGTGGACGCGTTTTTACTTTCCTTCACAGTGAAAGCTGCTCCTAACACAGGGCTGACCCTGTACCAGACGCGCAGGCAGGCGTGGCTCTCAGTCACCGCAGACAGCCGTCGAGACAGGTGGTGTTCACCCCCCGCTGTGAGGAGGGACCCCAGTCAGCTCAGAGTGCCCGAGGGACCCTCCCAAAGTCACACAGCTAGGAGGTGGCGAAGCAGGACCAAACCCACGTGGTCTGCGTCAGGCAGGCGGTCCGACTCCAGAACGGGCCCCTCAGTCCTGGGGGCCGGAGAGCCGCCCTTGGGGTGGCTTGGCCCAGTGTGGCCAGCCTTTGCCCCTTTGGTATTGACTCGAGCTGTGGACTGGAACTCAGCTTTCCTGCCTTCAATAAATATGAAGTACGTGAAACGTTAAGTTTCAGCCCTGCATTTTATAACATAGAGAAATAATACTTTAGGTTTGTTTTGGATACAAATATTTATTATTCAGTCCCGAGGCTTTATAGCTGATGACCTCCCTCCCCCCATTAATGGGAAGTAAAACCCTAATTAATGGTCACATATGCTAATTTTTTATTTATTACACATTTTCAGCTGTTGATCAGGCTTCGTTTATGGCACTCATGTCAACGGCATCTGATCTCACAGGCAGAAATCAGAATAATAAAGAAAGAATGCTTAGAGTTGTTTTTTCAAACTTTCAAACTGGACATTTTACATTTTTCATTGTATAACTGGAATTAAAGCTTCAGAAAACAATACTTGCCTAGAATACAGGCAAGTAATTTTAATTTTGATTTCATTTAAAAATGGAGCTTGTTGCTTGGGGTAATTGCATATTCACAGACAAAAGCAAAAAAGAACTTTGACCTAAACTTCACAACTTATACCAAACTAACTCAAAATGGACCACAGACTGAAATGTGAAATGTAAAAGTATAAAACTCTGAGGAGAAACCATGGCTCGTTGAGACTTAGGGCTAGGCAAGGAATTCTTCCTTGGGCTTTGACACTCAAGGCATAGTCCATAAAAGGAAAAACAGATAAATTGGTCTTCATCAAAATGCAAACTTTTGGGAGTTCCCACTGTGGCTCAGTGGGTTCAGACCCCAACATAGTGTCCGTGAGGTTGTGGGTTTGATCTCCGACCTCGCTCAGTGCCTCCACCTTCAGTGTAGGTCCCAGGTGTGATTCGGATCTGGTGTTGCTGTGGCTGTGGCATAGGCTGTAGCCGCAGCTCCAGTTCAACTCCTAGCCTGGGAACTTCCGAATGCTGCCGGTAGGGCCGTAAAAGGCAAAAAAAAAAAAAAAAAAAAGAAAAAAAGAAAATGAAAACTTTTTGAGAGTTCCTTGTGGTGAAGTGGGTTAAGTACCCTGTATGGCCACTGCTGGGGCGTGGGTTTGATCCCTGGCCTGGGGCCTTCCGTATGCTGTGGGTCCGGCCCAGTGAATAAATAAGTAAAACTTGTGCTCTGCTGAAGATTCTGTTAATTACCAGTGGGGCGAGGGAAGGGAGGGCAAGGTAGGGGATCAAGAGGCACCAGCTACTATGTATAAAATAAATAAGCTACAAGGATGTATTGTACAGCAGGCAGTATAGCCAATATTTTATGATAATTTTAAATGGCATATAATCTTTAGAAACTATGAGTCACTCTCTTGTATACCTGAAACTAGTATAATATTGTAAATAAATTATACTTTAATAAAGATCAAAGATGTCAGTTACCTGTGCAGGAGATTTAAAAAAAAAAAAAAGGCTGTTAAGAGCATGAAAAGGCAAGCTTCAGACCAGGAGAAAATATTTGTGAACCACATATGTGATAAAGGCCTAGTATTTAGAACACACACACACACACACACACACACAAATTCCCATTGGAAAATGAAAAAAGGGAGTTCCCATCATGGCACAGTGGAAATGAATCTGACTAGGATTCATGAGGATGCAGGTTCAATCCCTGGCCTCACTCAGTGGGTCAGGAATCTGGCTTTGCTGTGGCTGTGGTGTAGGCTGGCAGCTACAGCTCCAATTTGACCCCTAGCCTGGGAACCTCCATATGCTGTGGGTGCGGCCCTAAAAAGCAAACAAACAAAAAGAAAGGGTGTTCACTTTGTTTCTCAGTGGAAACAAATCTGGCTAGTGTCCATGAGGACATGGGTTTGATCACTGGCATCACTCAGTGGGTTAAGGATCCAGCGTTGCTGTGAGCTGTGGTGGAGGTCACAGACACAGTTTGGATCCCACATGGCTGTGGCTGTGGTGTAGGCTGACAGCTATAGCTCTGATTGACCCCTAGCCTGGGAACTTCACATGCCACACCTGTGGCCCTGAAAAGCAAATATGTGTGTATGTATGTGTGTGTATATATATATATATTCTCATTAGAAAATGAGAAAAAACATGAGCCTTTTCATCAGAGAGGATATACAGATGAGAAGTAGGCACGTGGAAATATCTTCAGCATCATTAGCCATCAGAGAGATGCAATTACAGCCACAGTGAGGTACCACTGAACACCTACCCGAACCACCAAAGTGCAAACTGGTGACCCCACACAGTGCTGGTAGGCATTCGAGAAACTGGGTCCCTGGCTCTGGCTGACGGGAGTATAAAACGACACAGCCACTCTAGAAAACAGTTTGACAGTTTCTTAAAAAAAAAAAAGGCTAAACGCGCAAGTACCATAAGACTCAGCAATCACACTCGGGCAGACGCGTCCCAGAGAAGTGAAGACTGACGTTTCTGCAGAAACCTGCGTGTTCACAGCAGCTTGCTTCACGGTCGGCAGAAACTGGACACAGCGCAGAGGTCCTTCCCGGGTGAGTGGGCTTATCTCTGAAGGGCTGTGGTCCCCGGCCCCGCGGAACGCTGCTTTGCAATAGAAGGGAACATGCTGACACACACAACACCCCGGTGAACCTCCAGAGGCTTCTACTGAGTGAAAAAGCCAGTTGCCAAGTCCCATAGCGTGTGAGTCCCTTTATACAGCATCCTTGAAACGGCACGATGATAGAAATGGCGAACGGGTGAGTGGCCCAGGGGTTATGAAATAGGGAGGGGCCGGAGGGAAGTGACCATCAAAGGACCGCGTGAGGCAGGCTTGTGGCGCTGGCAGGGTTCTGCATTTTGACTGTCTCGATGCCAGCCTCCTGGTGTGAGACCACATTCAGGTTTTGCAAGATGCTGCCACGGGGAGAAACTGGGCATAATGTAAAGGGCATAATGGGATGACTTCTTACCCTACAGTTATTTCAGAATAAAGGGTTTAGTTATGAAAAACGTACCAGTTGCTAAGCATTCAGCTGAGGTCATTATCCACAGGAAAACGCTTCTAGAGAATTTAAAAGAACTTTTGGCTTTTTGGAAATCATTAAAGGTCTTCTGAAATTTTATATGCCTGTTATTAGGAAATCAAACAATGCAGAAAAGTATACTTGTAAACGTTTTAAAACATCGCTCCAGGGAGTTCCTTGGTGGCTCAGCAGGTTAAGGATCTGGCATTGTCACTGCCGTGGATCAGGTTGCTGCTGTGGCGAGGCCTTGAGACCCCTGACCTAGGAACCTCCACATGCCACAGGCATGGACAAAAAAAAAAAAGATCACTCCAGAGTTCTGGTCGTTGCTCAGCCGTAACCAACGTGACGAGGACCCATGAGGACATAGGTTCGATCCCTGGTCTCACTCAGTGGGTTAAGGATCCTGTGTTGCTGTGGCTCCAGTGTAGCTGCAGCTTTGATTTGACTCCTAGCCTGGGAACCTCCATATGCCACAGCTGCGGCCCTGAAAAAAAGACAACCTCCCCCCAAAACAAAAAAGCAAAACAAATTCACTCCAATCCCGCGTGTCAGAAATTACCATAAATTTTAATAATGTAATATTCCCTCCACCACAGATGTAATCTGCTTTCCTTCTGAAGACTCTGGTGGCAGTGATTCTCCTCACTGTGACTCAGGAAATTTAGGTGGCTGTCAAAGACGGGGTTAGTGGCCAGGAGCAGAACTGGCCGCCTAGTGTTAAGACCCCAATACCTCGTCTGGGCCAGCCCGCCCCTCCCCCGGAGCAGTGGTTTTCCCAGTGTGGTCCCTCTGGCTGCCCATCTTTCACTGGGCAGCTTGTTAAAATGCAGAGGGTCCTTGCCCCACCTATGGAATCAGAATTTGTGTTGGGCTCAGGCCTCTGGGTGGTTCCGAGCCTGCCCTGGAAGGTGAGGATGCTGAGCCCGGACAGTGATGCTGGCCGCAGACCGCGCGCGGTCCAAACGGAACGTGTAAATGGACTCGAGCCACTGCTTCTGCAGCACCTTAGTGCTTAATTGTCTTGTGTTTCATGGATTTGTTTGTCACCTGTCTTCCTGGACCCGCTCTGAGCTTCCTGTGGTGTAACAGGTGCTGCAGGCCCTGGGCAGCATCCAGCACACAAGGGCTCTCTGTTGAAGAGATAAAGGGGCCGGTGACCTTAACCTGTGGGTAGTTACCCAGTTTCCGC
Source organism: Catagonus wagneri (assembly GCA_004024745.2). Lineage (NCBI taxonomy): Eukaryota > Metazoa > Chordata > Mammalia > Artiodactyla > Tayassuidae > Catagonus > Catagonus wagneri. The sequence continues at coordinate 86,416 of PVHT021183712.1, forward strand.
CCCAGCCTCTGACATGCGGAGACCAGCAACCTGGCGTCACTCACGCCGAGTTTGCTGCTCGCCTTCCTTCCCGTCTCTCTTCTCAAACACCTGCCCAGCGTCCAGTCTAGTGTGTGGCACGCTCTGGACGTCAGAATCAGTCGTGTCCCTCACCTGCGTCTCAAATCCAGCGTGTCCACGCCTTTCTCCCAGACCCACCCCCCCGCCGGGCGTGTTTCTACCCAGTTAACAGCATGCTTACCCATCGGCCGGTCAGACCGGGACCTCCATCTCTTACTCCCGTCCGGTCACCTCCGGGTCCAGTGGAGTCCCTGCCCTTTCCTTTCAAAGGCATTTTTTCCTCTTATCTGGCCTATAGCCTCGCTGCTACGGCCCTGGACCGGCGCCTGTGTGTAGAACTGACTTGCTTTGCTGTGCAGCAGAAATTAACACAACGGTGGAAAGCAACCACGCCTCAACAAAATTAAAAAAAAGAAAAGAAAAGAAAAGAAACCACCCATTTAATTCTTTCTCTGCCTCGTCATGGAATGCTTTCGGCCCTGCGTTTCCCACGTGGCCACTAGAATGATCTTTCCCAAACACAGACGGGTGGCCCGTGCCTGTCTTCAGTACTTCTATGCTTTTTGTTGGTGACGTCACAGCTTCTCTCGAGGTGCCCCGGGGACTCTTGGGGGACAAACCCTCTCGTTTCTAGGATCAGGTAGGCAACCCTGGAGGGCCCTCACGGAACGTCTACACCAGCATTGGTTCTGGGATCAGGAGACCTCTTTCTACTATTAATACTGATTCTAGCACAAGCCGGACACTGCTGGAAATTTTTAGTGAATTTCCGTGAGTTTTGGTTTTGTGCTCTGTAAAGGGCTGGATTACAGGGGGTCTGATGAGACCCTCTGCGTGGCGCCTCCGGCGGCCCGGGGAGCAGACGAGATGCAGGGAGGATGCAAGTGTCACTTCCACGTGAGGGGTGGCACTCTGTACCTGGCACTTCTGGGCTAATCGTATGAGTCTTTAAAGCACTGGTTCTGCCCGGTGACCCCCGTGGAGCTGTGAGCCCGGCCTCCTAGGACACGGGGTGGGGCCCGGGCACGGCTCACAGCCTGTCTGCAGCGTTAGAGGCACCCAGGAGGAGGCCCGTCCCCACCCCGGCCTAAAAAGGAGGAGGACTCGTTCCTATATTTGGTGCCATCAGCTCAGGGCTTTAGGGACAGGGAATGTGCAAGAAAGCTCTCTGCCAGGGGGGCGGGGGGGCGGGGAGCCGGGAGGGGAAGTCACTTCATGGGAACTTGCCAAAACCTTTCCTAGCCCAGCTGCCCCCAGAAGTGACCAGCATGCAAAGTAAAAGATCTGTTGGAAGCATATGGCCCGTGTTAGTCCAGCACATGTATGGCTTTTGTGGCCTCAGCACGGCCCGTGGCAGAGCTGTCAGGACTTGCTAGCTTTCTAGGGGGAATGCTGGGTCAGCCACGGGGCTGAGAAGGGGCGGGGGGGCGGGAGGGACCGTCCACGCCCTACCACTCTGGCCTGGCAGTGATTACAAGGGTGACGCCTAGGGGCCCGGCGAGTGGGTTCTCCAGTACATGTCTCAGCCTCTTCAGGCTGCAGTCATTCTCATCTGTCGCGGGGACCCGCTGCAAAGGGTTTCTCTGACGCTGAGAGAAGACAGGGTGATAACGTGGCTCGCGGGAGGCGGGCTTGATGAGGGGCAGTGTGGAGCATGTGGCCCGGCAAGGCACTCTAGATGTCTGCGGAATGAGTGAGTGAGTGAGTGAGTGGGTGTACAGATGAATGAAAACGTCCCATCTCCCAGGACAGGACTCAGAGCCGTGTCCTGCTGTCCCCAGGCTACCAAGCAGGATGGGTGCTTTGTCCCCTGCTTTCACTTTTGATTTCCTCCTTTTTTCTTTTTAGGGCTGCACCCGAGGCATGTGGAATTTCCTGGGCTAGGGGCTGAATCGGAGCTGTGGCTGTGGTGCAGGCCTCAGCCACAGCGATGCCTGATCCTTAACCCCCGCACGAGGCCAGGGATCGAACCCACATCCTTGCAGAGACAATGTCAGGTTCTTGACCCCCTGGGCCACCGTGGGAACTTCTTGGTTTGTTAAGAATGGGAAAAGATACTTCAGTTATGGGACTGTTCAGTGGCGGAAATTCCGCTTTTATCACTCTTAGACTCTGGCGCTTGCCATAACCCCTGTCTCATTTTTTATACCTGACCCTTCCGTTTAACTGTCGACCAAACTGAGACCAGAGAAGAGAATGGAATTACCTGGGGTGACACTGCCAGCTGGCTGTGGACCAGGACTAGAGTCCCCAGTCGCTTGACTCCAGCAGCTTCTTTCCTGTCTGGTGTTGCTTTTCGTTTCCATCCTTGACAAAACAGTAAGTGGAGCAGGTATTATGTTCTTTGGGGGGAGCGTGCCTGTTTTAAGTGTGCCACGTGGCCCAGACCTGAACGTTTCCTTCATACCGTGTCCTCACGGCTTAGAGTTCGTCCCCCGCTATAGCCAGGGAAGCTGAGGGAAGCGGTTGGGAATGTGAACTTCAGCAAGAGTATTTTTTCACCTGGGAGTTGCTTTGGTTGGTGCTGGAATCAATCTCTGGCATTGGTTTCTTACCCTAAAAGCAAAGAGTTGGGAATTCCCATCGTGGCTCAGCAGTAACAAACCCCACTAGGATTCATGAGGACTTGAGTTTGATCCATGGTCTTGCACAGTGGGTCAGGGATCCAGAGTTTCTGTGAGCTGTGATATAGGTTGACGCGGCTCAGATCTGCATTGCTGTGGCTGTGGTGTAGGCTGGCGGCTACAGCTCTGACTCATCCCCTAGCCTGGGAACTTCATATGCCATGGGTGCGGCCCAACAGAAAGAAAGAAAGAAAGAAGGACAGAGAGGGAGGGAGGAAGAAAGAAAGAAAAAGAAAGAGCGAGGAAGGAAGGAAGGAAGGAAGGAAAGAAAAAGAGAGCGAGGAAGGAAGGAAGGAAGGAAAGAAAAGGAAAGGAAAGGAAAGAGTGGAGTTCCCTGGTGATACAGTGGGTTAGGATCCAGTGTGGTCACTGTTATGGCTCAGGTCACTGCAGTAGTGTGGGTTTGAGTCCTGGACCCAGAATTTCCACATGCCACAGTGCAGCTAAAAACTTAAAAAAAAAAAGCCAAGAGAGCTACAAATGCTCTTCAGGGGATTGAACCTGACTTGTCTAACTTGACCTAGATTCCTAGGGCTCAGGTCCTCAATGAGTGTTGCTGAAGGGAAGTGTGAGTGTGGGGCGCTGGGCTGCCTGTGGCTGCAGCCGGGGGCTCTGCAGTGGAGAGTGCACGCTCACTGCACACGGGTTCAAACAGAATCCCCAGGATTGGAGCCTGGGCATCTCCAGTCTTTAAAAAACCCCAAGTGAGGTAGAAGGCAGTGGAGGTTGAGGAGCACTTAGATAGAGAATCACTACCTAAGGTGAGGGGGAGGCCCAGGTAGTGCAGGTGTCTTCTGCTTTCATCAGCCTGGGATGCTGTGGGTTGTTCGGGGCTGATGAAAGAGTGTTGTGAGGTTAGGTGGGGAACTTACAGAAATGCCTCGTCCTGCCACTGTTTACCTTGAGCATGTTTGTTCAGTTTATTTTGACGTCTACCCATTCTGCTTTTCCTGGAATGATAATTCGGCAGTTAGGCAGAACGACAGCCAGTCTGCTTGGATTGGTGTGGAACGATCTGGGATGTGAAATGGGTATTTGTTGCAAGCTTGTTCAAGCTCTGCGCCCACCAGCTCCTTAAGCAAGGCGCTGGAGTCTGGCTGCCTGGGTTTTGCTGACCAGCTGTGAGATTTGGGGGAGTTTTCAACTTGTCAAAACCTCACTTTCTTCATCTATAAGTGGGGCGACAGGTGCCATCATCATCTGACGGGATGGTTCCGAGGTTCAAGTGCAAAGAGGCGTGTAAAGGGTGCTGCTTAGTGCCTGTGCCTGGCACGTAGTACTTACTCAATAAAGTTGTCGTTGTTACATCACTATCATAGGCTTGCAACACACATCTTCGAAACCGATAAATTTGTCAAAGATAATCTCCCTCCTTAGCCTTTGAACCAAGGATTTCTTTAGCTTTAACTGGGAGGGTTACTTTGCCACTTAAATATCGGCCCCTTTGCCTTGTTTCAAATGAGTGTAGCCAAGAGATTTCATAATTGGAATATTGCCTCTGAAAGCTCATTTTAATCCATATGAGTGATCCGTCCTGGAGCTCCATTTGTTTCTTGGGTTTCTCCTTGGACACTCCCCTGCGGTTTGTTCTGGCACTGAGGGAACTGTTTTATTGCAGCCTCATTGGTAGCCTTAGGGGATATGATCATAGGCTGCAGGAAGCTCTGAGACTGTGTTCTTTATGTACCATCCAGACAAAATTAGGTGCTGCCTACGGCAACCTACGCTTTTTCTTCTTAGCTCTCTCTCAGCAGTGTAGTATTTTTTCAATTCATTTCTCCATTAGACCCCAAGTTCTACTTTTTAAAAATTTATAAAGCATTTGAATTTTTCACTTCATATTTATTTTGAAAAATCTGTTGGAATGTATTTGACTTACAATGTTGTATTAGTTTCAGGTGTACAGCAAAGTATGTATACGTACATAAATATGTCCGTTCTTTCTCTACCTGTGTAGGTTATTGTAAACTATTGAGTAGATTTCCCTGAGCTATACAGTAGGTTCTCGTTAACCATCTCTTTTATACAGTAGTGTGTAGACGTTATTCCCAGCCCCCCAGTTCCTCTCTTGCCCCACATTTTCTCCCATGGCAACCATAAGATTGCTTTTGAATTCTGTGAGTTTGTTTCTGTTTTATAAATAAGTTCTTTTGTATCATTTTATAAGATTCCACATATGAGTGATATCATATGCTATTTGTCTATCTCTGTCTGATGGCACTTAGGATGATAATCTCTAGCTCCATCCCTGTTGCTAGAATGGCATCATTTCATTCTTTTTTATGGCTGAATAATATTCCATTGTATACATGTTCCACATCTTCTTTACCCATTTCTCTGTTGGTGGACATTTAGGCGGCTTCCCTGTCTTGGCTGCTGTAAATAGTGCTGCAGTGAACATTGTGGTGCACGTATCTTTTCAAATTATGGTTTTCTCCGAAGAGATGTCCAGTAGTGGCATTGCTGGATCATAGAATAGTTCTGAAGAGACAAAGGACCTGTACTCTGGAAACTGTAAGATCCTGATGCAAGAAATCAAAGATGACACAAATGATGGAATATGCCGTGTTCTTGGACTGGAAGAACTGATACCATCAAAATGACTATACCGCCCAAGGCAGTCTGCAGATTCAATGCAATATCTATCAAGTTACCAGTGATAAACAGAACCAGAAGAAAATATTTTAAAATTTGTATGGAAACACAAAAGACCTCAAATAGTCAAAGATATCCTGAAAAAGAAAAGTGGAACTGGAGGAATCAGGCTGCCTGACTTCAGACTATATTGCAAAGCTACAGTCATCAAAACAGTATGGTGGCGGCACAAACACAGAAACATAGATCAATGGAACAGAATAGAAACCCAGAAATAAACCCACACACCTATGGTCAACTAATCTATGACAAAGGAGGCAAAAACACACAATGGAAGAAAGACAGTATCTTCAGTAAATGGTGCTGGGAAAACTGGACAGCTACACATAACAGAATGAAATTAGAGCATTCTCTAATAGTATATACATAAATAAACTCAAAATGAATTAAAGACCAAAATATAAGGCCAGATACTATAAAACGCCTAGAGGAAAACATAGGTAGAACATTCTTTGACATAAGTTGCAGCCATTTCTTGTTTGATCCACTTCCTAGAGTAATGAAAATAAAAACAAATATAAACCGATGGGACCTAATTAAACTTAAAAGCTTTCGCACAGCAAAGGAAACAATAAAAAAACAAAAACAGAAACGAAAAGACAACCCACAGAAAGGGAGGAAATCTTTGCAAATGAAGCAACCGACAAGGGATTAATCTCCAAAATGTACCAACAACTCATGAAGCTTTATATCAAAAACAGCATACAGCCCAATCAAAAAATGGGCAGAAGATCTAAATAGCCATTTCTCCAAGAAGACAAATAGATGGCCAAAGGAAAAAAAAACACCTGAAAAGATGCCCAGTATCACTAATTATCAGAGAAATGCAAGTTAAAACTACAGTGAAGTATCACCTCACATCAGTCAGAATGGCCATCGTCAAAAAGTCTGCACACAGTAGGAGTTCCTGTCCTGGCTCAGCGGAAACGAATCTGACTGGCATCCATGAGGATATGAGTTTGATCCCTGGCCTCACTCAGTGGGTTAAGGATCTGGCGTTGCCGTGAGCTGTGGTGTGGGTCACAGAGGTGGCTTGGATCCTTTGTTCCTGTGGCTGTGGAGTAGGCCAGTGGCTACAACTCCGATTGGACTCCTAGCCTGGGAACCTCCATATGCCGTGGATGTGGCCCTAGAAAAGACAAAAAACAGAAAAACTAAATCTAAGTTCTGTTTGAACAAGGACTCTGGTGGTTCTGGTCACTGCTGGGTCCTCTGCACTTAGCAACGTCCGGTGCATACTGGGTGCTCACTCAATATGCAGGACGCAGGATAAATGCACAAGTTCAGATTTAAGCTATGTGAAAGCTGCATCAACCCAGATTCACCAAGTGACTTTGTTAATGCAAGTTCAAAACATTCTTGGTGGCTAAGTTTGTTCTGTAATCATCTGACGAGTGTCTTCTCGGCCAGCCCTGGGGGTGGAAGGACGACGGCACTGGATCCCCGCCCTGGTGAACGGGTGGTCTCGTGGGGTGGGTGGACGCACGGCTGTGATGTAAGACAGTGAGAGTCTGGATAGAGGGTGCCCTGTGTGCCCTTGGAACGTGGGTAAGAAGTCCAAACACAACGGAAGTCACTTGTTACCTGTTCATGCTTATATATTGCACAGGAAGCACCCACCTTTAAGTAGGTGCCAGATAGACTCCCAAAGGGCACGTGGGTGGCGTGGCTTTTACATGGGCCTTCTTTTTCTTCCCTTCATTAGGAAAAGAGCTCAGGGTCGTACTGCTGCGGAGGCCGTGGACCACAGGCTAGGCACGGAGGTTTGGTTTTGGCTCTGTCACTAACACGACTGTTCTGTTGTCTGTGCTCTGGGTCCACAGCTGTACAGGGAGGACCTGATGCTGGAGCCCCTTCGAGTTCTTTCTCTGAGTCTCACCCACCTCCCTCGCGAGTGGAGAATGAATATGGTGTTTGGGACCTGTTTACTCACGTTTACTGGGACCCTGGAGCTTCACCTGGGGTAAAGGCCACCACCAGCGAGCTCAGGGAGAGGTGTCAGCCAGCGGTCGGCTTGGCGCTCCGCGGCGAGGGTCTGAGGGCATATCAGCTTTCCTTGCTTTAGCAGTAAAACCAGCGTTGGGCCCAGGGCATCAGTGGAGGTGGCAGGCTGCGTGCCACGGCGACAGTGACGGCCTCAAAGCAGGACTCGCAAGGAGTTCCTGTTGTGGCTCAGTGGGTTAAGAGCCAGACATGGTGGCAGTGGGGCTGTGAGTTCAGTCCCTGGGTTAAGGATCGTTAGTTGCTGCACGCTGCGGTGGAGCTCGCAGATGTGGCTTAGATTCGGTGTCATCGTGGCTGTGGCGTAGGCTGGCAGGCGCGGCTCTGATTCCACTCCTAGCCTGGGAACCTCCGTGTGCCGTGGTGTGGCCCTAAGAACATTGTAAATCAAGTATAATAGAAAAAATAAAAATCTTACTAAAAGATAAATCCCTTCCCCTGGGAGGAAAAAGAAAGAGAGAGAGAGAGGAAGCAAGCAAGTAAGCAAGCAAGCGAGCGAGCAGGACTCAGGGAATCTCAGGCTTTCACCCTGCGTGATTTCTGTGGCTTCTGCACAGGAAACCGGGAACCGCCCCGCCTTAACCTTCGCTACGGGAAGGCACGAGCGCGGCCGTCGAGTCCAGGGCAGCAGAGCCCGTCCTGCACAGCTCTGTGCGCGTCCGCGTGACCTCGGGCCCTCTGAGGAGACAAGATAAGATCTTGTGTGTCCGTGTGGGCCTCTCGGGGAACTTGGAGGGGGTGATACACAGCTGCTCGGGACACCCTGAGCCCCAGGCCCTGGCTGCACATGACATGGCTTGTGGTGGGGAGAAGGCGGGAGTTCAAGGCCCCCATCTGGGTCGATTTTACACGGTTGCTCTCAGCGGTTCAGCGTTGCCTTGCGTTCCTGTTTCGCTCCATCCTTCACGAGCAGCTTTTAAATCCGCTATCTCATTTTACCCTCTCTGCGGTTCTGTGACTCCGGCAGGTCAGTTTCCACGTCTTCTGTTCTTCGATGTTCTTACCGCGGCGCCCGGAAGTTGAGAGCCTTGACCCAGGTCGTGGACCGAGTTAGCCGAGGTGGGAGTGGACTCTCGGGCCTCGGGGGACCCCGCCCTTCCTTGCTGTCACCCAGGGCTCTGCACCCCGTCAGGGCACAGATTCGGGTTAGTGTGCCTCTGACCCACCTGCACGGGAGTCCCGGGCGGTGTCAGTTCACTTCGGAGCCTTTGGGTCTCTTGGCCTCAGTCCTCCTCCCGGATGCACGGGCCTTGTTCAAGGCCGCCGGGCTGACCTTGTATCTGGGGTGGGTTAGCTTCTGGAAGAGCCGTCTGCCGGGAGAGATCCACCCCGTGTCCACGTGGCACCCCTGCTTTGGTCTGACCTGAACACCCTGTCGTTATAGAAACGCGGTGCGGTGTGTGCTGGCTTCTTTTCTTTTTAATTCAAGCTGGCGAGGGCCGAAGCTGGAGCCCGCGATGGCAGTTAGCATACGGTCTTGAACCGGTGGCGCAGGATCCTCCCACCGCAGCGTGAGCTCCCGAGGGCTGTGGGCGAGCTGCGTCCATCTGTGTCATCACCGCAGGGCCACTCGGTGTCTGCGTCCCAGTGTGACGGAAGCTTGCTGCCTAAGTGAAAGCAAGGCCTGCAGAAGTACTACATCTGGAAAATGACTATCCGTTAAAGGAATTTCTACTTAGGACATTCGCAAAAGAAGTCTTTTTAGAGAAGTGGGCCGGTCTCGGTGGGGGGTTAATGCCAGCTGAGAAGAGCAGCTGGGTGTGCCCAGGGCCCTGGGGTTTCGCTCTTTGACAGACAGAACGCGGCCTGTGGTGGCGTGACCGCTTCTTCCTCTGAATGCGCTCCTGGACCTTTCTCCCAAATGGAGCCGATTTTTCTGTCAAAGTCACACTTCCTTTTTGAGAAGTCTAACTGTAATTTTATGGGGTGATCTCCTGCTCATTCAGCTGGCAAAGATGGCCTGCCCAAAGAGTCAAACGCATTGCCTTCGGCTCCGGGAACGGGGTCTGGCTCCCGCCTTCGCGGCCGAAGGGAGGAGGGGCGCCGTCGGCTCTGGGAAGCGGGACACGAGGTCCTTCCCCACGGCCGTTTCCTGTCTCCAAGCTGGCATCTCTCAGCTTTTAGGAGGCAGGTGGGACGTGTACACAGACAGTAGGGATTAAGGTGTCCTGGTCAACACAGCAGCTGAGTCTCTGTTTTTCCCTCCGCCCGGCTCTCTGACTTTGGAGAAAGTCACCCACGGTCACTGAGTGACCTTCCTTGTCTGTTACGCTTTCCTTGAAGGGTTTTACAAGAGTCGGTGGGGTAATATGTGTGCAGGTTGCTTTGTACTTTTTTAAAATTCGAGGTTTAGGGGATTTACAGTATTAGTTTCATATGATTAAGTCATTTTTACAGATTACACTCCCTTTAAAGTTATTATAAAATAATGGCTATAATTCACTGCGCTGTAGGTAGTATTAAATTTCGGAAAACTCGCAAGCCCGTATGTATTTGTTTTTGAAATACATTCTGCACAGTCGCTTACCGGGCACTGGGCGCTGCTCCTCTAACAGTGCTGGGACGTAGTGCTTAAAGCCTGGGTTCCCTTAGCGGTGAATACGACTGAGACAGAGTGAGGAGCCTTTCGTAAACCTCACTGTGAACAGAGTCTCATTTACACCTTCTCGCAGCACCTTCCATTCACGGACATAGTTTACAAAAATTACCTCCACGATTGAAGTATTTTCTGTGGCCACACACGGCTCTGAGAATGTTGCAGATATTAAGTCTTTTAATCCTCATTCCAACTGCATCAGGACTGTGACATTACGATCCTCATCTTACAGACAAAAAACTGAGGCACAGAGAAGTCAAGCAACTCGCTGGAGGTCACACAGCTCTTGCATGGTCCTTCTGGGATTCCAGCCCAAGCATCCATCCCGGAGTCCCTCGGCTCTGGGACCACATCTGTTTATTTACTGCTGTACCCAGTGCCAGCCACCGTCTGGCACACAAGAGGCATTTGTTGAATGATGGAGGATCTTCTCGTATCTGTGTCTTACCATTATTACATCCTTTTATCATTTGACTCTTACAGCTGCGAGGTAGGCAGTGTGTCTTCTCCTTTTCTCGATGTAAGAAAATGCAGCATGCAGAGAATATCCAGAGATTCATGGATTAAACTCTGGAGACCATATCCCATATTCACACGTTTTTTATCTTTGCTTTTTTTTTTTGGTTTATCTAGGGCCACACTCACGGCATATGGAGGTTCCCAGGCTAGGAATCTAACAGGAGCTGTGGCCGCTGGCCTTCGCCACAGCCACAGCAACGAAAGATCCAAGCTGCCTCTGCAACCTTCACCACAGCTCACGGCAACGCCAGATCCTTAACCCACTGAGCGAGGCTAGGGATCGAACCCGCAACCTCATGGTTCCTAGTCAGATTCGTTAACCACCGAGCCACGACGGGAACTCCTCTTTGCTTTTTTTTTAACTTTAAGATTCTTCTAAGATCCTGTGCTTCGGCACGGATCACCAGGCGGAAGCACAGGTGAGAAGGCTTTGTGACCTTCAAATTCAGTGAGATTTTGACAAGTAGAATTACTGAATGATCTATGGTGGGTCCTTAGAATAGACATCTTTGGAGTTCCTGTTGTGGGTCAGCAGGTTAAGAACCCGATACAGTGTCCATGCGGATAAGAGTTCCATCCCTGGCCTTGCTCAGTGGGTTAAGGATCTGGCGTTGCTGTGAGCTCTGGTATAGGTCGCGGATGTGGCTTGGATCTGGTGTTGCTGTGGCTGTGGCGTACGCCGGCGGCTGCAGCTCCAATTCGACAGCCCCTAGCCTGGGAACCTCCATGTGCTTCAGGAGCGGCCCTAAAAAGAAAAAAGGAACAAAAGGATAGAAACCCTGGCAGTGACTACAATACAGTTCCTACTCCCGATCACCTCGGAGGTCGCGTCTGGCTGCTTCACGAGTGATTTTTGTGACAGCGCATTTTACTAGGGGTAGAACTGGCAATCCAGTGACATCGATTGCGTTTTTGTCTCTCTTTTTTCCCCTTAACTTTCATTTCTTCGCCAGCTCTTGTACTCTGTCCTTTCCTTTCAGCTGGTGTCTGTGGCCTGGCGTCTTTCTTGGGTGTTATCTCTGAGAATTAGAGATGTTTACATTTTCCTGCATTTAATATGAAATTGACATCATGCAGACAAAACAAGTAAAACAGACAGAACTTTTAGAAGGATGTAATGTTTCTCCCGACTATAAAGGAAATCTATGCTCATCATAGAACCTTTGGAAATAAAGGAGGATAGAGAAGAAAAGTCTCTACCAACAGGTGTAACCACTGTTATCATTTTGGTCTCGTGCAGGAAAGCGTTTCCCAGAGGGCCCGCCCTCTGAGAGGCCCACGTGCAGGGCTGGCCCTCGGCCGGCCTCTGGGAACCTGGATGTTAGGATGGTCCCCCCACTGATAAAAGTGCCTCCTGAGCCCTGGCTGTCGTGCACACAAAACGGATCATGCCTAAACACCCGCTTTCCTTCTGGGAGTCTGGACTCTGCCGTGCCCGGCAGAGGGTGTCCATGTGACTAGCCTCCAGAAGAAACCCTGACACTGGGCCTCTAAGGAGCGTCCCTGGGGGAGAGTCCTTCGCATGCAGGGTCACCACGTGGCCCCGCTGGAGGAGGAGTCTGGAAGCCAGTGCCCGCTTTCCTCTGGACCCCCCGCTGTGGGCCTTCCCGGGCGCTGACTCTGCTCTGTATCTTCCTGCCGCAGTAAGCCTCGGCCCTCACTGTGCCTGGGTGCTTGGTCCTGTGGGCCTTCCTAGCAGACCTGGGGGTGGCTGTGGGGACATGACAAGGGCCTCGTCCTTTACTTTTCTAAGCATTGATAAATATGCATCCTTTTGTCACATGGAAGTTCTCAGGCCAGGGATCGAACCCGCACTGCAGCTGCGACCTGTGCCGCAGCTGCAGCAACGCCGGATCCTCAAGCCACTGCACCACCATGGAGCCTCCGATATGCGTGTATTTTTAAATAACTTGGGTGGGGCATCTCCTTGAGATCTGTTGTACTCAAAACCCTCCAGCGAGCATTTTCTCAGAAAATGGATGTTCTTTTAGAAGATGATTTAGAACCATCTCAAGTTGTGTCGTAAATGCTTTCGCGGTGTTGGAAGTCTCATTTTACGACTGACGTGGCTCTCACAGCTGATGAAGTCCTTGCATGTAGAGCTTAGTTTGCATCACTGATTATTTCTTGGGGACAGACTGAGTGAGGTGACGACAGGTTGGGGTCACGTGTGTGATCTAGAGACATGTTACACTGTGTGTTGGATAGGTGCCCACCTGCAGCTAGCCCTCTCTCCCCGCATCCTCACTGGTACTGACTAGTAGAAGAGTCACTTGCGGATTTGATAACTAACAGATGGCATATTTTAATTGGCGCATTTGTGTGTTATCAAGGCCGGATGATTTGCCATTTATTGTTGGCTCCTTTTTCTTTTCCAACTTGTCTGTTCATCTCTTTTGGACTGAGGGCAGCGGGACTTTCCACCTTCCATCCAGATATTTCCTGACTCTTATTCTGCACCGTGGCAGCGATCCGAGGCAGCTCTCTGGGCCCTCCTTCTGCTGCGTCCCTGGTCGGTGCTGAAGAAGTGGGCGTGGTTGTGACAGTGACATCTTGCACCCATTGCTTGGTGCATCCTTTAAAAAGAAGGCACTGCGACATCCTTGCAGTTGGTGTCGGCCTTGGGCGGAGCCAGCCAGCTCCTGGAGAGGCACTGATGGTGGTGGCTGCTCTTGGGAGGGGGGTGGGCAGGAGGAGGCAGCTGCTCTCCGTGCACTTACTGTCGCTGTCCCAGCTAAATGTCTCCGCCAGCGTGGTTCTGTGCATTTATCACGAGGCACACAAGAGATCCACGAAGTGTAGACCTTAATAAGTGAACTCATCGTACGTCATTGCAAAGACGGCTCAGGAGATGCGTGGGGGCAGACGGGAAAAGTCAGTTGTGCTGAGGGTGTGTGCAGGGCGCGGGGTGTAGATACCACTGCATCCGGGTTCTGCGGAGGCAGCTGTGGAGCCCGAGGGCCTCTTAGGGTCCCCGGGGCCAAGGTGGGGCGGAGGGAGCGGCGAAGTGCGATGCAAGCTGCAGAGCCCCGGCCATCCGTGGGCCACCTGCCAGGGCGCCAGGGGCCTGGCCTTCCACCCCCTTGGAGGGGACAGGCTGTGTTTGTGTAACAGACTGACTCTGTACTCTGCTCACTTGAGGTGTGGAGGTGCCTCCTGCATCATGGGGGTGTGGCAGCTAAGTCCCCTCTGGCCCCGTGGGTGATGCGGCCATAAGGCGTCGTGTTCATGGTTCGCAGCAGTTTTCAGGCTGCGCGTGCGCAGTTATTCCTCAAAGTGCCGGGATTGGGAGGCGGATCTGGAGGGATGCTGACACCCGCCACTGGCCGCCTCCCGGGGGGGACTGGGGCTGGGGGCTTGAGTGAAAGGGGAAGTTTCACTGTTTTGTGTAATTATGAATTTTTATTATTGCTCTTTTTATTCATGTGTGAGCCCCAGCTGCTTTTTAGTTTGAATAACGTGTAATTCAAGCAAGATTCACCTCTGAAAATTTGAAAAAATTACTAAATAGCCTGTGACCGTGGGCAAGTTATTCAACCCCTTTCTGTCTCAGTTTCCTCCCCGTAACAGGCGCTGAGCTGGTACTGGCTTCCCAGGGTTGTAAGGAGAGCTAAGTGAGAGAGCAGCCCGGGCCGCACCCTCCCAGTGCACAGCAAGTGTGGTTATTATTTCAAATTTTAGAGGAACATGGCTTATGGTGCATGTAGTGTAAGTGTCACAGGGCCATTGCCGTATCGGAAAGGACTTGAGTTCAATTCCATATAAAGAGTGCGATGGAAAAAGCACCACCCTAAATGTAATCATTTGCATCTGCCAATCCCCAGCACAGGGAACTATCTCCAATCACTGTGATAAAACATAATGGAAGATAATATGAGAAAAATGTATATATATATATATATATATATATATAGGTGTATGTGTATGTATGTGTGTGTGTGTGTGTATTTATATATGGCTGGGTTACCTTGCTCTACAGCAGAAACTGACAGAAAATTTTTAATTAAGTATACTTTAATTTAAAAAAACTTGTAAAACATTGTTCTCTGTCATCCTGCAAAAGAAAAGAAAGGAAAATCATCACTTTGGGCGTCAAGAGACTGCAGCTGTGTGATCCGGGCAGCTTTCTAGACTCTCTGCTTCTCTTTGCGCTCCTCTGTAAAAGGCGAGCACGTGTGCGTGGCAGTGCAGCTGTTACAGGACATGCAACAAACGTGACTACCGCCTGAAATGATGGAGCAGGAAAACGAGGGAGCAGGGTCTACCCAGAGAACAGAATGCCGCCTGTCTGGGAGGCGAGCTGACCTTGCCATGTTAAGGGAAGAGGGTGGCATCGTGGAGCCCGCCTGACAGCCGTCTGCTCGTGCGGATTTGGCCAGTTGTCATCTGCTGTCATCACAGCAGCAGTTGCTGAGGGGACAGCTTGCCTTGATGGGCATCCTTGGGTGTTTGTGCTATTTATAAACAATTAGAAGAGGCGTGGAAGCCTGTTTATGACAAGCTGGCAAATTCAGCCAAACAGGGACCGTCTGTGAGCCTGGCTTGCACGTGTGTGGGCGCAAAGCCTGCAAATAAATAAACACATTTGCCCATTTTTAAGTCTCTCCTAAAAAAACGGGCCTTCAGCCACTGGCCATGTGGTTTAGAGACTTTCCCCTGAAGTTTGAGGGCCTGACAACCAGACATCTGAACCCTGAGGCCATCTTAAAACGCCGCCTTCCTTTTGATGAATTCCTCCCCCCTTCCCACAACACACAGTTTTTTTTTCCATGATGAAGACAGAAGGGTTAGGAGGGTGTCAGCTTGCAAAGCCTTTGTTGCATCAGTCCGTCCTGTCCTTTTTGGGTGTCCTGTTCCCTGTTGACTTTTCGTGACGTTAGCCTCTCAGAACCCTGTCTGGCGGTGGAGACAGGCTCTCTCCCCTGTCCTGTTGGGTTTTTTCTAGAGCACGTGTCACTCTCTAAGGCATCTTTTGGTTTATCTGTCTCCCCTCTCCCCGAGGGCTCTCTGAAGAGTGAGATTATTGTCTCTCACGTTCACTGCTTTGTCACCTACGCCCGGCACACAGGTCAGTATTTGTTGAATGAATGGGCTGAAAAGGCCCTGTTCTTCTTCCTGTGGCCACGTAGTGACAAATGCTTTTGGACAAAGCTGTCTGAGCACTGTAAGCAGTGGCGTTGTGCAGGCAGCTGCTGGCTGGCTCGTCCTTCCGAATTCTTCACCTGGAGGGAGGCATGGGACTGGCCTGGAAACACACAGACAGGCCCTTCAGGAAACTGGCAAAGTGTTGCAGCTTCTCACATAGGGATGTGACATTTCCATGTGTGCTGCGCAAAGAACCACTGGAGTCCCTTGTGCAGGCCGAAAGTCCCTTGTGCCGATAGAAAATAAAAGCCCAAGTGCGAGGAGATTTGCTCAAGGTCACCGGGTAGAGTTGGGAGCAGGACTTGGGTCTGCCTGCCAGAGTCCTTAACTCTCCACCATGCTCCTGGCTGCTTGAGTCACTGGCCTTGACTCTGTGGTTTTTGTTTTAAAGTCTAGTTGATTTACAGTGTTGTGCCAATTTCTGCTGTACAGACAAGTGAGCCCGTCAGACGTGTGTGTGTGTGTGTGTGTGTGTGTGTGTGTGTATACACATTTCTTTTCTTGTGTAGTCCATCGTGGTCTGTCCCAAGGGACTGGATATAGTTCCCTGTGCTGTACAGCAGGACCCCACTGGAAAGAGAAGGTACTTGCCGTCGCAGGTGCAGAGACCAAAACCAGCAGCTTCAAATAACATTCACGAGCCTTGCGTCTGGGCAGAGTGGGGGGTGTCCCAGAATACCTTTGCGTTGCACAATGCCTTTCATTGTCTCATAAGTTCTATAAAACACATAAGACAAAAAGGGAAAAGCAACCTTAGAAAAAGGAAAAAATCAGACCAGAGAATTACAGTTTCCCTTTTATCCTCAGTCTAGAACTTTAGGCTCCTGTCCTGTGGCCAGTCATTATCCGCAACTTTAGAACGACAGACGCAGCTCCCACCCTACTAAGAGTGGGTCGTATTCGTTTCAAACTTGACTGGCAGGCGGAGCAGATGGCGAGGTGGGGGCTGTGTTCAGATGTCTGGCCGTGGACGGCTTTTCCCTCCGTGCACTGCCCTGGGATTTGAGATGGGCTAAGCCCACCGAGAGCTGATAGTGATCTGTCCCCTTGCCAGCTGGGCTCCTTTGCACCTCGTACTGGTCCAGGAGGATTGCTCCTGTTGCAATCAGTAAAAATAACTGCCGATTGCTTTGAAAGGGTGAAAGCCTATTTGCACCACCCTAGATCCCGAAGCCCAGCTATCAAAAGGTTGTCCTCTCTGTTGTAGTTCAAATTTGGATTTTTTAAAAAAAATTTAAAGCAAATTAAAGTCTTCTTTACTAGTTAATTGTGTATTAGTGATGGGACTGAGATGTGCTCCACTGCAGGGTCCTTGGACTTTGTTTCCGCGAAGATGTGAAACTTGGGAAAGTTAGATTTTCTAAACAGTTATCCAGGCAGGACACTGCACACCAGGGAGGTATGTTTCTTAAAGAGACGGCCTTCTGTTTCATCTGCGTTCAGAGCTCACATCAGTGTGTGGGAAAACAGCCCAGCCCGCTTCTCGTAGCTCTCTAAAGGCCAGGGGAGCTTGTGGGGAGCCGCGTTCCCTGCCTTTCTTGGGATTGGGTGGCTTAGTCATCGAGGGTCCTGTCCTGGCTGTGTGCCCATTCCCTGCCTACCTTCCCCTCCTCCTCTGGTCTCTCATCAGAGGGACGGCCCTGGCCGCAGTTTCGCCGAGGCTGGGCGGGATCGGGGGCTGAGGGGCAGTGTGGTCACTGTGCAGCTGGAGGAGCAGCCTGCGGAAGGAGAGATGAAGATGGTGGGGACAGGGATCTCTCCGTCGTGATGCACCGGGTGTTTTAGTCACAGGTGGAAAGCCATGGAAAGGTCTGTGATACCCTGACATCGGGAGGAAGGCAGGGAGGTGGAATGAGAAAGTTACAGTGTGACAGGTGCACTAGCTTCATTAAATGAGCCCTTCCTCCTTCCTCACGTCCCCAGGAGGCAGACATGGACAGGTGGCTACATTTTAATGTCTTACTTATCAATTTAATATATAATCATGTTTCAAGTTACATCCTATGTTCTTCCTTGTACATGTTCTTCCGAACTGCATTTAACACAGGAGTTTACTCTTGTTACATAGAACATACTTTTACATACCAAGTGGGAGATCAGTACTAAATTCTGGGCCAGTAGCATAGGACAGAGTTGGAAAGTAGCAGAGGTTACCTGCTCTAAGCTCTTTTTTTTGGATGAGTGCAGACATAAGTCCACAGGAGCAAATTTGCCTTTGACCTTGCCGCGTGTCACTAGCATTAGAACCGAGCAGTGTCTTGACCTGTTTCTCTAAACTATAAGTTACGCTTCTTCTGATTCTTATGTATAAATTTCCATCATTCATCCTTTTGTTTCGGCGAATTGCTGCATCCTTGCCATGCAACAGTGTGCCAGAGATGAAGTGTGGCGATGTTTATATGTTTAGGAGGCTTGTGCAGTTTTAGAAGTTGGGCTTATAGTATCTTGCTGGTCACAAGACGGTCTTTCAGAAGCAAATTCTGTGTGGCACGTTTCCATTTGTTTCTTTTTAAAGGCTACTTAGTTTAGAACCCACTTAGAGTCAGTGGGTGGGTGGGTGGGGGGACAGTGACAATTCATGACAGCTGCCTACTTCACAGGCAGAGATGAAGTCATTGTGGCCTGAGAGGTGACCTGTTTCGCTGTCCTTATTCCCACACTCCAGCTTGCTCCGTTGGTATTGGTTTCTGTCCACTTCTGGCCGAATGTGGGTCTCCTTATTTATTTTAGCCAACAGTTTCAGGCCATGAGAAAGGATGGGTGTGGCACAGAGACATGCGTAAAGGACGATTTGCTAAGTAAACTTGAACGGAGACGTGTCTCCAGGAGTGCTGGTGCTTTGATTGTCTAACAGGCAGGGTGGGAAGCATTTGGCTGTGGCCGTGTCCTTTCACAGGTCCTCCCTGCAGTGGTCCAGAGCTTTGGAGGATTCAGTGACGATACAAGAACATCATTCTTGCATGTTCTAAGAGGCCAGGATTTGTTCCGTGTTAGTTTGCCATCGGCTGCTTGTTCCTGGCCAAATATATGCGAGAGGTTCTCCTGGCAGCGTTGTAGGAGGTGCTCTGGCTCAGACTGCTGGGAAGTATATGAGTTCGAATACAGTTTAAACCGTGAATAACCGAAACACGGTCAAGTTTATCCAAGCCTGCTGCTCCTTCTCTTGCTCTCTCCCGTGCCCGGTATCCCCGGTCCCTCCCTGCTGTCTGTCCCCAGCTCTGGTGGGGCTGGGCGCCGCCCTAACAGGTACCAGGGTCTTTGGCCACTCTGGGGGCGGGAGGGGTGTCATCAGAGGCTGGGGCTTGTTTGGGGCGTGTGCTGTGTGATGATGATGGGATTTTGTTCTGTGCGGGGAACTTACCGAGTGCTTGGCAGAGTGGGGACCGCTTTCACCTCTGCCCTTCTTGGGGAGCGAGCACTTGGGAACCCACCCCTGCCTCCCCCAAGAAAAGTGTGGTCTGCGTATCAGCACCTCTGTCACGTCACGTGGTAGTCACGGATCATCAGGACTGCACGTGGCCAGCTGATCTTGACCTCGTCACTCACTCAGCCGCAGCTTCTTGGGCAGTGAGTGTCGTGGTGGCCACTCTGCTGGGCTCCGGGGCCACCCTTATGAAACCGATGGTGCTGGAAGCAGGTGCTTAACTGGTAGGGCTTCGTAAGTGCTACGCTGGGGATGCCGGCAGGTGCAAGACTTAGCTTACGATCGCCTCCTCAAGGGGGTGGCCCGTCTCGTGAGCATGTGTCCAGAGCTCTGCAGCCTCCGTGGCGGGCTCATCACCAAATCCCCTGCTGGTGTGTCTCTCCTTTCCGTGAGATGAGAAGCGTCTTAATTCGGTTTCCCCACAGAAGGTGGCTGGAAATGTGAGCGCGGAGTTGAGGACCAGGTCTGAGCTGAAGACAGACACTTAGGGCTGTCACTGCAGTTACAATCGGGAGGGTTGGCGGAAATCCCCGAGGGACGGAGTGTCGTTAGGAAAGAAACCCGGAGTCCTAGCCTGGGTCACTTCAACATTCAGAGGTTGGAGAGATGAAAACAGCAGAGGAAACCAGGCAACAGTAGGAAAGGAAGAGGTGTCCTGAAACCCAGCTGGAAACTGTTTCCAGAAGAGGGGGTGACGGCTACGCTGCCAGGTGACCAGAGGGAGGGCAGGGCTTGTGGCCAAGGCCGCTGGGGACACTGCAAGGGCTGTGTCCGAGGAGGGTGGGGACAGAGGGGTGATGGAGCTGGGCGGAGAAGGGAGTGGCTCAGACTTCGGGGAGTTGGTTGGTTTGATCAAGTAAGAATTCTTTTCGATGCTTAGTCACGATGGTGTGAAGTTTTATTTACTTTATCTTGTGACCTCTGGGCCCTGACACAAGGGAGCAGATGAACATTCTTTAGCCAGAAAACTAAATGTGTATTTAAAAAAAAAATGCTTTTAATTGTGGGTTGTATGTGTTTGGGGCTTTACAAAGAGACCTCTCTGTAGAAATGGGTTAATTCTATTTTTCAGGAGGACACACACTTTCATATATCAATGAAAAGGTGAGAGGGTAGCAGATTTTTTTTTAACTTTATTGACCCAAAGATTATTGAGCTGGTAGTTGCTGAAACTGCTAATTATTGCTGAAGGAGAGAGAGAGGCGTTGCTAACAAGATGCTGGCCTGTTACGTGTTGGTTTGTGTCCTTAGGGAAGTTTTTCTTCCTTCTTGTGAGTTTTCTCTTGTATGAAATAACAGTATCTACCCTGCAGATGGTATTGTTTTGACATGTTTTAAATGACATGTTTGGAAGAGCAGTTCTGTTTGGGTTCCTGGCGTTTCTTGAAACATATAAGGGAGGCTTGGTTTGGCTTCTCTGGGGATGGAATGGCTGTATTTATTGAGAGTTTACTATGCCCTGCGACCGCTCTGTCTTAGGCAGGTTCCATGTTGTCTTTATTTAATCCTCATCCCTGCTCTTTAAGGTGGAGACAATGTGTAATTTGTTTTTAACAGATAATAATTATACTGATAGTAATTATACCGATTTTTTTAACAGATAATAATGATAACTTGTTGATCTTTTCTGTGCTTAGTTCTTCAGGAAAAACAAAAATGCGAGTCACCTAGTAGTGCAGCAGGTTAAAGATCTGGTATTGTCCCTGCAGGGACCCTGGTTACAGCTGTAGCGAGGGTTCAGTCCCTGGCCTGGGAACTTCTGTATGCCACGGGCGTGTTCAAAAGCAAGCAAACAAACAAACAAAAATACCGCGTAAAAGACAAAAAACCAGAAACTGTTGTGACCAGGCTCCGCCATCCTCATTTTGTGGAGGGAGAGATAACAATAGCCCAGTGTAGGAGTTCCTGTGTGACCGAGTGGGTGAAGAGTCTGGTGGTGTCATCGCTGCGACTTGAGTCGCTGCTGTGGCACAGGTTTGGTTCCTGGCCCGGGAACTTACACATGCCTCGGGTGCGGCCAAAAAGAAAAAAATTGGCCCAGAGTACTCAAGGCCGCGTCCGGGAAGTGGGGCGGAGGGAGTTTCAGCCTGCCTCTTGACACCAGAGCCCGCACTCTGTCACTGAGACCTCTCTGCCTGCACATCTCAGGGGACCCAGATCCCAGGCATTTCCCGGGTGCTGCAGCCCCAAACCCCGAAAGCTATTGTCAGGCCAGCCGCCTTCTTTAAGTGGCTTCCATTAGCACCCTGACATGTGTGCTCCAGACCTCGCTGCCCACGGCCTCCCCGTCCACACATCCCAGCGCTGGGCCCCATCTGCCAGGGGAGCAGGGGCCGGGACAGCCGCCTCCCCCGCCCGCCCGCCGTCCCGGGGGTGAGGCCCCCCTTCCCCCGCAGTGGGAGCCCCCAGGCTTCTCCTCTTGTGCTGACAGAAGAGACTGGGATGGAAGAAGAGCCTGGGGCCTAGCCCCCGCCCCCCCACGACAAGTGAGAGGACCCCAGCTAATTCAGAAGCCCAGCCTCAGGGTTCCCCACTGGCGGCCTGTGGTATAAGGGCTCGGCGAGGGAAAGGGAGGTGGGCCCGGTTTATGTAAGGAGTGGGGACAGCCACGGCGCGGGGGGGCTTCCAGCTCAGATCATCAGATCACAGCCGGGTCTCCGGGTGCAGTTCCAGCATCTTCGGCGGGAAAGTGACTGCACCTGGGCGGCGGGTCGGTCCACTCATTTCTAACTGGCCCCCGTTTGCAGCTTTTACCGGCCTTGCCTTAGAATGCGGCGCCCTGTCCCCAGGTTTACACTGTGCTACTTGCTTCTGTGGCGTTGGAATTGTTTCCAGTGCCTTGGACTTCCGGTTTTCCTTTTTGGAGTTTATTTCCCCAAATACTCAGATCAGAGGTGAAGAAACTTTGTCTGTAAAGGGTCACACTGTAAGTGCTTTAGGCTTTCCTAACGGTTGCTGTTAGTTTACTGCGCTCTCCTGGGGGAAAGCAGCCTGGGGCCGTACACGGGTGACCGGCATGGCTGTGCCCCCGTAAACCGTATTTACATGAAGAGGCTTCAGGCCAGATTTGGCAGTTTTCCCCCGACTTGGATGAGGACGTGCACAGGTTGGACCCTGGCACCAAGTCATTTTAGCTCTGATTGAACCTGACCGTGTGGAGGCCATCGGCCGGATGCCAGCCTGTCTCTGGGGACGTGATGACTTACTGAGCTGTCTTCTCTGCCGCCTGCGCAGCTGGTGGTTTGAATCTGGGTTCCGCCGAGGCCTCTGGTGCTCACTGAGGTGCCGGGGGGAGAGGGGGGAGGCGGGCAGCAGGAAGGGTGAGTGATGACGGCACCGTTTCCATTTTCTTTCCTTAAAAGAATTTTTAAATTTTAAATTATTGAAGTATAGTTGATTTAGGTCATGTTAGTTTCAGGTGGGCAGCAGAGTGATTCAGTTACACACACACACACACACAGTCTTTGTTGGTTTTTTTCCCTTTTGGCTGCACCTGTAGCAAGCGGACATTCCCAGGCCAGGGGTCGAACCCGAGCCCCAGCAGTGACAACCCTGGATCCTGAACCCACTGAGCCACCAGGGGAGTCCTCTTTGTCTTTTGAAGGAGCACTGTCGCTCACCCCCTTCCACAGTGGACACACCCTTTCTTGGTGCATCAGTCGCAGGGTGGTGTGGGGCCTGGCTTCCCGAGGTGGGAGCAAGGCCTGGGCGCTTCTTAGACACGCGGACTCCTCAGCCCGTCCCCGACCTGCTGAATCAGAATACGCGTTTTCACAAGTCGGCCCTGGGGAGTCGCGGCCCACGGAAGTTCGAAAAGCAAAAAGGAAGCGTGAAGACAAGATGCTTTCGTCCCCGCGAGTTTGTATCGAACGTGTAGTTCAGGGCAGGCAGAGCCGTGACGGCCGTTTTACGTCTTCTCGGAGCCAGAGATGCGTGTTCTTTTCCTGCCTGGCGAGGGCTGTCCGGGCCCACTAGTGTGGTGTGAAAATTCTAGACCGGTTGAAAGTCCGAGACCGCAGCGCCGCCCCTTCTGCAGCGTGACTGGCGACCCCCGTCTGATAGAGGACACTCAGGACAGATGTGTGCAGCTCCCACTGGCTGCAGGTCGGCCCTGCTCTCTTTGCCAGCCCTGTGCTCTGACCCTCTGCTGCCCCCCGTTCCCCGTTCCAGTCTGTGACCCCCGCCCCCCATTCCGCCCTTGACGGCTGGTCGCGGTTTCAGCCCAGCTGGCTGGGGTCAGGGGAGCAAGCTCGGCCGCACCGTAATCGCAGAGCTTCGGAAACGCTGAGAAGGAAAGCCAGGATGCCGAGGGACGCCGTTTCTGCCTGTCTGTGACGTGGTTTGGGGGCAGCCCGAAGACGCTCAGTGTCGCTCACCGGGAAAGCCTCAGGTCTTAGAGGTGCTGTCGGCGTCCAGGAAGCCTCTGCCTCCACCCGAGCCGCTGGATCCAAAGGCGTCGGCTCAGATGACTTAGCTAGGCTGGGCTTTTTAATTCAGGGTAAAAGTGTGGCCGGAGACGCGCGTGTAATCTAGTTGGAAGTGGGAAACGATGGCATTTCGTAGGAAATCTGGGGTCTCAGTGACTGAAAACGGGAGATCTGGCAGCTGGGCCCATCTTAATGAGCCTGGACCTCCCCCGCCACCTCCAGGGAGCCTGCCGTCCTCACAGGCACTCGGGCCATCTGCAGAGGCCCGGTGTTCCGATGGGGCGGGGGGCGGGGGCACTGCACAGGCGGGCAGGGCTTTCGTTTGGCGCCGAGAGGCCCGTGTCTAAGTGATACCTCTCCATTTTGAGACGGTGCCAGGGCCCCTTGTGTGCCTGACAGCTGGAATTGGCCCCGTCCCCGAGGGACGTGTCACAGAAAGCACACCATCTGGACGGCCGGACACACGGGGGTCCGTGACCGGCAAGTCCCTGTTCCCGCCCGAGCCAGCGTATCGGGCCAGACAGCCCTCGGACCTCGTCCTGCTGTAGAAGTCCTTGTCGTGCAGCGACAGCTCGGCCGGGAGGATGGCAGACGTGTCCGAAGAGAGGGGTGCTTGGCCCTCAGTGCCTCTGTACATTTCACGTGGGGGGGTGCAGGGTAGGGAGACGCAGGGCTGGGCTCCGGGACCCCCCTTCCCCTAGCACCTGCCCCTTCCTCTGCTGAGCCTTTGGGGACTGGGGGTGCCACGTGGCCTCTCCCCACGCTTGGTGGAAAGGGGCCGAAACCACTTAGCCGGACGTATCCCCTTGACCAAGCCCGCCGGAGGGGCAGGCACCGCAGCAGGGTCTGACTGTCTCTGAACTCAAGAGATTTTTATTCACGGCGGCGCCTGGAACCTCTGCAAAGTCTTGCCAGCCACGGACCTCTTCTGCTCTGTCCCGTTAGAGATGACGGCATGGGGATGCGTCATCTTAGTGGTTTGTGCTCAGAGTCATCCGGTCACTCAAATCACGGTGCTCTGGCATTTTAAGGAATTTTTGTTTTCATCTAGCAGAGGAAACCGTCTGACCAGACAGCATCTAAAGCTGGGCTGCTTCTCTGCGATTTCTCAGATCAACCTTTCAGGCAGCGCATTTAGCTTCTCTGCGGAGGCCTGTGGAAATGTTTGGAAGAATCTGCATGAGAGCC
Source organism: Catagonus wagneri (assembly GCA_004024745.2). Taxonomy (NCBI): domain Eukaryota; kingdom Metazoa; phylum Chordata; class Mammalia; order Artiodactyla; family Tayassuidae; genus Catagonus; species Catagonus wagneri. The sequence continues at coordinate 111,055 of PVHT021183712.1, forward strand.
GTCACCGTGACCCTATAAGGGAAACTATGCGGTGCTTTTCCTGAGTGCTGGCTGCTCAGCTGCGGTGCCACGCGAGTTCTGCCTCCCCGGAGCTGCTGGAACGTTCTCCTGCGGTCTCTGCAGCCTTAGCAGAGCCGAGCCCTGCCCGGGTGATGATCAAACCGAGAAAAAGGACTTGTCGGCACATTTGACATGCATGACTTAGTGTCACGGGGGCCACCCGTTACTCACGATGCGTGGGTGACCCGTGGTGTTTCTGTCCGCAACTTTCTCTGCAAAACAAGTCTCAGGAATTTTGCCGACTATGGTGCTCTAGAAACAAGTGAGTGAATTAACTCGCCAAACGCATACTGAGTGTCTGTTGTGCTCTGGCTTCCACGTCGGGCATTGTGCTCAGCTTTCTAGGCACAGAGAGAAGGCAAACGTGGTTCCTGACTTCAGGCTGCTGGGGGCGGGGGGCCACGTATAAACCCACCATCTCAGCCTAAGGTGAGAAGGCGGTGAATGTAAGCTAGGAGCTACATCGGTAAGACGCCCCCTGTGACAGGTGTGTGAGGGTGGGTGTTCGCTGTGAAACAGCAACGCACAGGGTGGAGCACAGCGCAGAGAGCTGCAGTGCGCGCCGGGGCCCAGGCAAAAGCGGGCCTGGTGTAGGTGGGAAGCTGAGTCACTCAGAAGCGCTGCAGGTGCAGGTGTGGGTGGAAAGACAGGGTCTGGAAAAATAGGCAGGGGCCGGTTAAGATTCTTCCGCGAGGTCACAGGATGTGACTGGAAAGGCAGGGGACAGGGGCAATCTTCTGAGGAGCCTGCAATGTCCCCGGGAGGCATAAGATGGGCTTTCATGAAACCTGTTCCCCGGGTCCTGCCTGTGTTTGAGAAGAGAGCTGACCATCAGCATAAAGGGCTTTCCGTGGTCCCCACGAGCCTGTGGGATGTACCGTCCGGGCGAGGCTGTGCAGGCCAGTGGAAGAGATGAAGTTCCTAACTCGGTCCTTGCGCCCCAGGACCTCAGCCTTCTGACTTCTCACAGCCTCATCCCTCAGTCTTTTCTGGCTGCTTTTGAGTCCCAGTTAGAAATCTTTCCCACTACCAAGGTCATGGAGCAGGTTACCTCCTATTTCTTCTAGGACTTGGTTTCGTTTTCACATTTAGATTCTCTAGTATCTTCGGATACTTTAGCTGGTGTATGGTATAAGCTTTTAATTTTATCTTTTTTCACCCCCCAGATGGCTACCCGTTGTCCTGGCCCCGATTATTAAGAGATCCGTCTTTTCCCCATCGCTTTGAGACGTTGTCTTTATCCTGGGCTGTATCTCTATATGTATGCGGGTCTATTTCTGGACTTTCTGGGAATTTATGTGTCAGTCTAACACCACTAAAATGATAGAACCTTTATAGAATGGCGTTTGGGGGGGCGGAGGAGAAACCTTTTTTTAAAAAAAATGTTTATTGGAGTATAGCTGACTTATGATGTTGTGTTAGTTCCAGGTGTACAGCAACGTGATGCGCTTTGTGTATATCCATTCTTTTTCAGCTTCTTTCCCCATATAGGTCATTATAAAGTATGGCATACAGAGTTCCCTATGCTGTACAGTAGGTCCTTGCTACCAATGTTTGGTGTGTACCATATTGTGTCTGTGTCAATCCCAAACTCCTCATTTATCCCCCCCATGTTTCCCCTTCAGTAACAGTAAATTTGATTTCGAGCTCGTGAGTTGGTTTCAGTTTTGTAAGTTCATCTGTGCCATTTTTCCTTAGACCCCACATACACGTGGCCTCATACGATGCATATTTTGTTTAATGGAGGACATGGCCAGTCCCTCTCCCTTGTCCTGAACATCCTCTATTTTGCCCCAAGAACCTTAGAATCAACTAGTCTAGCTCAAGACACAAAACAAAACAATCTGTTATGTATTTCTTTGGCTTGCAGTAAATTTTCCTGTTGCCGTGGAAAGGACTGACGGCTTTCTGGTGTTATGTTGTTCTGTCCAAAGGCAAGGGGCACTTTCCACTTGATCAAGTTTACTTCTTTGTCTTTCAGGAGCGTTTTACATTTTCCTTATGTAAGCTTTACATGTTTCCCCGCTAAAGTATTTTCCGTGCTTTACTCTTTAATTGCTTTGTAAAATGGGACTGTCTCTTCCACTACGTCTTGTGTTGATTGTTTGGTATGGAAAGCATATGCAAAAGCAATAGTTTTTGTGTATCCTACTTTATTATCATTTTTTCTTACAGTCGTTTTAGGTTGATTCTCTTGGGTTTCCCAGGCACACTTTCACATCAGCTGCAGACAGATAATTTCTTTTTTTTTTTTCTTTTTCATTCTTAAGTTTCCAGCTGCTTTGGCTAATGCTTCCAATGCAGTGTTAAAAGTGGTGGAGGAAATGGGCTTTCCTGACTTGTTTGCGACATTACTGGTCATGCCTGAGTGTTTCTTCATTAAGTAAGATGCCATTTTTGGTTTACGTTAAGTGTCTTGGTCTGTTTGGGCTGCTGTAACAAAACGTACAGACAAGGTGGCTCATGGGGAGCAGAAAGGAGCTTCTCACTGTTCTGGAGGCTGGATGTACCAGCTCAGGGTGCCAGCGTGGTCCGGTTCTGCTGAAGACCGTCTTCTGGGTTGCCTGGCAGAAGGGACGGGAGAACTTTCGCAGGCCTCTTTTGTAACGGCACTAATCTTATTCCTTGGGGCCCCGACCTCATGACCCCGTCACCTCCCAAAGGCCCTACCTCTTAACACCATCGCCTTGAGTGTGATGAATTGCCAGAAGGAACACAAACATCCTGCAACACTTAATGCCGGTAAACAGTTAATGTATCAAACTCAGGAAGCTATGTATCCATTCCCGCTCTATGGTCTTAAAAAATCAGGAATGGGTGTTGAATTGTTTTGAAGGCCTTTTCATCATCTGTGGAGAGAATCACGTGTTCTTCTCATTAGATTTATTAATACAGTGAATTATTTCAGTAGATTTTCCAATGTTGGCTTATCTTTGCATTCCTGGAATTAATTTCATTTGGTCATGTGTGCCGCTAACATATTGTGTGGGTTTCTGTTTGCTGATATTTTATTTAGAATTTTTGCATTGATATTTGGAAGTAAGACTGGTCTTTGGTTTTCTTTTTTTTGTACAGTCTCTGTCGGGATTAGGCATCGTTTTTTACACCTACTTCTAAAAAAGGAGGACTAGAAAAATTACCTCTTTCCATCTTTTGGAACAATTTACTAGCAGCCTTGATGTTTAAGGTTTGGCACAGTTCTCTTGTAAAACCATCTGGGTCTGGTGCTTTTTTGGTGAGGAAAAGTCTTTGATAACTTTCTTTGCTTTCCCTACGGAAATCGGCCTGTGTAAGCTTTCTGTAATAACTTGGTAAATTATATTCTTTTCTGTGAAACTATCTACTTCACTCAGTTTTAAATGTATGTGCATAGAGTTGTACAGAATATGATTTCATGACTTTTCTTAAGGTGGGGATGGAAATTTAAGGACTTACTAGTTTTAGAAGTTAAGAAGTCTGTTGTTGTTTCTACCTGCTGTGTTCGCCAATCCAAAATCTTAAAGTGAATCCTAGCAAGATGAGCATGTGCTAATAATAATAGTCATAGCTATCCAAAGTGCTTGCCTCCACACGGATACCAGCTCATTTCATCCTCGTTACAATACTGAGATACATAATGATCACCTGTGAAGTTCCCCTTGTGGTGCAGCAGAAACGAATATTAAGTAGTATGCATGAGGTTGTGGGTTCGATCCCTGGCCTCCCTCAGTGAGTCAGGAATCTGGCGTTGCCGTGAGCTGTGGTGTAGGTCAAAGACAAGGCTTGGGTCCCACGTTGTTGTGGCTGTGGTATAGGCTGGTGGCTGTAGCTCCAATTCAACCCCTGCTTAGCCTGGAAATTTTCATATGCCGCGGGTGTGGCCCTGAAATCAAAAACCATCATCATCATCCTCTAATTTTAAGGATGACATAATTTAGGGACGTTGCGGTGGCCTAAGGACGTGGCATCGTCATTGCTGTGGCTTGGGTCACTGCTATGGCATGGATATTTTTTTTTCTTCCTGTGGCATATGGAAGTTCCCAGGCTAGGGTTTGAATTGGAGCTGGAGCTGCCAGCCTACACCACAGCCGCAGTAACACCGGATCTGAGCCGCATCTGCGACCTGTGCAGCAGCTTGTGTCAATGCTGGATCCTTGACCCACTGAGCAAGGCCAGGGATTAAACCCTCATCCTCATGGAGACAACATCGGCCCTTAACTCGAGGAGGCACAACGGGACGCCTGTGGTGTGGGTTTGCCGGCGCGGCCTGGGGAACGTCCGCGCGCAAGTCCGGAACCGTGTGAGGAATCCACCCGGCGTCCTGTCTGTCTGATGCCTCCTCGCTCTTGCTCTGAGTGTACCTGCGTGTCCCCTCGAGTGTGGTCGCCTTGCCCACTGGCATTCGTGCTACACACGACAGCCCCATAGCTCCTCGTGTACGTGTCTTCAGGTCGGGATCTCAACTGCCCGAGAGCTCCTGATCGCAGGCAAAGTGCACAGCAAAGAGAATCTGATCGCTCAGCCTGGGCAGCGGTGGTGCAATTAAATGTGATCTGGGAATGGGAGGCGGCTTGCAGGGCCCCGGGGTGTCCACGTGGCTGCCCGGAGCCCACCTTGTCATTGCCCAGATGCTCTCTGAGAAGAGGGGCCTGGACTGGGTGGGAACCCACTAGCGGTCACAGGAAACGCCCAGCCTGGGAGGGTCCACGTGAAATCCTCCGTGGGGCTGTAAAGGAAGCTCAGGGCGAAGGGAGCCGCGACAGACGCAGTCGTCGGTCCTGTCTGATATTTCCTTGCTGCTCGCTGACGCCCAAGTGAAACCCTGCAGGAGAAAGAGGACTTGGCTATATGCCAGCGAGGCAATTTTGATAAAAAGTGTCTGCGAATGCACTTAGAGAATGGGTACTGTAAGTTTCACGCAGACCCATAAACATGTCTAATATTCTTGCTTATAGCTTTTAGCAGCCCTCCAGTTTTTCGGACGAGGTTGATTTTGTTTTTATTGTGGTAAAATAGCCAGAGCCTGGCTTTTACCACTTTAAATCTTTTGGAGTATACTGTTCAGTGCCACTAAGCACCCTCGCATTGTTGTGCCCCCATCGCTGCTGCCACCTCTGGGACTTCTAGCTTCCCCGGCTGCAGCTCTGGCCCCTCAAACACTAACTCCCCCTCCCCCTTCCCCGGCACTTGGCAGCCGCTCTTCCACTTTCTCTATGAGTCTGACTCCGCTAGGGACCTCATATATGTGGAGCGAGACAGTATCTGCCCTTTTGTAATTGGCTTATTTCACTGAGCATAACGTCCTCAAGGTTCATTCATGTCGTGGCCTGCGTCAGAATTTCCTTCTTCTTTTCGGCTGCACCAGCAGCATGTGGAAGTTCCAGGGCCAGGGATTGAACCTGCGCCACAGCAAAGACCCAAGCCGCTGCAGGGACAATGCCAGATACTTAACCCGCGGAGCCACAAGAAAACTCCCTGAATTTTCTCCCTCTTTAAGGCAGAATAATATATCACTGTATGGATAAGCCATGTTTTATATATCCATTCATCCGTCCGTGGATATCTGGGTTGTTTCTACATTTTGGCTGTCATGAATAATACTGGTAAACCCAGTATTTTAAAAGTATAGATGAAATTGTTTTCTACTTGGAATCATCAGGGAATTGTTTTCCTGTTGCAGAAGACCTTGACGAGGCTAACTTACCCCAGCCTCTTCATGTCACAGGGGGGAAATAAGGAAATTGCCCAGTTAGGAAAAGTGAACAGCTTAGGGCACGCGTCGTGCCTGCTCTGAACTCATTTTCCATTTCTCTGCCCACTTACCAAAAATTATGAGAGGAGTTCCTGTGTGGCTCAGCAGGTTAAGGATCCGGCATTGTCACTGCTGTGGCTTGGATCACTGCTGTGGTGCTGGTTTGATTCCTGGCCCAGGAACATCCACATTCCGAGGGTGTGGCCAAAAAAAAATGAAAGAAAATTATGAGAGCATTGGTAATTTTATTTTATTTTATTTTTTTGCCTTTTGTCATTTTATGGCCGCGGGTTTATGGCCGCACCCGCGGCATGTGGAGGTTCCCAGGCTAGGGGTCTAATCGGAGCTGTGGCCACTGGCCTGCGCCGCAGCCACAGCAACGCAGGATCCGAGCCGCGTCTGCAACCTACACCACAGCTCACGGCAACGCCGGATCGT
>PVHT021183712.1:117383-134251 GCA_004024745.2 Catagonus wagneri
TTGCGCCACGACGGGAACTCCAGCATTGGTAATTTTAAAAGGGTGGCCTCCGTTAAGATCTTTTATTCTGGAGAGTGTCGTGGGCTTGTAGAATGCGGGATTTGAGACGAATCCTGCAGACCAGTGGATCCTGAACTTCTTTGCTTGGGACATTTTGGCCCCATATATATCTTGAGGACCCCAAAGAGCTTTTATTTGCATGGTTGTATCTGTAGATATTTATCATATTAGCATTTAAAACTGGCAGATTTTTAAATTATTTATCAAAATGTCAATGAAAAGTAACTGCATTTACCAAAATGAGCTAATTGGTGAAAGAGGGGCCCTGATTTAAATTTCAACAGGCATCGTCCATATCTGGCTTAAAAGAAGAAACCTGGACTTTCATATCCGTTTCTGCACTCTGATTGTTCCCGGCCATTGTTTTGGTGGAAGTACGCGTAAAGATAGCCGGGCCTCACACAAATGTCTTTTGTGAGTAGTGGCAGTTTCTGGCTGTGATGTGCAGTCTGAAGCTGTAATCACATATTCACGCCCTGTTACAGGGGACATCGCAGCTTATCTGCCTGTTAGAGGGACCTCGCCCGTGCGTGGTTTTATGATGTCATGAGGTCCAGGCATCGACACCTTGCCCTGTGCCCTGGGAGGTCACATTCCTCAGTGTCATCCCTGACCTATTAGAAGTCTCTGTTGAGAAGCTGCTGTGCGCCTGGTAAAGTGGACACACATGTTCGAATTCTTTTTCTTTTTTTTTTTTTTTTGTCTTTTTAGGGCCGCACCCATGGCTTACGGAGGTTCCCAGGCTAGGGGTCGAATTGGAGCTGTAGCAGCTGGTCTGCACCACAGCAGCCCCAGATCCACAGCTCACGGCAACACTGGATCCTTAACCCACTGAGCAAGGCCAGGGATCGAACCTGTGTCCTCATGGATGCTAGTCAAATTTGTTAACCGCTGAGCCACAACAGGAACTCCCATGTCTTAAGTTCTTATTTTCACTCGGAAGCTCATATTTTATCATTGGCAACAGGTGCTGTCGTTGTTTACCGTGAGAGGATAAGCTTACTTTGTTCACTGTTGAGAAAGTGTCGCATGCATACTCAAGTCTGGGTAATTGCAGTTTGTCTGTGGTTTCTTTGGTGCTGCGAGAAGAAAGCGGCTTCGTGTAACTCGCAGCTCGAGCAGTTGTCCACATGCTTCTTCTGCCAGGACCTCCCGGGTCTGCAGGAGGGCTCGCACGCACCTCCACGGCCATCACACAGCGTGTTCCAAAGGTGTGTCCGCCAGGGTTGAGACCCAGTAAAAGCAATGTTTTTTTACTGCTTCATCAAAGACATGCCTAAGTGAAGGTAGCATCTTAAAAACTAATTATCTTTTCCTGCTAGTGTGTAAATGAAGAATGACCACTGGCAGAGTTTGGTGCCACTGCTTTCATTTGCACCAAGAGGCCAGCAGATTAACCAACACTTCACTTGCCCCATTAGCGCAAGGAAAGGTGAGCGGTGTCCTGGTGTCGTGAGAATACCTTAACCTCGCCGACGCCGTGAAGGGTTTGGGCATCACTCTGAGGTTCCCACCGTGGTGTACACACTGCGGACGTCAGCCCCGCGGTCCGGTCCTGTGGGTGGCAGAGGGAAAGTCCGCCAAAGCCTGGAAGACATGGTGGGAGTCGGGACCTGAACTTAACGCTGAAGTCCTCCTGGCACCCGGCCTCTTGGCTGTAACTGCAGAAACGTGCTCGCCGTCTTCCGGGGGAGGGAGCCAGCCCTGCAAAAGCAGAGTTGGGTGCTGTCTTTCTGAAAGCACGTCCTCATGGCTGTTTGAAAGCTATTCGGCATTTTAAACTCTCATCTCCTTGACCGTGAAATCGAATGTCCTGCAGTCGACACCAGATGACGGTGTCAAGCTCTTGGGTCGTGAGTCCATCTGTTGGCAGCACGACTTTGGAGCTTCGACCAGCCGGCTACCATTGCCTCAGAGCGGAAGCAACACGTTTGTCTAGAAGGTGATGCATGAATCCTTTCGATGACCTGGCTTCAGCTAATTTGCTTTTCAGGTCAGAAAACAGCGTTGGACCATCAAGCTAAAAACGAAACGCTCCTCAGCGTTCCTGTTTTGGCCTTCGCAGATCTATGGCTCTGACGCTTTCCTCCCTCTTTCCTTTGTTTTCAGCAATGGAAGAGTTAATAGTTGAACTTCGTCTCTTTCTGGAGCTCCTAGACCACGAGTACCTCACGTCGACCGTCAGGGAGAAAAAGGCGGTTATCGCAGACATCCTGCTGCGGGTTCAGTCGTCCAAAGGTACGTCTAGCCTTTCTTCTTCCAGTCCCTTTCTGCTCTCAGCTGTCTTTCATTCTCTTCTATCTACAACATACTCCTGAATGAATGTATTCATTCATCGAGCTGTCAAGGAAGTCTTCACTATGTGGTGGGTACCGAGTTGGTCTCTGGGTTTAAAGAGGCAAAGCCTTTAAGGAGCGAAATGGAGTAGTGGGTGTGTTGGGGGGGTCCCTGAGAGCACCCCGATATTGGGAGGTTCGCTAGCACACAAAGCTGTACTTTGTCAGGTTTGGTTGCAGACGCGGTGAGGACAGGCAGCCGAGGTGTAAGGCAAAGACGTGGGCTGAGGCCGGGGGCTGGGCACTCTTGGATTCCTTGTGCTCGTCTTCCCGAGGGGCTCACACAGACCACACTCCTTCCTGGGCAACAAAAACGCAGCGGCCCGGGTGCCACGTTTCTGTTTAGGGAAGCGCGTTAGACTCGCTGCCCAGGGACTTTCCTGGGGGCTCTCGCAGAGGCACCCTCAGCCTGGCACGTTCCAAAACCCCATCCTCCCAGGAAAGCAAGCCTGTTAGTCAGGGCTCCCCAGAGAACCCACCCAGAGGGAGAGAGCCAAGCTAATGTCAGAGACTTATTTTAGGGGCTGCTTATTATGGAGGCTGAGAAGTCCCCTGACCTGCTCTCTGTGAGCTGGAGACGCAGGACGGCCAGTGTTGTGACTCAGTGAGTCCAGAGGCCTGGGGATCTGAGCGCTGGTGGTGTAAGTTGCTGTCCGAGAAGTAAGAGCCCCAGCGTCTGAGGGCAGGAGAAGACGGGCGTCTTGGTTCAAGCAGAGTGGGTGCATTCGTCCTTCCATGACCTTTTTTGCTCTGTGGGGCCCTCAGCAGATTGGATGGTGCCCACCCACCCCAGGGAGGGCTGTCCCCGTTTCTTAGTGCTCCAACTCGATGGCTTATCTCTTCCAGAAGCATTCTCACAGGTACACCCAGACATAACATTTCCGCCAGCTCTCCGAGCGTCCCAGACCCCAGTCAAGTTGGCATCCAGATTAGCCATCACAGCAGGTGTCTGGCATAGATTGTGTGTTTGCTCAGTCTGGGTATAGTAACCGACCTTATCAGTTAGGGAACAGTGGGAACACTTCTGAAATCCATGTCCCCAGAGGCTGGCCAAGGGCCAAGCTTGCCCGCAGGCCCATATACAGACGTCAGCCTCTTGTGCCCCGTGGGTAAGACAGAATAGCAGGGAGAGAACAAACCGGTTGATGAGAGAGTGCGTCGGGGACGGGCTGGGTGCAGGACAGGGTGTTAGACTCTTGAAGGCTCGGTGGGAGAGGCTGGACGAGCTGTGGAAGTTTCTTTTAAACAGCGTCTTTGAGGTTTAATTCATATACCACGCACCTCGCCCCTTTGAATGTGCACTTTTCTGGTTTTGGGGTTTTAGTGTATGAAGCCACAGTTTGACATTGATTGGCTTCCCAGAGAACTCTCCTTGTCAGTCTCGGCGATGGGTTCAAGGATGAGGTCCTGACTGGATGGTCACTGAGACCAGGATTCAGGATGCGGGCTCTGGTTTGGGGACAGTAGGGAGAGAGACAAAGAGACAGAGAAGACGTGTTCACTTGTAATGATGTGGCCGCTCTCCCACCTTCCTGCCTGGACCCTGTCCTTGTCTGTCGTTGCCCATGGATGAACCCCAGCCATGCGTGACACGTGGTCACGTGTGTCTGTTCTGTAGTCAAACGGGCTTTGATTTCACTGTCTCTGCCTGGGGCCCAGCCTGTGGCTTCACGGAAGTCACCAGTCTCTTGGTGTTTCAGTTTCCTCCTCTGTTAGGAAGGCGTCTGGGGGGGATGAGGCGAGGACCGAGATGGTGTAACACATTTCCCAGCACGCCGGACACATGGTAGACGTTTTAACTTTCGACTGTTATGTCCCAGTGTTGCTTTAATCAGTAGAGGAAACATTTCTTTCAGCCTCATCTCCTCTGCGTACACCCGCCTCTCTGCCACTTTGAACTTCCTATCTGAGCCTGCCACGGTTTAGGCCTCTTGAGTTGCCTTTTGCTTTCCCCTGATTTTCCTTCCTCGCTTCCTCTGCACTATTCCAGCACTTTCCTTTCCATGCTTCATTCTGGATGTTTCTTCCTTCCTTCCTCCCTCCCTCCCGCCCTCTCTTCCGTCCTTCCTTCCTTTCTCTCTCTCCTTCTCTCTTTCTGCTTTTTAGGGCTGCAGTCGTGGCATATGGAAGTTTCCAGACCAGGGGTCGAATTGGAGCTACAGCTGCTGGCCTACACCACAGCCACAGCAACGCAGGCTCCGAGCCTTGTCTGCAACCTACACCACTGCTCACAGATCCCCGACCCACTGAGCAAGGCCAGGGCTCGAATCCACATCCTCATGGATACTAGTCAGATTCATTTCCACTGCACCACAATGGGAACTCCTCAGATGTTATTTTCCAGTTCACTAATTTTCTCTTCAGCTCTTTAGTTTGCTTAAAATTCACCCACGGATGGTTTTGTTCCAATTAAGTTCTTTAACCTTCTTTTTTTTCCAGCCATAGATGCTTCACCTGTAGAAGAAGAACCTCTGCCTTGCAGGGTTATTGTAAAGGATTAGAGAAAATAAATATTTGTGAAGTATTCAGTGAGGGGCTGGGGGTGGGCGATGGCCGCTGGGAGCTCGTCTCCACTCCTCCTCCTCATCCAGTTCTGTGGTTTTGGTTGGTACAGGTTTTGAAGTGAAAGATGCTGCAAAGCCAGAGACCCCCAGCAGCCTGCCAGCCCCTCCCCAGATGCCTCTGCCAGAGGTCCCGCAGCCGTGGCTGGTAAGTCCCCACTTCGTAAGAAGCACTGGACGCCTGGGTTGCCTTTGGTTCCAGAGGCAGGTGACAAAAGCCCCATCCTGGAAGAAAGACTATTTTGTTTTGCCCACGGCGCTCCTTGGAGTGTGGTTGGGGGCTGAGGGTCATGGCTGGGTGGGAGGCTATGAACCTAGCCCTCCATGGCGAGGCCGGTCTTTCTTTGAAAATTGCTGGAGCCACAGGTCCATGGCAATCTGTTCTTAAGTCAGGTTTTTTTTTTTTTTTTTAATCAGATGATTTAGCAGGAAAAAAACAGTGATTATGGAGCCTCTAGGGATGGGCCCTTCTTTCTGGCTGACCCCCGAATTTGAATACCTTCATGTGAAACTTGAACTTTCACAGTTATGCTGCTTCTGGGATTAAATATCTCCCCCTCCCCCAGACACAAGTATGTGCGTAGGCCAGGAATGCGTGTTGTGTTTGATTTCCTGCATTCACAATTTGCTTTGGAGTCCTTTGGCTCTCCTTGCAAGCTGGTGATCCTCGCGTGTGCCACTTTTCATGGACCATCCGGCTTCTTCTGCCTTTGGCTGCTTTGTCATTGGCTTATTGGGGAAACTAGACTTTCATTCAGAATTCAAGCAAAAGCGGTTCCTTAGCAGCTCTCTTGCTAATGTTCTCTTTCTGTTCCCTCATCTCATTATCTCTCCCCCACGGTGAGACCTGCAGGAAAGCAGGCTCATCCCGCCTGGGCCCTGCCTGCGGCTGGTATCCAGTGGCTACTTGAGTATCACTTGCGGAGGAAGGCAAGTAGCCCTTCCTGGGTCTCTCCGCATATCGCGGATCATTTAGCAGGAAATAATCCTGCTCTTTTGTCACTTGCGATGTTATCGATCGCACACGACCTGAACCTCAGGGAGCCCCTCACACAAGCCTACGTGTGGGCATGGCGTGTGAATCCGTTTTCTAGAAAAGGACATGTGGGTCCAGCAAAGACAGACGGTTGCTCGCGCTCGGATAATAAGCAGCAGACGTGCACGCCCAGCAGACGGCACGACCTCGCGGGCGCCCTGGACAGGAGGCTGTTGACCACGGAGGGCTGGCCTTTCGTGGACCTCGGTCAGGGCGTTTCACACGTGGAATGAAGACCGTCCGTGGGTTCAGTGAGTCAGTGAAGTGGAGGGTGGTTTTTAAGACAGCTCAGCTGTACTTTCCCGACAGTTTTTCAGTGAATTCCTTATTTAGCAAGTTAAGCCAGTCGCTCGGGAAGCTGCCCGCCTTGGGCAAGCCAGCTTTTGTCCGGTCGGTCCTTTGTGGTTGGCCCGTTGCCCTTCCGGAGAATCGGCTGATGGTGGAGGAGAGATGGAGCGGGGGGAGGCTGTGCCGGGCGGAGGGCGCCCCGCAGACTGAGGCAGAGTCGGGGAAAGACCCCCGCCCCCCGACCCCAGGTCCGGAGTTACAAACCGCTCTGTGGAGCCGGATGGTAGGATTTGGGCGGGTCGTTCTGCAGATGAGGCTGGGACCCGCTGCAGGAGTGGAGCCCCGAAAGGCCTGTGGGCCTGCAGAGGACTTCCGGAAGATCCTCAAAGCAACTCTGAATGACTGAAGGACTGGTGTTTAGTGCAAGATTTCGGGTCCTGCAAACGGGTGTTATTTCTCATGCGTCTGAACCGCGCTTGCATTAGGGGTTGCATGACCGTGACTTCATCACGGCTGTGCGTCTGTCTGTGAGAAACGAGTCACCTTCCACCTTCTTATCCCCTTTAGTGCCGAACGGTGCTTTCTGCCATTATTATTCACTGTCCTTTGACACCCTCCCCCCCAGTGTATCTAAAATTTATTCGTCTTGCGTAACTGACACTTCATACCCGTTGCTGCAAGTGCCTCATGATGAGGTTCTCCTGGTGAAACTCAGTTTTAACCCTTTGAAGGCGGTGTTCGTCTCTCTGCCTCTTTGTGTTCCTCGTGTCGCACGGCAGAAAGAGCCGGTGACCCCCACCCCCCTCCCCGGGTCAGGGGCCACGTCCCAAGGTCAGGCTCGTGACATTGACGATGCTTCTACACGGGAAGGGGAGAGTCAGTGTTTCTGGTCTGCCAGTGGGGCCCGGGCTGGGGGGCGGCCCAGGGCCCTGGGTGAACTGGCGACCCCTTCAGTATGGCCAATGGGGCTTGGGACGGCCGTGCCGCGTGCAGCGTGTTTACAGGCGTCCAGCCCCCTCGCTTTCCTGGGGAGACGGGAGAGGGCCAAAATATGCATATGCATAATCAAAACATTTCTGGGAAGGGCCATGCTTTTCGACAGATTTTTGTTTTTGTTTCATGCTGAGGGCTGGGCCGCTAGCAAAGGGCTGGTGCTTAGCGTGCAGCCCATGCGGGGCCCCGTCCGGAAGCGGGTCCCATCTGTGTTGCTGTTGGCCGCCCGGGACCCAGCGCCCAGACCTCCAGCCGGGTCTTAGCCAGACAATCGGACACTGTGTTTCCCAAACGGACAGGGAGATGCAGATCTTCCCACTGGGAGAAAAGCCAGGCAGACTTGAGGGATTTTGTACCATGTCTGTGACACCCCATCAGGGCACCCTCTAGAGATATTTTTATGTGATCATCGAAACGCCAGGGGTTAACACTGCATTTAGATGGAGCAGAGGACAGCAATTTAGTTGTTTAGTATTTCAAGGCCGGAGCTCATGTGAATGGATGACTTATTATGCCAGTAGGTAACAGTGAGGTCATTTTTGTTTGTTGTTTTCTTTTCAGGGCTGCACCTGCAGCATATCGACGTTCCCAGGGTAGGGATCGAACTGGAGTTGCAGTTGCCGGCCTCCATCCCAGCCACAGCAGCGCCGGCTCCAGGCCACATCTGCCTACGCTGCAGCTTGTGGCAACGCCAGGTTCTTCACTCGCTGATCGTGGCCAGGGATCGAACCTGCGTCCTCTTGGATGCTAGTTGGGTTCTTAACCTGCTGAGCCACAATGGAAACCCAAGGCTGACTTTTTAAATCGTGGTGAAATATACATAACGCAGGCTTTAGGATCTTACCCACTTTTCCGTGTTCGGTGTGGCGATGTCAAGGTCACACTGCTGAGCAGGTATCACCATGCTGCTCCAGGACTCTTCGCCTTTCCAGACCCAAACTCTGTCCCCATGAAACAACGGTCCCCGCGCCCCCGCCGCGCAGCCTTCTGCTTCCTGTCTCTGTGAGACCGTGAGGATTTGATCCCAGGCTTTGCGCCCTGCTGGTGGCCGCCTTCTCTCCTTCTTAGAGTACCGCACAGCAACCTCACCGTCTCGGCTGGACGGATGGGATTGGGGGGTTCTTTGGGATTACATGACAGAATTAGGCATTTTGCCCGCTGCAGAGTTGAGACTAGAGCCCGAGCTTTAAAACCACAAAACCATTTCTTTCCCTGGTGAAATCAGACGTGATCCTTGCCGTGGGCGTGAACCGTCCTGTTTTCTTTGTCTTTGGAAAATCTCAGGGTTTAGGGTCGTGTATCGTTCCCTTGGCATCTTCATCCTGAGTCTGCCGTGAGGCTGCTCCCCGGCGACTGTCCTGGGGGGGCGCCTCCCGGGAGAGAAGGAAGGGCGGGGCCGGGGCCCCACGGGCTCTCATCCCCTGTCCTGTTTGAATAGAACTGGAGGAAACTGAAGAAAATACGTGTGGATGACCTCCCCGTGTTTACTCAAGTGCTGCGGGGAATGCAAATTAAAGAGCGATCAGAATGGAAGGGGGCATCGTCTGGATAAAAACGTTCATTTTGCCAAGAAGGGTGCTGCTCACAGTCCTGGACGTTAGGATTGAAACTGTACTTTGCAGTTTAGAATATAAACGTTGTTATCTGTTGAAAGTCACTTATTTCCCGTGTGCAGCTCCCCCAGCAGCCCGGGTCCCTTCCTAAAGGCTGGCCCGTGGCGCCGGGCGTTGAGATGATGCTGCGAATCCTCGTCAGCGGGAAAGGGTTTTGCTGACCTGTGGCTGATGTGTAGCCTATGAACCTTCCTTTCCTTAGGTCAGATCAGGTCGTTTTCGGCTGCTACTCTTAACAGACTTTAATCACTGAAACCAGAAAGAATCTGGATGTACCACTGTATGTGTAGAAATAAAGTCAGAAAGTGATTGCAAATTCTAGGCTGGTATTTTTTTTTTATCTTTTTGTAGTTTTAGGGCCACACCTGAGGCATATGGAGGTTCCCAGGCTAGGGGTCCAATTGGAGCGGTAGCCACTGGTCTACACCACAGCCACAGCAACGCAGGATCTGAGCCGAGTCTGCGACCTACACCACAGCTCACGGCAACGCCGGATCGTTAACCCACTGAGCGAGGCCAGGGATTGAACCCGTGTCCTCATGGATGCTAGTCGGGTTTGTTAACTGCTGAGCCACGACAGGAGCTCCTCTAGTCTGGTGTTTTTCTCTGCTAAGGTCAGGTCTCACGGTTGACTGGAGGGTCTGATGCAAAGGACAGTGATGGATGGGGGCTGGAGGAGAGGGGAAGGTGGGGGGCGGCAGAGCTGAATGCAGTTCCAGTACCACCTTTTTGGGATGTTCCTATTACTAGCAGTTCCTTTTTATTTTTTTCAAATTTTACTAGTACCTCAGAGTTCCCGCTGTGGCACCGTGGGTTAAGAATCCAGCTGCAGCAGCTTGGGTTGCTGCCGAGGTGTGGGTTCGATCCCCAGCCCGGGGCGGTGGGTTAAAGGCTCCAGCATTATTGCAGCTGTGGCACAGGTCACACCCGCGTCCTGGATTTGGTCCCTGGCCCGGGAACTCCCATATGCCCCAGGCGCAACCATGAAAAATAAACATCTTGCTGGGACCTCCTTTCAGACCCTCCCTCATTTGCCCTTTAACCTGCCATTGTACCTGTGCCTGAGCCTGGACCCCGTGGCAGGGTTTCAGGAACAGGTGGTCCTGGGGAGCAGCGGGGGAGACTGTTTTTGGGGAGACAGTGTGCTTCTCTGGAAGGATTATTTTCGGAGGGGCAGGACTTCAAAATGAAAGTAGTGTTCCCCTGCTGTTCAGAACAATGAAAATTAAGGGAAAACGGAAGCTATAAAGATGTTCCTGAAAAAAGAGGTCGCCCTGTGTTCGCATGTTGGTGACGGACCGTCTTCCTGCAGGCGTGAGTGTCAGCCCAGCTTCGACAGAAACCCTAGCAGTGGACCTGTTTTCGCTGGCAGCACTTTTTTCAAGTAAATGACACGGATGTGCCCTGGCCTTTGGGACATCTGCACGGGGACGGGTCATGTTATCAAGCGTTCTTCTCTCGTGGATATTTAGGTGGTTTTTAAATTTGGGGATGGAAAACGTGGATTAAACATCCTTATCCATTTGTGCTCATGGGGCCGGTTGACCTTCTTGGCATGTCTTCCTCGAAGTGGATTCGTGGGTTTCTGGGCCCTCACGGAGGTTGTGCCAAGTACTGGAGACCCCCAGCAGGGCTGAGACATCCCGGCAGCTCAGAGCCAGCCCCCACCCCACACAGATCTGCAGCTCTGGGAAGGGAGGGCCGGGCCGGTTCATAAACCTGACTCTGATTCAACCCTTTATGTGGCTTTCCCAGAACATGAAGGATCCGATTGTTTCAACACACTTAGAGGAAGTCGAAACACTCTCGTTTCGTGAATAGAGACGCTCAGGGAATCGGGCAGCTGTTTTCCAAAGCACTGAGCAAAGCTTTTAACCCCGGCGTGGACTCCCGCACCGCTCCCGCCCCGGGGAATTGAGGAGGGACCTGGCTGCGGTCCAGCGTGAGACCACAGAGTGTCATGGTGGTGGCCGGCAGCCAGCCCTGGGCGGGAGGGCGGAGGAGTCGGAGGACTTGGTCTCGAACAGGAATGGGGCCGAGAGGGAGATAACCGCCTCCAAGGATGGGAGGGACCCTGTGCCGGTGGCCTGGAGTCAATTATCTCTCGTCCTCGGGCCAGGGGACGGAGTGGGCTGAGTGTGCAGGGGTGATTAGTCACTCGCAGAGGGCGTCTCGGTGCAGCCAGGGCTCGAGTTCCACGGAAAGGGATGGACTTTCCCATTCTGAGGATCACTGTCCCTTTGGAAACGTAACCTGGGAGAGCTTCAGCTTGGGGCCTCTGTTCTGTTCCTTTCTCGGTGACGTGTCTCCCCTTTGTTTGTAGAACATAGGTGCTGGGAACCAGTTACAAAAGGGGAAGAGAGGGAGAGAGGCCAACCACAAGTATTAAAAAGCTCTTTAATGGGCATACCCGGTGTCTGAAAGCCCCAGCCGTGTCATCGACTAGTGTCTGATTTTTTTTTTAATGATTTTTATTTTTTCCATTATAGCTGCTTTACAGTATTCTGTCAATTTTTTACTGTATGGCTTTTTTTTTTTTTTTTTACAGCTGCACCTGCAGCTAATGGAAGTTCCTGGGCCCAGGGTCGAATTGGAGCTGCAGCTGCGGCCTACGCAACAGCAGATTCGAGCTGCATCTGTGACCTACACCGCAGCTCACGGCAATGCCAGATCCTTAACCTGCTGAGCGAGGCCAGGGATTGAACCTGAATCCTCAGAGACAACGCTGAGTCCTTAACCCGCTGAGCCACAACAGGAACTCCCAGTGTCTGATTTTGAGCAGGTGGTTTTGGACGCTGAGCCTCCCTTTCCGCGTGTGGAAAGTACAAGGTGATGCCCTGTCTGCCTCGAAGGGCCCCTGAATGGGTGGTTGCTGGAGTTGTGACCGGAGTACAGGTGCCTAAGACGGTGTTGGCAGCTGGCAGGAGTTTGGCAGATGCTGGCTTTCCTGCCCGCAGCCGTTCTCGGTGGCCGAAGGACCAGTGGGTGATGGAACCGGCAGACGCCATACGTGTTCGTGGCGAGAAGCGGTGGGTCTGCCTTGGCGTCAGCAGCGCCGCCCGAGAGAACAGTGCGTCTGCTGACCTTGCTAGAATGGTCCCGAGCCTGCCCGCTGTCCATGTTGTGAAGTTACGGCCTCAAAGCCAGTGGGCCTGCGTCTCAGAGTCTGCCACGGAGTCACGGTGCGATCAACTAACAAGCAGGCTCCCTCTCCAGAGAGAGTCGCGGTTTCTTTGCGAGGCTGGCCCCTAGGTGACTCCCTCCGCTCCGGTTCAGAGCGCCCCTGGGCCGCGTGAGCAGTATGGCGAGGCGCTCCCTTGGCCCCCGCACAACTAGCGTTTGCTCTGGGCCGAGCACGTCGGACCGGACCCTCCCCTGCGCCCCCGCGGGTCTCCAGCGCGGGGATGTGGGCCGCGGAGGAGGAAGTCAGCTCGGGACCCGGGAGGGTCGGCGGTGTGGGGAGAGCCGTGGGGAGAGAGGGGACGCCTGCTCGTGCCCCGCGGGGTGGGGGCCGCACGGCGAGTGTGCGGCGGCCCCCGCGGTCGCGGGAGTCACACGGCACGGGGCTGACCGTGGCCGTGAGCAGACGCTGCTGGGGAGCCAGCCGGGAGCTGGAAGCACTTAGAGGGCGAGGTTCTTCTTCCGCAGGAGACTCTGCAAAGGGGCGGCCGCGCCCTTCGGCAGCTGGCAGGCGGAAGCACCGCTCCTCTTCTGACGGGTGTGCCTTGCTCTCTCCCCCTCCTCCCAGCCGCCTGACAGCGGGCCGCCGCCGCTGCCCACGTCCTCGCTCCCGGAAGGCTACTACGAGGAAGCCGTGCCCTTGAGTCCCGGGAAGGCTCCGGAATACATCACGTCAAGTGAGTGTCGGGGCCTGCGCGCCGGCTGGGCTCCGGACGCCCGGCTACGGGGGAGCCACCCGGGGAGAACGGGAGGAGGGTTTGCACGACACGTGGACATGGGGACTTCAGGAAACACAGAAAGGGCTCCGAAAAGCCAAAGGTGTCTTCTGGGTGCCCTCGGTAAGTCCGATTGCTGTCTTTCTTGTGACTCAGAATCGGTGAAATCTCCCTGCTGTGGGAACGTGTGTCAGCCAGTGAACCGTGCTCCCTCTGGTCAAGACGGAACCACCTTTCAGGCACCTTTCCTCTGGGTGCTCCCCACCACCACCATCAGGGCGTGTCCCCTGTAGGCTGCACTCACGGCGACACCATGAGCCTGGGTCTGCAGGATAAACACACAGCAAGCAGGCACCTCATCGTAGCCGTGTGTTTCTTTTTCATTCATTCAGGTTTTCCCAGCATGTTTGTGTCCGAGTTTAGGGCTGTGGTGACATGACCACTGCCAGCCACCAGCAGAAGGGGCGTGCTGGCGCAGAACACCTTTTTAGAACTCTCTCTGGGATTTGATGTTGGATCTTTGGTGTCATTTCTCCCCTGATGTCCCAGCGGGCAGTGAGGTGGAGGTGGCCGGTTGGAGGGTGTGGGCACAAGCACCCAACTTGCTTTTCTTATAAGGGATGGGTGGGATGGTGTGGGGGGGTCCCTTGTGGCTGGGTGGGGCGTTAAGGAGCGGCGTTGTCACTGCTGTGGCTCGGATCGCTGCTGTGGCACGGGTTCGATCCCTGGCTTGGGGACTTCCCCGCGCCGAGGGCTCATTCGTGCAGAGGCTTCCGGCACGTTCCCATCTCCTGGCCTGTCCTCCTGGAATGCCTTCCTTTGTCCAACGCCGTCCTCACATCCCCTGAAGTGTCCCTGCAGACTCCGAACTTTCCCACCCTCCTCTCCCCAGCGGCAGGCAGGGGGGACCGTTTCAGCAAAGCGGGATCTAACTTGATTTTTGTAGGAGGCACCCGCCCCGGTGGGGAGGCGGGAGTGGTTCTGAACGTGAAGAGGGCCACACGGAAGCCGAGCAAGCTGGACCACAGACCCGAAGGGCTAAGGCCTTGCCCGCCCGCTCAGCCCGTTTCCTCAGCTTCCGCAGAACAGCCCGACCCTGACTGCCAAGCTCAGTGCCAAGATCAGCAGAGACGTTGCGCTCTGAGCGAGAGAAGGGGCAGTTCTGGTCAAGAGACTGTGAAATACCGGGTATCGAGGTCTCTGCGCTGCATCTTTTAATTTCTCTTTCCTTGTAGGACCATTTGGGGGAGATGCATTCGAGTAATTTCCAAGTGTCCGTGATTTCGGAAGATTGGAAATTCACGAGCAAGCACACACAATTAAATGGATTGTAAAATTCAAAACCTCATAGGATTCCTTGCTTTCTGAAAACAGTGAAAGAGAAAATGCATTTTTCAAGGAGGGTATTTCCCAGCGCTGGGAACAGTTGGTTCCAGTTGGTTCAAGGCTAGAAAGTGGTGGTGATTTTGTTTGACTTCGGGGCCTTCCTTTGGCCACTTTCTGTCTGAGAGGCCCCAGTGGGGGGTGTCACGCCCTGCTCCCTGGGGAAGCCCCCCGACAGCCGAGGGTGGGCGCCTTTGGTTGAGTCTATTCCCTTAGGGAGGGGCTCTCGCTCAGGAGGACACAAGTCAGCAGCGGGGACACAAACTCATGTGTCGTCTGTGGTGGAACCTCGGCTGCCTGAGGCCATGTCCCCATCCCCCCCCGCCCCAGGGACAGTGGCAGGGAGGGAGGTCGAAGGCTGGGCTGGGTTGGGGGGGCGACGCTGCTCTCACTTCCTTTGGGGCTTCGGGAGGCTTCGCTGAGCCCCGCGTCAGGTGTGGTTTGACAGAGAACAAGGTGGGCTCAGGGCTTATCGTGGGATGAGACCCTCCGCGGTTGTGGGGACCGGGGAGACGCCCTTGGAGGAGGCCGCTTGGCCAGAGGAGCCGGGCGAGGACGTGTCCCCTTTGCCCTCGGCAGGCCCCCGGCAGGTGGTCCGAGAGGAGGTCCTGGCTCTCCCTTCCAGAGCTGCAGGTGTTCCCCTGACTCTAGGCGGGACCCCCAGGAACTTCCTGGACCCCGAATGTGGTCCCAGCTTCTTGGGCAGGACATGCCAGGGGCTGACGCTCTCTAATCGGCGCTCTCCCTGACTTTGCCCCAAAGTAAAACCCTCCGCCCTGAGGTCTCTCCGAGGACACCTGCAACCTGCTCCCCCTGCTGGGCCCGAAGCCGTCTTGAGAGTCTCTGCGTTGCTCCTGCATTCCATGTCTTTCCTAACTTTCCACAGAACCCACTGCCTCCTGAGGAAATCCCAGCCGCGGCCCCTGGGGCTGACCCCCGATGCCCTGTTACAGCCCCAGGAAGCACCCTGGACTCTGCGGGGTGACCGACGAGACCTGCCGGGGGCGGGCTGTCCTGGGGTTCAGGCCGAGCCCCGACTGCTCCGTCGGCTGCTGTTTCTCTGAACCCGATTCCTCAGCCCTGCTCTCGGAAGGCGGGACAGGAGCTTACTGTCTTGGAATTAGACCTTCAACACCGGACTTGGGGGTCACGTAGCTCAGTCCAGAGACACCAGTGCTGGTGACCGGGAGAGGGCTTCACGGAGGAGGTGCCGTCCATTAAATCCTGGACGACGAGAGCACGGGTCCAGGCAAAGGCAGGAGACTGAGCGGGAGATGGACAGGAAGCCTGCGTGAGAGCGGCGTGTGCAAAGGCCCCGAGGTCGGGGGAGACGGGGTCGAGCTGGGGCGCGGCAAACGACCCGGTATTTAAGTGTCGATGTGCTGCAGCGTGAGGAGGGCCAGGGTAATGTTGCTGGAAACCCCAAGGAGAGGGGTGGCCTGGGCTTGGATCTCGAACGCCGGGAAGGGCTTGTGCATGTGGCGAGGCCAGCGGGGAGAAGGCCGCGGAGGTGAAGGGACCCTAACGTCAAGGGCGGCAGGTGCCTCCTTGGGGGAGACTCGCTGCAGGCAGCGGTCACGGTCATGGCGCCTGGCGAGAGGCGGCAAGGGGCTCACAGCAGAGGGCCTGCGGGTGCCGGACCCGCATGGAACAGTCCAGAAGCGGTTTTTATAAATACAGAATTCTGAGTCACTTCCGTTTGAAAGTTTTCGCTGAGTTCCCACTGCCCCCATCTTGGTTATTTTCCCCCTGTTTGTGCTAATCTTCGTTTCCCTGGTGCCCGAGCCCAGAAGCCCCGTCCTGGTGTTCCTGGTAGAGTCACGTGCTTTTCAGGCGGCAGGTCGGCCTCAAGATAAGGTTTTGGGTTGCCGGGTTTTACATTTTTCTTTCTTTTTTTCTGACAGATTACGACTCAGATGCTATGAGCAGCTCTTACGAGTCGTACGACGAGGAGGAGGAGGATGGGAAGGGCAAGAAGGCGCGGCACCAGTGGCCCTCGGAGGAGGCCTCCATGGACCTGGTGAAGGACGCCAAGATCTGCGCCTTCTTGCTGCGGAAGAAGCGCTTCGGCCAGTGGGCCAAGCTGCTCTGCGTCGTCAAAGACACCAAGCTGCTGGTGAGGCCCGGCCACGTGCGTGCTCTCTCTCGTGCACAGTCCCCAAGGTGCTGTTGGCCGGCCCAGCCGGTGGCCTTTCTCCGCGGGGGTGGGGTGCGCAGCGGGGAGAGGGGCGCTCGTGGCGGTCAGGCGCTGGCCCGCGGCATTGGGGAGCGCCGGCCGAGGCTGCCACAGCTTTGACACAGTGGGTTTCACCAGGTCCCCAAAGGCCCCGGCGGGCACAGTCCCCCCCACATCTGGGCCAGCGTCTGCGGTCCGTGCACAGTCCCCCCCAATCTGGGCCAGCGTCTGCGGTCTGTGCACAGTCCCCCCCAATCTGGGCCAGCGTCTGCGGTCCGTGCTGGTGGAAATGCATGTGGCTGATACTCGCCCAGAAGTCGCGGGAGGATTTTATCCTTTGCAGTGAGTCAGTGAATTCCTCCAGGCCAGGTCATGGAGTGGGCCGGGCAGGCCCGGGGAGGTTTCGGGGAGAGTGCCCGGGAAAGGAAATTCTTTTGGAAAGCTAAAGGCTGCCTCTTTTTTTTTTCTTTTTTGGTGACTCTGAGCAGCGAAACAGAGAGAGAGATGGAATAAGGCACAGAGGAGC
>PVHT021183712.1:144380-209632 GCA_004024745.2 Catagonus wagneri
CAAGTGACTGTTTTGCAGGCAGATAAGCCGTTGAGGTAAATGGCATTCCACAGTCATTTTCAGCAAAGGTTTTTTTTTTTTTTTAATGGCATAAGGAAGTTCCCAGCTAGGGGTCGAATCAGACCAGCAGCTGCAGGCCTGTGCCACAGCCACAGCAACACCGGATCCGAGCTGCATCTGCAACCTCTGCTGCAGCGGGCGGCACCACCAGATCCTTAACCCGCTGAGCGAGGCCAGGGCTCAGCCTGCATCCCCACAGACACATGCCGGCTTCTTAACCCGCTGAGCCACAACGGAACTCCTTCAGGAAAGTTTTATGTGACTTATAATTGCCTCTGGAATTCATTATAATAAATATAAAAGGGCCGCCTGAGGGTGAAGACGAGGGCCAGTACCGTGCAGAGACAGTGTCCCCAGAGCCCAGGCTGACGTCACACCCTGGCTTCCGACCTCGGCCCCACCAGCAACCAGCCGAGTGTCCTCATGAGCGCCTTGACCTCCCTGCGCCTTGGGTTCTCCGTCTGGGGGAGGGGGAGGGGTTGAAAACAGTATTTCTCTCCAGACCTGGTGTGTGGCTACAGCAGCGGTAAGCATAAGGCTTTTCCAGGAGCAGCTCGCCTCCGTGAGCACGTGTGCAAGCGGAAGCTGTGCCCCTGGTGTTGTCGACAAGTGTACCAGCTCCTACTGAAAGCAGATGGGAACCCAGATGGCAGCAGGACGCTTTTCGGGGCCAGAGCTGCAGGTGTGCACATCACCTCTGCCCGGATCTGCAAGGGGCGCCCGTGAGCCCTCGGAGGAGAAGCCACAGGCCGCGCCGCCTTTGCCAAGTAAACTAACCGACAACCCCGAACAACCTTCTGAAACCGTTTATACCAAAGAGAAAGTTTAAAGGGGATCAGTGCGCTTTGCCCACCGCTGTGCTTTCCTGACGAGGACGTGGGAGGCCCAGGGCTGGCTTTGGCCACTGTCGTCCGTCTTTTTCTAGCCTTTCCTGCCACTCCCTGCTGGTCACGTTACAGGGGTTTGAAAACATCTCCTGGTTTCAAGCAGCCTCAGTGGAATACAGTTGAAAAAGTTTTCTTATTTAGTTATTTTTGTCTTTTTTAGGGCTGCATGCATGGCATATGGAGATTCCCAGGCTAGGGGTTGAATCAGAGCTGCAGCCACCGGCCTACGCCACAGTCACAGCAATGCCAGATCCGAGCCGCATCCGTGACCTACACCACAGCTCACGGCAATGCTGGATCCTTAACCCACTGAACGAGGCTGGGGATCAAACCCGCAACCTCATGGTTCCTAGTCGGATTCGGTTCGCCTGCGCCACGACAGGAACTCCACAACTGAAAAAGTTTTCAGCATGAGTTAATGTGCTTTGAAAGCACCGTTGTGGTTTTGCCAAAGTTCCCAAGGGAGGTTCCTACACAGACTTAAACTGTATCCTTTATCTCGTGGAATCTGGCCCTGTGTTTTAAGAAGGACCTTCCATACGCGCCTGAGCACCACCCCCCTTTCTGTTCCTTCCTGAAGGTTAGGCTGCCATCCAGTGTTGTCATTGCCCATCACCCCAAAGAAATTATTAAAATAAAATTCTTTCTTAGAGAGCAGACCTTCTGGAAATAATGCCTGCCAGCTTTGACTGGAAATGTCTTTATTTTACCTTAACTTTTGGTGAGAATTTAGACGTCTAAGTTGTATATCTAAGTTCACGCTTGAGCTTGTATCATGTGCCTTTGAATGGGACGCGCGACTTTGGGGGTGTGGCTCCTTTTAAGATTTGCTTTTTCCACCTTTGTTGTTCGGCAATTGACTACCATGTGTCTGGGTGTGGTTCGGCAGGTTTTTATCTTTCTCTGGGTTTGTTGAGTTTTTTTGTCTTGTGGGTTGATGTCTTTCATCAGTTTTGGACCATTTTTGGCCGTTATCGCTTCAGATGTTTTTCTGCCTCATAGTTTTCTCTCCTCTTCTTTTGAAACTCCATTTGTGCATACATTAGGGCGTTTGGAATAGCTGCATGGATTATGGACACTCTGTTCTTTCTTTCCCCCTCCCTTTCATGTGTTTCAGTTTGAGCAGACGCTTCTGGTTCCCCCGTCCTCAAGTTCACCTGCCCTTCCCTCCTCTGCATCTAAGGCGCTGCCGAGCCCGTCCAGTGGATCCTTCGCTGTGACGTCCCGTTTTTCATTTATAGCATTTTCCTTTAGCTTTTCAAAAAAATGTAACTGCCATTTCTCTCCTGAAATTCTCCATCTCCCTTCACATGTCGTGCGCCTCCCTGTTTCAGCTACTGTAACTCTCATGTCTGGGTCACCCCCAGGTCTCCTTCTATTGAATATGTAGCATCAGCCAGCCTTGCATTCCCTCTGCTTCATGTAAAGAAACGTAGAGACTGAAGTAAGTGCTGTTTCCTCCAGGTAAGGGTGTGTCCCTTCTCCCCTCTGCTGCTCAGCTGTCCTTGAGGCAGATCCGACAGGCCTACGGCTTTCCTTTGATTCCCTTCGCTTCCGCCTTCATGTGGTTTTGGGGGTGTTTCTGGAATTCTCCATCAGCGTGGCCCAGGTTCTGAGCTTCGGTAGAAGTCTGGAGACAGCTTTCTGGACCAGCTTGCTCTTCTTTTTGGCCTGATGCTGGCCAGCTCCTTGGTTTGCTGGGGTCTGCTCCTTGCTCTGCAGTCTTGCCTCTGGCCTGCAGTGCCCGGGGAGCTCTCCCTCTGCCCTGCGTGTCTCAAGCTTTCGCATGTTGCCTTGTACCCTGGGAAAGCCCAGGCCTCCCGGGCGGGGACCCTCTCCACTTTGCTGCCATCCTTTGCAGGGCCATGGTCTTGCATTTGAGCAAAGTCCAGTGTGTCTCAGGCGACATTTCTGAGCTCAGCTCCTTTAACTCCAGCCTTCCTGGTTGTTCCCACACACTCAGTATAGATGTGGAGGAAAGAGGTGACAGCTGCATTTAGACCCATCGGTCACTGGGGCTCCTTGAACTTAAACTGTCATGCCAGCCCAGCTGCGGCGGTTAGAAATGTGCTCATTCCCCCCCGCCCTGTGGCAGGTCCCTCTGCCTCCCGCTCTCCTGCCAGTTGTGGGGCAGCTGTGGTCACTTTTTTCTTAAGACGGCCTCTTCACTTTTGAGAATGTCTTCAGTGCTCTGATGAGTTGAAAAAGAAAATGCTATGAAGTTTTGAAAGCTTATCCGCCTTGTTTGATTTGTCAGGGTGAGAGTGGTGGCCTGGATGCCTTTCTGTATCATAACCAGAAGCTGAAACACACTGTGCTGCCCTTTTTTCTTCCTCAGACTTGCTAGAAGTTTATCCATCATATTAGTTCTTTCCAAAAACCCCCAAATTTTGGCTCTGTTGACTTTTCTGTATAGTACTCTTGCTTTCTTCTTTAAGTGCCTCTCCTCTTTTATTTTCTTATGACTTGATTTTCTGTAATTTTCCACCTTCTTGAGTGGTGTACTTAGATAATGGGTTTTCAGCCTTTTCCTTATAGACGCGTGTAAAGCTATACCTTTACCTCTAAGCACAGTTTTAGCTGCATCTGTATTTGGATTCTTTGTGTGTTTTTATCATCATTCAACTGAAAATCATTTCTGATGTGATTTCCTTTTTTACTAACAGTTTATTGGGAATGTATGCCAGATAGTGACTTTTAAAAGTTATGTTTTTAATTGCTAGTTTAATTCCACTGTAGTTGCAGAACGGTACCCGGTTTCACAAAGCAGAAATTTTTAGACCTGAGTTATTGCTCAGCGTGTGGTCAGTTCTGGTGAGTGTCCTGTGATTACTTGTAAGGGATGTGGATTTTGCATTTGCTTTAGGCGTACTGTTATATATATTTGTTAGATCTCAACCATCAGTTGTCGTATTCAAACCTTCTGTATTCCTTACTCATTCATTCATTTGTGTATATCAGTCCCTCAAATGGAGAGATGTGTGAACATCTGCCAATTTAATTATGGATCTATCTATTTTTCTTTTTTCTTTCTGTCAGTTTTTGCTTAATGTTTTTGTGGCTATGCTGTTTGCTGCATACAAAATTTAAATGGTCCTACTTACTGATAGCTTAGTCAAACCCTTTCAAGAATATGAAATGTTTCCTGAATGTCTCTTGCTTTAAAGAATGACTGTTTGATCTAATCTGTAGATTAATTATCTTCTTTAATGGTACCTTTTGATGAGCAGATGTTATTAAATCTGAAATCCAGCATATCAGGTTTTACTTCTGTAGTCATTGCTTTTTGTATGCTGCCCCCCCGCCCCCAATTTTAGCATTTTCCAAGTTACCAAGATAGACCCTGTGTTTTCTTTCAGAAGTTCTATGGCTCTTGTCTTTACATTTAGGACTCTGAGTCATGCATACTGGTTTTCATGTGTAGGTGAGATGGGGGATCAAGATTCATTCTCTTCCGTGGGCATAGTCAGTTGTTTTAGTACCAATGAATATCTGAATCACTGCACTTGGAAATCACTTATCGTGTTATGTGTGGGTCCATTTCTGGGCTCCTTGTTCTGTAGCCTTGTTCTGTTTCTGTATCCTCATCTCAATGACAATGACCTTGACTGCTGCAGCTTTAGGCAGAGCTTTGAAATCAGCTAGTATTTGGCTCCCGGCCTTGATTTATGTTTCCCAAATGATTGAAAACTTGGAAATCATAGTTTCCTGTGTCATGAGTCAACACTGTCATCACGGTTTTTTTATTCCACCTTATAAAGGCCACATCTTTATGATTGGAGTAGATTCTTTTTTTCCTTTAAAGAACAACTATTACAAAAGGAACAGCTCTTATTTGTCTTGATGATAGCATGTTGGAGGGACAGAAGATTGAACAAAAGGTCAGGAAATCTGGCGTATATCCTGAAAGTGCCTTTCGCAAGCATTATATTCTTGGTCCCCAAACTCTTTTCCATTTCTCTAGCAAGTGGAACTCATTCTGATCAGGATGATCAGAAGGCTAGAGTGAAAGGTTACATAAATGCACCCTTAGAGCCATAATAAGCATTTGAACACCTGATAATTAGCGTCTCCTCTTAGGTTTTCCTTCTGTGAAAAGCATTAACAACTCTAATGCAAATTGCTTTATAAAATGAATGCCATCTTTCCCTAACAGAAATTCGGATTCTCCTGTAGTGTCCTCAACTTGTCTTCCAGGCTTTCAGTATTTTGAAACGTGGCTTCAGTGTAAGAATTAAAGATCTTTTAAATAAGTCGGACACCCCCCACCCGCACCCCACCCCTCAGGTATAAGAAGCCTGAGGACACTTTGCCCAGCACAGAGCAGTTTGGCTGCCCAATTGGTTTCTCTGCTTTTGGTCTGCAGCTTGCGCTACTGGTGGGTCTTGCCAGGGTTCATTGTGTGTGTGTGTATGTGTGTGCGCGTGTGTGTATGGATGCTGCAAACACGAGCCATCCTGCAGGGTCAGTCAGAAGACAAGACCCAGTATTCCCAGAAACAGAGTGGTCAGGTTTCTTTAAAAAATGTGCAGAGGTTGTATTTCTGGAGATGAGTGCTCAAGTTAAAAGCAAACAAAAATGCCACAGAACGTATAACAATTTGTTTTCTGGAAGGATCTGTGATTCTGCTTTTGGACCTATTCTCTCTGATATGCCTTCGGTCTCCTCACAGAGCACGGCTGTTTCGGAAGAGATACGTCGGTGTGAAAACCTCATCTGCAGCTATTTTAAAAGCTGGGGAGCTAAAGCCTTTAACTTCCTCCTTCTGAGCTCCCTCTGCAGGGCGGCGGAGCAGTCCCTGCCATCAGGGTAGACAATTTCATGCAGATAACTTGAAATAATCCAGCCCTTTGCTAAAACCCGTGGAAAGGAGGCCTGACTTCTGCTCACGAGTCTCGCCCTCAGCGCCTTTCTCTGTACCCGGGACGTAATTACTGTTATTAAATAGTCCCAGATGGCCAGATGCCATGTGTAACCCACCCTGGCCCCAGGTGTCCCTGGGCACCTCTTATCTCCGAACACCCATCTCAGTCTGTTCTCTCTGCCAGGAATTTAAGTTCTAGAAGGAGAAAGCAAATGGGGAAGAAGCGGTGTAATGAATGGGTCTGTGTGCAGCGCTCTAAGCTTACAGATACGTGGGTCAGTAACCTCCTCTGGCTTCAGGGGTTCCTCAGCTCCCCCAGCCTTGGTTTGCTGGCAGAAGGGACCTGGCGTGGGGCAGAGGAGAGCAGGGCAGGACCGTCCAGTGACCGGGAGAGAGCGAGGCTGGGTGCGCTGGCGCCACCGGCGTGGCTTTCAGCCGATGCTCTCTTTCTTCTTTTTAAACTTCACCCCCAGCCCCGGAGGATTTGAGGAATCGCTTAGGGTTCTGGGGAAACGCTCTTATGAGGCTTCTCTTCGGCGATGGCCTAGCCTCTTCCCTTCTGTTTTTCATTCATACCTTTTTTTTTTCTCCTAGGACATTTCAAGTCCAGTGTATCTCTGTGTCCCCTCCTTTTTTATCTTTAATCAGACTTTTTTAGTCGCTGTTATGTGTAGGCATTGGCGAACCCAGCTTCGCAGCAGCGACCGCAGGCCCCCGGCCACCAGGGCCTGACCGCAGTACGCGCTGTCGGTGCCGTGTGGCGGGGCGGCCACGCTGTGTCCTGGTCACGTGGACCCGGCTCGGTCTGGGAGGTTGTGCAGTGGAGCAGAGCTCACCTTGTCCAGGGTCACCTGAGGCCTGATTGGAGCTTAGAAAATCCTTCCCCTTTGAAGGCTGAATAAACACCGGGGAGCTGAGGGGAGAGAGGCCCGCCCCCCAAAAGCAGCAGCGAAATCAGCGTGGAACAGCCACCATGAGGCGTTTAGGCGGCACGGGTGCCAGGTGGCTGTCACCTGTGCTTATGTTTTCACACCCCAGAATCCACCAGGGGGAAAGCACTGCAGCAGCCTCCCTGGGTTTCTTCTTTTTCTTTTTTCCTGTTTTTGTCTTGAATGTGGACCCCCTGTCAGTGCCTGGCTCCAGTCCCATCCCCAGAGCAAGCCAAGTGAATCCGCTGAGATCATATTGCAGAATTTCTATGCAGATAGCTGGGACTCTGGCTTTTTTTTCCTTTTCTTTTCTTTTTTTCCTTTTTTTTTGGCTCAGAAGGCATTTGGGTTGAACTCAGATTGTAATTAGTTTCAAAGAGGATGGAGGACGTTTTGAAGGATTCGCCTCCCGGCTCCTCTGTCACGGAGTGTAAGTCACACCAGCCTGGGAGCCCTGTCTGTCTTGTTTTCTGGGTGTCCCCCGTGATGGGAACCACGCCCGGCTGTGGGCATCAGCCTCGTGACCGTGGTGGCCCGGGCCCCTGCTGGCCTCTCCTCGCATCTCTTGCCACGCGGCACCCTGGCCCTTCCCAGGACGCCTTTGCAGCTTGTTCCCTGTGCTGGAACCCTTTCCACCGGTTCTGCCCCTGGCGGCCCCCTCTGGTGTCACGTCACCCTCCTGGGAAGGCGTCTCTTTGCCCGCTCCGGCTGCCCCTCTTTGGTAGAGAGCATCTTCTGTTTGTAGCGCTGGCGGCTGGCTGACCTTCACTCTGGGTGATGCCTGCTGTGCTCCACGGTGTCCTGATTCTGCTGGAAGCGAAGCTCCAGAGAGCAGGGCTTTCCCGTGCGCTCTCCTGCGTCCCAGAACCTGTATTGGCACCAGGCTGGGGGAGTGAGTGCACGCGGGCACGAAGGAGCCGATGCGGGCCCGGCTTCCCAGGGCCTCCACCGGAAGCCTTGGGCCCCCGGTTCTTTCCTGCATACCCCCTGCCCCCGCGTCGCCCTCTGGGTGAGTGTCTCTGCCCTTGGCCCTCCCCGCAGGTCATCAGAGAGGTCTACAGCGGCTGCGGCGGGCCCGCCGACTCCGAGCGTCCCCCCCCGTCGAGCTCCCCGGTGCACAAGGCGGAACTGGAGAAGGTAAGAGCCATGTTTCACCGTGCCTTTGGCTGAGGCCACCCTCGAAGTTTTCATGATATTTCTGAGAATTTCGGCACCTCTGGTTGAAGAATAGAAAAGGAGGCGTTCCCGTCGTGGCTAAGTGGTCACTGAACCCAGCTAGGATCTGTGAGGACATGAGCCTCGCTCAGTGGGTTAAGGACCCAGTGTTGCTGCGAGCCGTGCTGTAGGTCGCAGATGTGGCTCGGATCCCGTGTTGCTGTGGCTGTGGTGAAGGCTGGCAGCTGTAGTTCCGAGTTGACCCCTAGCCTGGGAACCTCCAATGCTGCGGGTGCGGCCCTAAAAAGCAAAAATCAGTCAATCAATCAATCAATTGTAAATGTTTGTTTCATCCACAGACACCTTCCCCGTTGACAAGTAAAGTTTTTTTGCCTTACCTAGGGCCACACCCGCGGCATACGGAGGTTCCCAGGCTAGGGGTCTAACAGGAGCTGTAGCTGCCGGCCTTCGCCACAGCCACAGCAACGTGGGATCGGAGCCACGTCTGCAACCTCCACCACAGCTCACGGCAACGCCGGATCCTTAACCCACTGAGCAAGGCCAGGGATCGAACCCACAACCTCATGGTTCTTAGTCGGATTCGTTAACCACTGAGCCACGAAGGGAACTCCTTGACTCGTAAAGTTAATCTTACAAGTCTTACCCTGACATTGTGACACACAGGCCCGCTTCTTCTTTCTCCTGATTGAACACCAGATGCCCGCTCACCACAGGGCATGTAGGAAGTTCAGAGAAACAGAAATCGGAGGAACCAAGTCCCGATGAGTCTGCCATGGAGGAGGCAGCTTCTCTCAACACCCTGCATGTTTTTAAACCAGTTATCCCTCTTCGTGTGTTTCTTTTACAGTTTGGATAATCTGGTCCATAAAATTTCTTATGCTGCTTTTTGCTTTTTTTGTTTGTTTGTTTCACTTGCCTTTATCTTATTAGTGATTTTCCAGATTTTTGAAAACACACAACAAGCATCTTTGCATTTTCATCAGCTAAACAGTGTCAAGTTCGTATGTGACTCTGCTGTCACGTGTACCCCCCATTAGACTCTTTTTTTTTTGAGTCATTTAAAATAACTTGACACTCTTGTGTGAATCTTTGCTGCGTCTCTGTCGTTGGGGAGCAGATTCCTAGAAGCTGGGTTACCAGACCTAAGGATAGGATTTTTTCAAGATTTGACTTCCCGTTGCCAAGCGAGTTACTTTCCAGAAAGTTTGGTCCCTGCTGTTTTTCACCAGCAATAATCCAAGTTCCTCTTTGACCCACTCACCCAGGCACTGGCAGTGCTTTTACTTCCCTTGGTTTCTCAGGCTGTACTGCTGGTGCCCCCAGCTGGGCCTGTTGACCCCGGTGCCAGGGGTGCTTCCTGGCTTGAGAGCTGGGCTCTCAGCCATCCTGTCCCTGAACGAGGCACAGACCAGGGTCCCATTAAATGTCATTATTTTTCCACTGTGGCTCTTCCTGACGCCGCTGGCGACTGCTGACACCTGCCCACCAGCCTTGGCCTGCCTGCCGGACCCCTCAACCCAGGGCTCCGGGTCTCCCCGCGTCCTGGCATCCTCCGGGTGTCCCTGCCGGCCAGTCTCCATGGCCCTGGGGAGTAATGTGAGGCTCTGAGGACAGAGGCTTTTGGGAGCCCTTTCCTCCGCCGTGACTCTGCAGGGTCTCCGGTCGGAATGGACGGGGCCCTCACGTCGAGGTCTCTTCGTCAAATACTAACCCAGGGTCCTGATTATGCGCCTCGAGTCCAGGCGTTAGGACTAAAGCGATTGCAGGTGCCCCAGTGCACATCCTCTGACGGTCCGATAGCAGCTTGTCTTTCCGTGCGCACCTTAAGCATTCTGTTATGAGTGGGTACCTGAGACTTGCCCGATTATTGGGGAAGGCTGGTGAGAAATCAGATGGGTGGTGTGGAGTGGTGTTTATTTCTGGAAGGGTAATAGGGCCTGGTGAGGGGACTAAGTTTTTGTGATCCGAATTTTATTTTTTCAAAGTTATTCACTGAAAAAAGCGATTTCAATGAAACAGGCTTGGTATCATAGTGCAAGTTAGCACAAGCTCAGTGCACTTTTTTCCTTGTTCTTTTGATGTTTTTGTGAAGCTGTTGTAGCAAAGCAACCGGCTCAGCTCAGGGTTTGTCGTGAATGTGGCTCACATTTTCTTTCCCTTTTATTTTATTTTATTTTTTTGGTGGGGAGGCTGTGCTCACGACCTGTTCCGGGCCAGGCATCGAACCCACCCCACAGCAGCGACCTGAGCCGCAGCAGTGACAATGCCAGGTCTTTAACCCACGGAGCCACCGGGGAACTCCTTTAATTTTTGAGATAACTTTTGATGGGTCCATGCAGCACATCACTTGTTGGCATGACCCCTGTAAGAATAACTCGATCTTTTTCTCCGCCCAGAAACTGTCTTCAGAGAGACCAAGCTCTGACGGGGAGGGTGTTACAGAAAACGGAATCACAATGTGTAATGGAAAAGAGCAAGGTGAGTGCTGCTGGCGCCCAAAATGTATAAACTAAAACAAACAAAAAAAAAACCCCACTACAGCTGGATCTGTAAACTCTGCTGATGTGGGAGGTGCCTTTGTGAATTCACGACCTCATCCTGCTGTGTCACAGCGACAGAGACAGCCGGCCAGGGAAACCTGTGGTTAAGCCTAGACTTCCGTGTGTCTCTGTTTCGGTCCTCCTAGACCTTGGCCTAGGTTTTCTCCTGTTGGCTTACTGATGTGCCCTGCATACATTTTAATTTGTGACTCACAGCAGGCGACTTCCTCAGCTGATTCCACACTTGCCGTGGAGGTGGGGCGCTGCCGCTGGCATCTTGCTGGGAGAGGCGGTTTTTTTTCAAGGAAAAGAGCTTCGGGTGAGACTGGAAACCCACCTGCCCATCCCAGCGCTGCCTTGGCTTAAGAACCGGATTTTGAGCGAGTTTTTCCTGTTTGATAAACCTGTTTCCCCATCTTTAAAACCAGGAGGCCAGGCTCACAGACTTCTGATCTTTTTAAAAAAGATTACCTGAAAAATTTTTAAAATTTAATTTTTTTAAATTGTGGTATATTACACATAACATAAACGTACTGTCCTAACCGTGTTTTTTTTTTTTTTTTTGGTCTTTTTAGGGCTGCACCTGCAACATATGGAGCTTCCCAAGCTAGGGGTTCAATCAGAGCTGTATCCACTGGCCTGTGCCACAGCCACAGCAATGCCACATCCAAGCCGCGTCTGCGACCTACACCGCAGCTCACGGCAACGCCGGATCCTAACCCAGCGCTGGAGCGAACCCGCGTCCTCACGGATACTAGTCGGATTCGTTAACCGCTGAACCATGTCGACTAAAAAATTACACAACCTGAAAGTTGAGAGTCAAGTTTTATTTTTGGTGAAATTAGAGCTTAAGCCCGGGATACAGCATCTCAGGTGGCCCTGAGGAGCTAGGAAATACAGAAGTTTCTGCAACAGAGGGCAGGGAACGGGAACGGAAGACGCCTGGGCTCACTGAAACCGTTCCTTTGAGATGCACGTCCGCTGTCAGGGCCGGTATCTGGCGTTTTCACGGCCGGCAGGACTCACGGGCTCTCAACCCCCGGAGGTGACCGCATTCCCGGATGATTCCCGGATGACCGTGACGCTCTGTGTCCCGGATGTCAGACCAGGCTGAGATACCGCCCAAGGAGGGAAGGGGGGCTCTCAGGATATGATAAAGCTGAGGGAGGGGCATGCAGCACACACGCATTTTACAAAAGTTCGTTGCTGGTCTCCTGAAGGTCACTACCAGTCACAAGGAGCAGACATCACCGTAAAGGATTTTAGTCTTTTTTCCAGCTATGAGGAGATGCAAGAATCAGGCACGTAAAATCTTCTCCTAAAAATACCTGGAGGCCCGTTCTTCCAGTTTTCCCAGAGCACAGACCGCCTCCCTCCCGGTCCCCGCCTGAGCTCCACTCGCGGTGCTGCTGCGGGTGGGCGGCTGCCGGGGCTCACGGCGGACTCCACGCAGTGGCTGATGGCAAGTGCCAAGCTGCAGTTCACAGCCACGATGGGAGCTCCACGGCCTAACCATTTTTTAGGTCCAGTTCGGCAGCAGGAAGTGCGTCGACAGGGCTGTGCTGTCATCACCGTCACCATCTCTAGAACACTTTCCACCCTGAAAACTCAAACTCTGCCCTCATGAAACCGAGTCGCCATCCTCCCCCCTCTTCCTGGCCCCGCAGCCGCCATTCTGCCTTCTCTCTATAATTTTTGACTGTTCCAGGAGCCTCGTGTCCGTGGGATCATGTACCCTCTGTCCTTTAGGTGGCTGGCTAATTTCACTTCGTACAAGGTGCTCACGGTTCATCCACGTTACAGCCTGGGACAACATTTCCTCCCTTTTCAAGGCTGAATAATATTCCTTTGGATGGACTGCATTTGGTTCTCCGCTCGTCCGTGCATGGACATTTGGGTTGCTTCCACCTCTGGCTATTGCAAAGAGCTGCTATGGACACGGGTGTACAAATGCTGGATTTTTTATAGGTCCGCTTTATAAAGGTATAAATCTCCTCCTATGGTGAGATTCACCCTTGTGGGGGCGTACGGTTCCTTGACCAGCACAGGCATGTACCCTTCACGCGAGTCAGGACGCAGAGTGTCTCCGTCGCCCAGGATGCCCCCAGTGGCCCCTAACCTGTCTTCTGTCTTCTGCGTGGAGTCCCGCAGGTCCGCTGCTCCCTGTCGGCGCCGGGCATTTGGGGGGCGTCCGCATGGCGGGCCCGCAGTCTGTTGCTGTGCTGAGCAGGACGCCAGGGTGGAACTGCCCATTTCCTGGCCTAAGAACCAATGGGTTGTTTGCGGGTTGAGCAGTTCGCGAGCAGAGCTGATGGAGGCACCTCCACAAACAGGCTTTGGCGGGACGCATTTTCATTTTTCTTGGCCGATGCCTCAGAGTGGGACCCTGGAGTCACGTGCACGCGTGCGCCATCCCGCCAGCCTTGTGTTCTCTTTTCTGTTCCGTTCTTTTTACTTGGGCCATTTTCCTAGGCGTGTGGTGCTGTGTGACTGTGCCTTGACTGTGCGTCTCCACGTAACTGGCAACATGGAACATTTTTTCATGGTTTTCTGGCTACCTCTGTGTCTGTCACCCCGGAGGAAATGTCTATTAAAATTTTTTGCCCGTATTCTCATTGGATTTTTTTGTTTTTGTTTTTTTTTTTCTCACGTTGACTTCTGAGAGTTTTTTATTCTGAAAACAAGTCCTCTCTCAGATGTGTCTTACACCTGTCTTGTCCCAGTCTGTGGCTTGACTTCCAGTTTGCTTGGCCACATGTGGGCCGAGAGGAGGGCAGCGTTTTGGGGTGGTAGGGAAGCAGAATAGCAGCCTCTGT
The DNA here is from genome assembly GCA_004024745.2 of Catagonus wagneri. Taxonomy (NCBI): domain Eukaryota; kingdom Metazoa; phylum Chordata; class Mammalia; order Artiodactyla; family Tayassuidae; genus Catagonus; species Catagonus wagneri. The sequence goes on from PVHT021183712.1 coordinate 157,653, forward strand.
GTTTCCGCATCCAACTTATCCACCCCCAGCCCACGGGTGGAGCAGGCGCCTTGTGGCTCAGAAATGAAGTCACCTTAAACCAAATAGCCGGCCAGGCCGAATCTTGATGAACTGAGAATCTTGATGAACCCATGTCATCTGGGCTTTGGTGACAGTTGCAGGTTTCCACCAGAGGGTCTGATCTCTGCCTTTGCTCATGTGAATTTCTAACTCGGTCGTATCCGAGTGTAATTTTAGTTCTTCCCACCGGAAGCTGCTGTGTGGAAGGTGTCATCTGTGTCTTCCCGGGTACATTATGGGTCTGAAAGCTATCTTTAACTTTTGTCCTGAAATAGAATAACGAGCAATCTTAGGGTTCCTTCCCAGACACCAAAGCTCAGCAGGCAGGGCCTGGGGTCTCTTTTCTTGTTGTCTGTGCCTTCTCCCAGGGTCCGTGCATAAAACTAGCTTCTGCAGAATGCCACCCGTCTGTCTCTATGTGTCTGCGTGTGCATGTGCGAGAAGGTGTCACTCTCTGATACTCCCCCGTTTCCTTGTAACAAGAGCGGCCTTCTGTGCTTTGTTGGGTGACCTCGATTCAGATGCTTTCTGCCTGGCGTGGCACTTTGCATACGGCAGGCTCTTAATAAACAGTCACGGAAGGAAGCTAATTGCTTCTATACATTGCAGCCCTCAACCGTAGCTTCGTTCTGGCTGCTCACTCTTGAGCAATTTGCAACTGAGAAATTTCGGGGCCGTCCCCTTGGCCCCAGCCGTGGCCCAACTCGGATTTCTCCGCTGCCCTCACAGAGGAGAGCCTGACCTCCTGCATCTTCTCCTAAACGTGAGACTCTTAGCTGAGCAGGACAGTCCGGACTCTGTGACCAGAGCCACGGGGAGCGACTCTTTGAACTCCGGTTTCGTCTTTCAAGATGTTGAGCCCGGGCGCGTGTGGAACCAGGGCCCTGTGATTTCGGTGCCTTAGAAAGTTCCCACTGAGCGTGCCCCTGACGCGAGAAGAGAGACTTGAGGTCCTGGTGCTGCTCCTTGGGGAAGCGACAATTGTCCCCAAGTAGCACCGCACATGTTGAGGACTTCCTCACGGGGTAGCGGGCCAGTCGGCGGACCTAGCACATAAACAGCCCAAGGACCTTAGCCCACGTCTCCAGTCCTCCCAGCAGCCTGAATACCGGGATTCCTAGACTCCCATGTATGTAGGATAAGAGGGAGCTGTCTGCGTTTGTGGCGTGTACGGCTTCAAAACTGTTGTGCCCTGCAGCATCCAGATCCGTAGCTGGCACACAGCAGGGGCTTGATAAGTAAAAACTGGGGCAAAGAGCGGTGGCCGTGGCTCACACTTTGTTCTCATGTTTTCTTCCATGAAACCTGCTTCTGTGCTTGTCATTCTTGACAGTGAAGAGGAAGAAAAGTTCCAAGTCAGAGGCCAAAGGGACCGTGACAAAAGTCACGGGGAAGAAGATCACCAAGATCATCGGTTTGGGGAAGAAAAAGCCGTCGACCGACGAGCAGACGTCCTCGGCCGAGGAGGACGTGCCCACCTGCGGTAAGACGGGCTGCCCGCCCCGCCCCGCCCCGCCCCGCGCGGCCCCGCCCCCGCCGCGGCCCCTGCCCTGGCTCGCCATCAGCGCAAGTCCCATGGTGTCTTGACTCGAGGTCACTCTGTTTGCCAGTCCCCCTTTCCTCTCTCATTGAGCATCTGTCCTGTCCAAGGTGCTGGGTTATTTGGGGAGAGGCCAAAAGATGTGTCATTAGACGCTGCTCATAAGGACCTAAGTTGGGCCATACGCACGAGCACACACACACACACACACAGTCACCGGAGGCTCAGGTGAAGGGTCGGGGCTGTGTAGGTCCCAGCCGGGATGGACGGCGCAGTGCGGGCCAGGTAGGCATGGGCAGTGCCTCCCGAAAGGAAGACGGGTGGATCTCGGCTCCCGTCTGGCTTTCTAGGTGTGATTCTAGGACATGGCATGAAGTTTTGGTGACAGCGACCCCGGGCGGCAGTACAGGGGTGTGTGTGGAGCAGGAGGGCGCCGGGAGGCGGCCGAGACCCCAGGACCCAGCTGCCTGCAGGTGGAGTGTGGGGGGGAGAGGTGACCCCGAGGAGACCAGGGTCTGGGAGTTCCTGAACTTGACCACCGTGACACTGCAGTTGGGTCACAGAGGTGGGCTGGCTGACATGTTGTCCACGGCCTAGTGTTCCAGCCCTAAAGAGAAGGCGAGAACAGCCGCCCTGCCGACACGAAGCCCAGGGGCTGGCGCCCGAGGGGCGGGGCCTGCTGATGCTCCTCCTGCTGCCTGTCCTGGAGGAAGGAGTCAGGGCTACAGGTGGAAGTGGGGAGACGGCCCCTCCGGGTACTGAGCCCGACTAGCGTCCATGAGGACGTGGGTTTGATCCCTGGCCTCGCTCAACGGGTTGAGGATCCGGTGTTGCCATGAGCTGTGGTGAAGGTCGCAGACTCAGCTCAGATCTGGTGTGGCTGTGGTGTAGGCCGGTGGCTACAGCTCCCATTTGACCCCTAGCCTGGGAACCTCCATATGCTGTGGGTGCGGCCCTAAAGAGCAAAAAAGAGAATTTAGAGTAAAATCATGAAACACTAAGCTCATTGCTTATCTCCTAATTTATGCTCCATAAATGGTCCCTGATGTTATTCGTTTGTTCGCCTGGTGAACAACCCAAGTGTACCAGACACGCATTCAAGGCAATGTGAAGGCAGTGGCAGACTGGAGGCGTGGGTGATGCCGGTGACGGGCATCCAGAGCTGAGTGAAGGGACAGGTCCCCAGGAGTGACGATGGATCCTCCCCCGGGCGGGACACTTGGGCCAGTCGGAAGGACTTGCTGGGTACTTCCAGGGCGCCCTCTGGCTCTAATGTCTGTGACTCTGTGAAGGTTTCAGCAGCAGGATTTTTGGCGGATATGCAGGACGTCGCACGCCCCTCATCTTCTAGCACAACCCACCCGCAAAGACCAGGGGACACTTCCTCGGGGCGGAAGCGTTCTTGGCGTCAGTCACCGCCTCGGGGGTCTGGAGCCATTCGGCGCGTCTGCCCACCAGAGGACACGTGTCCCGCTGGGAGGGGAGGCGATGGGTGTCGCCGGCAGGGCCGGGCTCAGCCTTTGGTGGCATCTGGACGTTTGGTGTCCCCCGCCCTCCGAGGCCCTGGCTGCCCTCAGCGGCTCCTTTCTTCCCAGCCGTTTACAAACCGAGACTCGCTCGAGTCAGACAAGTGGTCACACGACGGTCCCCACAGAAACGTGACCGAAGCACAGGAGACGCGGCTCAGGCAGACACCGCCCTTCCTGTCCCAGTGAAGCCAGCAGTGACTCTCGGGCCCCATCTACCAGGGTGCCCTGCCTGTTCTGCCGCTGCTTTTGCACTCGAGGGCACCAGGTCCCCGAGCAGCTGAGCGCAGGGACATTTATGTCTGTCCCTTCCGGTAGTTGTGCGTGTTTGGTCGGCCTCAGGCCGTTCTCCTGAAATCTCGTGCACACCTGCCAGCACGCTTTTGCAAGAAGACGTAGAGTTCTTTCTTCAGAATTCGGAGCAGAGATAATCTCAGAATACCTAAGCGAAATTTCCAAATTGTTAAGATACCGTAACACGTATCACGTAATGCCTCCCCATAACATGATACATGGTACCCCCCGACCAAAAAAAATCAGATTATATTGGAATTGCCTTCTAATGAATTCAGAGATTGAAAGGACCGGGACGGGCCTCGCTGCTCTCTGGCGCCACCTGGTGGTAGGTGTCTGCTCAGGCTGATCGTCTCCAGGCTGATGGGGGGCCTGTGTCCGCAGGTTCCATCCCAGTCTCGAGATGTCCGGTGGGTAGGAGAATAGTGGGGGACACGGGACCTGCCCTCTGACTCCAGAGTCCTTCTGGAAAGTAGGAGGTTAGGCCCCCTCCTTGGAGAAGAGCAGAGAGCGGGGAGCCTGGCTGGGGGCCAGCTGCCCGCTGTGGCACGTCTCCCCTGAGTTCGCCGTTTATCCACCATGATTCTCGTAACCACATGAATATGGGGCAGGTGTTAAAAGATGGTACCTTCCGGTGACGCCACGTTCTGAATAAAGTGTGACTCCGTCCAGTGTCGGGCGTTCCCCCTGTGACTCAGGTGTCAGACGTTCAGAGCACGTGGCGACTCGGAGGGGAGGAAGCCTGGCGAGTACCTTCAACCCTTGGGGACCTGGGTCATTCGTGCGGTCAGCAGAGCCGTGCCCAGAAGCTGCTGCCAGGAGTGCGCTGGGGACTGCTGCCCCGTGGTGAATTCTAGACTCACAAAGCCGCGTGGGAGCTTGAGGGAGTCCCATCACTGTGCTGCAAAGGCCTGAATTTCTCCCTGAACATTTCAGCTTGCCTCTCCCCATGGCGGACCCCCCAGCCTGGTCCCTGCTGTCTCCTGGGTCGAGGCCAGGTCCCTGCAACAGCTTCCGAGGTTTTCTGTGACCAGGACCCCCGACGTTCGAGTCTGATTTTGCCATGCGTCCCGCTTCTCCAGCCTGGGGAGACTCCCCCCACCTCTGAGGCCCAGCAGGGGACCCACTCCAGGGCCCACGAAGGCCTTTGCTCCGCCGACCCCAATCCGCCCACCCCCCACCCCCCGCCTTCCCAGTGCCCAGTGCTTCCTGCTGAAAACCGTGGGCTCCTGTGTCGCCCTGTGTGTCCAGGCTGATCAAGTTAGCGGAGAGCACTCTCCTGCTTCTGTTTATTTCTCCTTCATCAGACACCACCGTGCTTGCGTGTAGGCCATGTGTGTCTTTTCACGCGGGAAAGGTGCTTATGATGGGCCAGTCGGCAGCTATTTCGTACAGGTGCAAGGACGCAGGCCTTCAGCCTGGCTGGTGACGTAGCGACGGTACCAAGGTCAGAGGTACTAAAGAGTTCTGGAGCCATCACTCCAATGTGCAGATGTTATAGACGACTCCATGTTTTTAAGGAGGGCTTAAAAGAAAGAATTAGTGTGTCAGAACTGTGCCATTTACAAACAGTCTTTCACAGAATGGAAATAGCAGCCCCTTCTCGGCCACCTTGACCTCTCCGAAGAACTCTGGCTCGGTCCTTGCTGGGTGACCGTGAACCAGACTTGGGAATCAGGCCGCCAGCTTGCTCCTGCCCGCGGTGAGCTCTACTTCTCCAGCCTGGCTGCCCTCCCTGCAGCCCCTCCTGAGTGTGTAAAACACAAGCAGCTTTGCTGCCCGGGCACTGGAGCCGATGGGCCAGTGTCGCTCCTTTCCCTGTTATTTTACAAGTAACACGCCCTGTGTGTCCCCAGGCTGGGGCTTTAGCCCCAGGTTCCCTCGAGGACGTGTTAGCAGAACTGATGTCACGTTTAGCCCAGCGAACGTTTCAGTAGCACCAACGTCTTCCTAGTAAATGATATATAGTAATATTTATACATGAATTAGAAAGCACCATTCTGGGCCCTGTAGTATACCTATTTGGGGTTTTTGTTTGTGTTTGGTTTTTGCCTTTATAGCATTTTTCCATTGCTTGTGAAGTGTGTAAGGCAGAGAACACAGAAGAAGCAAAAAGCGTCTTTTCGATCCCTTTTAGAAAGGATTTAAAAAAATCAGAATCAGAAAAGATTTGTTTTTACATCTGCATGTGTGTGCGGTAGTGCACGTGTGTGTGTGTGTGTGTGTGTGTGTGTGTGTGTACATGTGTACACAAATTGAAGGAGCGGTTGAATGGCTTAAGGAGCCCCTGTTTTTTTATTCCTCCCTGACCCGCATCTTACATGCTGTTCCACTCGCGGCCTCAGTCCTGAAGGCAGCCGTAACTTGCTAGCACGATGGAGGGCTGAGAAGCATAGCCACCCTGTAAAATCTATTTTTCGAACATTGTTATTTCTAGGAAAAATGCACTGTATGTTTGTGACAAATGAAAATGACTGTTTTCTTGTATTTGCGATTTCCTTTCTTAAAAATGAGGCCTGTCCTTGTAAATCTGCCCCATTCCGTCCTGTGCTGAGGCTGTCGGGCAGCCTGAGGACCAGCTGACCTCAACGGTCGGGCAAAGAGCCTCGGGCAGAGGGCCAGGACTTGCATCATTTGCTGATCCTGGGGGGCGGGGGACATACCCGCCCACAGGGCCCCATTTCTCGGAAAGCACCCACATTCAGATAATCTCCGCTCTCATTCTGCAGCCTCCCTGTAGCTGGTGCCGCAGGTGTCAGCTTGCAGCTGCTCAGAAGGGGTCCGAGCCCTTTCCTGGGGGGGCGCCCCTTTGGCTGTCGGGGGGTGGCTGTGTGTCCTCGCCCCCGCCCTGTGGCTCAGCCCGCACCCCGGGGTGGGCCCCCGGCACGTTCCCCGAGGCCGTGGCCCACCCTTCCTCCCGCGGGAAGCTGACGGCCGCTGTCCTCGCAGGCTACCTGAACGTGCTGTCCAACAGCCGCTGGCGGGAGCGCTGGTGCCGCGTCAAGGACAACAAGCTCATCCTGCACAAGGACAGGGCCGACCTGAAGACCCACATCGCCTCCATCCCGCTGCGCGGCTGCGAGGTCATCCCAGGGCTGGACTCCAAACACCCCCTGACCTTCCGGTTGCTCCGCAACGGACAGGAGGTGGCTGTGCTGGAGGTAGGCGCGGCCAGGGGGTGCGCGCGGCTGCGCTGGAGGTGGGCGCGGCCAGGGGGTGCGCGCGGCTGCGCTGGAGGTGGGCGCGGCCGGGGGGAGCGGTGCGCGGCAGCGTTGGAGGTGGGCACGGCCGGGGCGGTGGGGTGCGCGCGGGGCCCTCCTGCCGAGGCAGCCCGGAACCCCCCCAAACACACGCCTTTGTTTTAAAATGTCCAGTAAAACCTTTCTCCCAACGGTGGTCTGCCTCTGAAACGGTGGCATCTCCTTCCCGCCGTCCTTCAGAACGTTCTGGGCTCCTTCACAGTTGAAGCAGGTGCTTTTGGGCTTTCGGCTGCCCGTAGACCGTGTTCCCGCTGAAGGAGCGTCTTTGTTTCCAAGAACCCTTGGCTTTAGATGCACTTTATTTTCTGTTTGGCTGCCTTTCTAGACCTTCTCTTTCACGAAAGCTGAAAAAGGTGATTAAAGCTAATTTCTTAGCCACACGCGTAAAACTTTCCCTTTTGAAATTTAACGCGTTTATTCATCATCTATTACTATTTTCTGTCCAATTAATTCAGAGCTGTTTTTCTTTGTTCTTTTCCCCCCTTGGCGTTATCATGATTGAGACACAGAGAGCCACACACCCACCTGTGTGTCTCCATGTGTACACAGATGTCAGAGTGTAGAACTTGCAGAGTGCGTGTAAGTGTGTTTGTGCTGCATGGTCAGTAGAAATGAGGATGTGGGGGGTTTGGTGGGGATGGCTGATGTGTGTTCTAAATTCATCAGATGTCATCGACGTCTAGGTGACAGTGGTGACACCGACCAGTGGAAGAAAGAGCATGAGGCTTGTGCCCAGGGTTGAGGGTCCAGTTCACCAGCCTAGATCTTGGTGGGAGACAGGAATTTGTTCTAAGACTACTTTTTTTTTTTTTTTCCGATGGGGCAAAAAAAAAAAAAAAAGAGAGAGAGAGATTAATCACATCGGGCTCCTTGCCCGATGGTTTGGATCTGAGGTCCAGTGGCTGAGCTCATGGAGGGAAGGCCCGGCCTGGCTGGGGTCAGGAGGTCTGGACCCCAGTCGTAGTTCTGTTGCAAACTTTGATCACAACCAAACCAGCGCTTTTCTCCGAGCCTCTATTTGTCTGTAAAACCCAGCGTTGGGCTAGAGTCCGTGTGCTGTGTCGACATTTACGCAGGCTGAGCCCTGCAGGGTGGGTGGCCGCGGAAAAACGCCGACAGCGGCATTGAGCAAACTGTACTCCTGATGTAAAACCAGGCAGGCGTCACAGGAGGACTTTGACAGCGGGTCTGAGGGAGGGTTCGAGGGCTGGAAGTTGGCTCCTGCTGGGTCTGCAGGTGAAAAGTGAAATGCTGGCCTGGGCGCCGGGTGGAGACAGGAGCCCCCCGACCCCATGCGGGACCAGGGCAGGTGGGGCGGGTGAGAGGGGCAGCCTCGGGTCCCCGAAGACCGTTGTCATGTTTGGCTGCCCCCGCTGCCGTCGCTGAGGCCAGCTCACGCACCCACAGAAGGGGCCACACTCAGTGCTCCAGTGCACGCAGTTTGCCGAACTCAGTAAGGAAACGCCGTGAGCCGGCCCCCAGGGTCGTATTCCCAACTGTTTCTGAAATCACTTTACCTTAACCTTTTTTTTTTTTTTGGTCTTTTTAGGGCCCCACCAGTGGCACATGGAGGTTCCCAGGCTAGGGGTCTAATCAGAGCTACAGCTGCCAGTCTACACCACAGCCACAGCAATGGCAGATCCGAGCCGCGTTTGCGACCCACACCGCAGCTCACGGCAACGCCAGATCCTTAGCCCACTGGGCGAGGCCAGGGATCAAACCTGTGTCCTCATGGACGCTAGTTGGATTTGTTTCCACTGAGCCACGACGGGAACTCCTATCCTAACTTTCAAGATCACTTCAGAATCACAGAAGGGTTGTGAGACAAGTGCAGATAATTCCTACCTCCTTTCCCCCATGTTCCCCGGTATTGACCATGTCTGGGCTCTCCAGCACGCTCCCGCCCTCTCTATCTCTCTCTCTCCATAACGTTTTTCAGGACCTTTTTATCGCTCTGTCCCTAAACTCTTCAGAGTGAATTTGCTACAAGCGAGGGCTGTCCTTATCAAAACCAGGAAACAAACACTCATGCAGTACTGTGCTCTGACTCACAGATCTTAATCAGGTTTCCCGGAGTCCGCTGCAAGCGGAGGCAACCCCACGTGGTGCCTTGCTTCCAGCTGCGGCCTCTTCAGTCTTCTCCGTCTGGTTTCGTGACACTGGTACGATGGGCACAGGCCAGTTGCTGTGTGGAAGGTCCCTCGATCTGGGCATGTCTGCTGTTTCCTTGAAGTCTGAATCTGGGTGGGCACCTTCGGCAGGGCCCGGGGAGGCATGGGGCGCTCTGTGGCTCGTCAGTCGGCAGGTGTGCCTGTCAGCCGTCCCGCAACACATGATGTTAACACTGATCCCTCGGGTGGAGGGCGTGCTCGCTTCTCCACTGCAGTTCCCGGATTTCCCCTTTGTCTTTAATAGGCACCCTGCGGGGAGTTCCCATCGTGGCTCAGTGGTTAACGAATCTGACTAGGAACCATGAGGTTGCGGGTTTGATCCCTGGCCTTGCTCAGGGGCTAACGATCCGACGTTGCCTGAGCTGTGGTGTAGGTCGCAGATGCGGCTTGGATCCCGCGTTGCTGTGACTGTGGTGTAGGCCGGCAGCTACAGCTCCTGTTAGACCCATAGCCTGGGAACCTCCATATGCCGCAGGTGCGGCCCTAGATAAGGCAAAAAGACAAAAAAAAAATAGCACCCTGTGGAAGGGTTCTTTGAGACCGTTTCAATATCCTGTTATCACTCACAATTTCTTTTTTGCTTCTGGATTTTTTTAGAGTATAGCTGATTTACAGTGTCGTGTCAGTTCCTGCTGTACAGCACCGTGACCCAGCGTACACACACAGACACCCTTTTTCTCACACAGCCTTCCATCACGTTCTACACCAAGAGCTTGGAGATAGCTCCCTGTGTCGTACAGTACCGCTGACAATTTCACCCCCCTTTTTTTTTCTTTTCTCTTCAGGGCCACACCTGCGGCACATGGAGGTTCCCAGGCTAGGGATCGAGTTGGAGCTGCAGCTGCTGGCCTACACCACAGCCACAGCAATACCAGATCCAGTCCTTGTCTGTGACCTACACCACAGCTCACGGCAATGCCAGATCCTTAACCCACTGAGCAGGGCTAGGGATTGACCCTACGTCCTCATGGATACTAGTCAGGTTCGTTATTACTGAGCCACAACGGGAACTCCCATCCACTGATTTTTAGCATCCATTAGTGACTCTTGCCTGAAACAGTTATTATAATGATAGTTGCTAAGTGGGGATTTTCTCACTCCATTATTACTATAGGGGAGATTTTCCTTCTTCTCATTTAATTCATTATTCATTCATTTATGTATGCATGTCATCAGGAATTTATAGACTGTTGTTTAAATCAGTGGCTGTAATCCTTTATCGGCATGATTTAGCTTGGCCAGATTAACAGAGTGGGCCAGCGGAAAGCCCTCGGAGCTCCAGGGTCTTTGTCCCTTTGTCCCTGTGGCGGGGACACCAAGTCCTCGTCATTCTTGGAGCACTTTCCTCACCCGTGGTAGAAGATGTTTCAGGCTCGTCGTGTTCCTTGCCATGCCCCAGGCCTTTTGGAGTCAGCCAAGCTCCGAAGAGCTCTTAGTGGACCCTTCCTAGTGGGCAATGGTATTTAGAAACCTTGATCTGGGTGGAAGGTGTGCTCAGAGTTACTGGGGTGGCATTGCCTCTAGACCTTTTCCACAGTCGTAGGAAATTGTGTGTATGGATATGTTTGCAGGTAGGTGCTCAGGCAGGCTTCTGTGCTATACACATGACACGTTTGTAAGTGTGTATACACACAGGTATATGCATAATACATGCATACACCCACATTTCCCCTGTTTATAGACTAAAAGCCACACAATACTTTTAATACTTCTAATTTCAGTCCAATACCACAGTTACTTTTTAAAAGCCTGTGAGGAAATTTCTTAAAATTAATAATGAAGGAAACGGTTAATAAACTCTAGTGTGACAGTATCAATCACATCATGTATACTATGTTACAATACTTGTAAAAATGTTTAGGGGACCCTATGCAGCAGCCCCAGGAACTGTATCCAGTGTCTTGGGATAGAAGGTGGTGGTGGGTTGCGTCAGCAAAGGAATGGGTGTGTATGACTGGGTCATTTGCTGTATGGCAGAAATTGGCACAGCACTATACATCAACTATATTTAAAAAAAATGCACACACACAAATAAAATAAAAAGGAGACTAATACATAGAGTCCAAAATAAAAGGAGTTTTTAACAACTAAAAAAAAATGATTGGATGACGTAGTTATGGACACATGGATATAGATTCAGTCTTAGATACATTCTCGAGTAGGTTTTGTTTGGGAAAGCACAGAAGACCGTATTTGTGACTTTTTAAATTATCCAGGTGTTTAAATCAATTTATTTCAGTTTAGCAAACGTCAGTACTGTTCTCACTCTTGTGAGGCACATAATCAGATCTATCACTTTGTGTGACGCCCCATTTGATGCTGGCCAGGAACGATCGATTTCCTGTGCAGTACCACTGGCCAATTCTTTCAGCCTCCCAAGGACAACTTCTCGGAGCTCCCATCATGGCTCAGCAGAAACGAATCTGAGTAGGATCCGTGAGGATGCGGGTTCAGTCCCTGGCCTCGCTCAGTGGGTCAGGGATCCAGCATTGCTGTGAGCTGTGGTGTAGGTCGCAGATGTGGCTCCCGCTTTGCTGTGGCTGTGGTGTAGGCTGGCAGCTGTAGCTCCAACTCAGCCCCTAGCCTGGGAACCTCCATATGCCCCGGGTGTGGCCCTGAAAAGCAAAAAAAAAAAAAAAAAAAACCCGAAACAAAGAACAGCTTCTCGCTCATCAAGGCGCTCCCTCCTGAGAGGTTTCTGTGCCGGGAATGGGGTCGATGACCACTTGTGTTCTTCCAATCACTGTTCAGCTCATCAAGGTTGTAATGAGGAAACTCAATTTTCTTTCAGTCTTTAAGCTACACTCACAGATTTGTCTTTATAATGAAAAATCTGTAGTTTTTGCAGAAAGTTAAAAAATTTTTTGACATTCAGTTAGCATAGGCATCAGGTAGCTCAATTTCCCCAAATTTTAACTATTATTTGCATATTTGATTATCCAACAGTATTTAGACGTTTTTAATACCATTATGAATGTCGTAGAATTTTCCAAGTCACTGAACGAGGACAGATTAACGTTTTAATGCGCTGAATCTTGAAGTTCTGTTTCTGACCTGCAAGTTAGGCGAAGGACATTGGGGGGGCTTTGCAAACATCGTGCAGACGGTATATCCCGATGGTTATAAACACGGGTACACCTGCACAACCCCACTCACGCGAAGGGGAAGGTAGGTTACTTTTCTATACACTCCAACCAGGGAAAGAAAGAAAATGGCCATTCCAGGTCCATATAAGCGACCGCAGCCAGGGCCGCTGGAGGCCGGCCGAGGCCGTGGCCCGAGGCGCTTCCAGGGCCAGGCGGCTGCAGCTGGAGGGGCGCGTGCTGCAGCCCATTGTTGCCAAGTTCAGGAGGCTTTCTGAACCACCGCCTTCCGCTGAGATTTCGGTTGTCGCAGTCCCTTCCGTGTCTCACACCCAGGTGCCTTTCCCCCAGAAAATCGGGAGGCACCGGCGGACGTCAGGTTTTGGTGCGGCTTTGGGAACGGTCATTATGTAGCGCCCGTGTTAAGGCGTGGTGTGAGCGGGCTGTTCATCCTGACTCAGCCGACAGCGGCGGCCTCCTCCTCGTCCTCTGCTCTCCTTGCCTGCTTCCTGACTCACTGCCTGGCCCGTCAGGGAGGCCCCTTGTCGCCAAGTCTCTGAAAACCTTAACACTCTTGGCCGTGACTCCAGTAAAACGCGCCTCCCCCCTTTGCCTCAACAGGCCTCTTCCTCTGAAGACATGGGCAGGTGGATCGGCATCCTGCTGGCTGAGACCGGGTCCTCGACAGACCCCGGGGCCCTGCACTACGATTACATCGACGTGGAGATGTCGGCCAACGTCATCCAGACAGCCAAACAGACCTTCTGGTAAGAGACAGCACGCGAGTTATACAACTTGCTTTTTCTTTTTCTTTTTTTTTTTTTTTGCTTTTTAGGGCCACACCCGCGGCATATGGAGGTTCCCAGGCTAGGGGTCTAATCGGAGCTGCAGCTGCCGGCCTACACCACAGCCACAGCATCACGGGATCCGAGGCACATCTGTGACCTACACCACAGCTCACGGCAAATCCTTAACCCACTGAGCAAGGCAGGGATCGAACCTACAACCTCATGGTTCCTAGTCGGATTCGTTTCCGCTGCACCACAATGGGAACTCCATAATTTTTTTTTTTTTTTTACTTTCTGTGTGCATGCGTAGCCTTGAAAAAACAAAAGCAAACAAAACCACTAAAGGCTCTCCTTTTGTATTTATATGGATCCAAACTTTGCTGAAAATTTTGTCATTTCAACCCTCTGTGTTTTCAGCAGGAGTTGGCAAACTTTTGCTGCAAAAGGCAAGGTGGTGATATTTTCAGATGTGTGGACCAAATGTTCCCTATTAAAACTAACCCAGCTCTGTCCCTGCAGTCACACACAGCACATAAATGGGTGGACGTGACTGTGTGCCAATAAAACTTTATTTGCAGACACAGGCAGTGGGCCAGATATGGTCCATGGGCTGTAGTTTGCTGACCCCTGTATTAAGGGGACAGTTCTATGAAGCAGAAATGAGTCCACATATTGCTGGAATGGGGACTGATCAGCTACTTTTAAAACTGAAATGGTGATTTTTTTGGAAGCTGTTACGTACAAAAACATTCTTTTAAATCGCGCCTATCTTGTTAACATAATGATGACAAAGATAATTCTCAAAGTGTGGTCCACTGACCCTTGAGGGTATTCAGGACCCTTTCAGGCAGTCCCAAAGGTCAAAACTAGTCTCTAAGGATGCTGGGAAATCATTTTCCTTCTTTGCTGTAGTGACATTTGCATCAGTGGGGCAAAAGCAGTGGGGAATCCATTGTCTGGTGCTTTAGCTCATCAGTGGTCACCCCAGGCAGGCTGCAACCATCGTCACAGCCTCACACTGGCAGTAAAAGGAATTGCTGGATTCACTTAAGATGTCCAGGACGAACCAGTAACATTATTGCTTTTCCTGTGAAGGGCCAGACAGTAGATGTCTGTATTAAATTTCTTGGGTACATGTCTTTTTAATACTTGCATGTTGTAACGTGGAAGATACACAAAGCACGTAGTGAACTGTCCTGCAGTCTCGGGGACACAAGGCTGGTAAGGTTGATTTGCTAGGGAGTTCCCACTGTGGCTCAGAGGGTTAAGGACCCAATATAGTGTCCCGGAGCATGTGGGTTCCATCCCTGGCTTTGCGCAGTGAGTTAAGGATCTGGCGTTGCTGCAGGCTGTGCTGTAGGTTGTGGATGTGGCTCAGATCCTGCGTGGCTGTGGCTGTGGCTGTGGTGCAGGTGTAGGCCAGCAGCTGCAGCTCCAATTTGACCCCTAGCCCAGGGACTTCCATATGCTGCGGGTGGGGCCATAAAAAGAAAAAAAACCAGATTGAGCTGCTAACTGCATTAGGTGCCCCCCACCCATTGTGTCATTTTTACTTGAAAAAAAAAATTAACAGGTGAACCATGGTTATTCAGAATAGGTATTTGGAGATGCTTTTTTCAAAAATGAACCCAGCGAGCCTCTCATCTCAAGGGAAACGGTTGGCAGTTTTTGTGCCTGTGAAGCAGTTTGCACTCAGAAATGTGACTTTGGGGAGGTCAGTATCTGCCCCTGGGCCGGGTGGCTGCCCAGCCCTCAGACTTCCTGATAAGATGGGATGGTGTGGTTTTTGATCTTGTTTGGTGGAGCGTGTCGGCGTCTGAACAGTGTGCCTAAGCCACGCACGGGGGAAAGGCCAGCCCACCAGCAAGATAAACTGATGGGTCTTAACGGGAAAGAGGACAAAAAGCTCACTTACACAATTTCAGAGTCTACGCTGCAACTATTCATTAAGAAATTGCCCCTCGGGAGTTCCCACTGTGGTCCAGTGAAATGAATCTGTCTAGGAACCATGGGGTTGCGGGTTTGATTCCTGGCCTCGCTCAGTGGGCTAAGGATCCTGAGTTGCTGTGGCTGTGGCGTAGGCCAGCTGCTGTAGCTCCTATTGGACCCCCAGCCTAGGAACCTCCATGTGCCAAGAGTGCGGCCCTAAAAAGCAAAAAAAAAAAAAAAAGAAAAAGAAAAGAAAAGAAATTACCGCTCGATGGGTTTTGGTGTCGTGTCAAAGTCATTACAGTTGCCATTACTGCCGCGACCGGGAAAAGCTGTTGAAATACACCTGGCCTTTCCGCCAGGATGTCTGTGGAAGGCGTTTCCTTCGTGCTCTTCAGCCAGAACAACGTACCGTGACGAGCTGAAGGCAGGAGCAAGTGTGAGAACTCAGATCTCTTCTGTTAAGTCAGACATGGAATAGATTTACAAACTTCTCTCTCTCTTTTTTAACCACTTTTCTCACTTTTTTTTTAAATTTTGGAAAACTGTAGTTAATTTTCATAAAAATATATTGAAATGTGTTGGATTTATTCCTGTTCTTTTTATAGCCGCACCTGTGTCATATGGAAATTCCCAGGTTAGGGGTCGAATTGGAGCTGCAGCTGCTGGCCTACACCACAGCCAAAACAATGCGGGATCCGAGCCACATCTGCAACCTACACTGCAGCTCTCCGCAAAGCTGGATCCTTAACCCACTGAGCGAGGCCGGGGATCGAACTGGCATCCTCACGGACACCATGTTGAGTTCTTAATCCACTGAGCCACAGTGGAAACTCCCTTGTAATTTTTATCAGTAAAAATGAATACATTTCTTTTTTTGTGGTGGGGGAGTGGGTGCTGCGCCTGCGGCATGCAGAAATTCCCAGGCCAGGGATTGAACCTGTGCCACAGCAATAACAATGTCAGATCCTTAACCTCTAGGCCACCAGGGAACTCCACGAGTACATTTCTGCATTTGGGTTTCAAATATAGTAAATAGCCGTAGCTAACACCCACATAAACCAAATCTTCTTGGGAGCCTTCAGTAACTCTTAAGCATGTAATGACTGAAGAATTTGAGGATTACTGATTCACAGGAATGAAATCCGTGAGATTAAGGAATGGCTGGCCCGTACTCCGTGCCGTCCAGCATCTAAAGCAGGGCTGGTCAGCCTTCCCTGCGAAGAGCAAGGCCGTGAATGTTCTCCGCCTTGCAGAGCACGCATTCCCCACTGGGACAAAGCCTCTTTGCTGCCGTGTTCGGCTCCGTGTGGTCGGGCAGAGGCTTCAGGACAGTCCAGAGACCAGCGGCCGTGGCCGTGGCCTTGCTCGGCAGGAGCTTGCCGGTCCTTGGTGTAAAGCGGTGCCGTGGGGCCGCCGGGGAAGAGCGCTGCCGGGGGAAGGAGATGGGGTTCTGGTCCTGCCGCAGTGGTTCGTTACCAAGTGGGAAGCTGTGAACGAGCCAGTAAAGCCCTGCTGTCTGAGCTCCCCTGTGTGGGACCTAGAGTGTGGGCGAGATGATGCCAGAGGCTTCTGGCTCGGGACCTCGGATCCCTAGATGCCCGCTTCTGCCTCCCTCCTGCTCGGAGAGTCTGGCGTGGAGCCCAGGAGAGGCGGATTGGAACCGGGTGGGTGATGGAGTCACATCACCAGCGAGAGACGGGAGGCGCACCAGCGGTGGTGCACAGCCTCGGGGCTCGCCCAGGCTCTGAGACCCTCCGAGTAGCCGGGGCTGAGCGCACGCGTTCACACGCCTGTCTGCCTGTTTAATACGAGCACCGCCATCCAGCTGCCGCACCCACGAGGTGTCACTCGAGCCGTCTTCCTTTGTTTCCCGGATGGTGTTGATGGTGTTGGCTGCGACAGCGGCGGCGAAGCAGCCTGGAGGGAACGGCGCCCCACGTGAATCCAGCACCGTGTCCCACCCAACAGAGGCAAACAGCCTGGGCAAAAAGAATTAGCCTTGTACGACCCGACCATTGGCTCTCCAGTGACACCCGCAGGTTTCTGAAGTACAGGGTGCCTGTTCTTACTGCTCGTCTTTCGGGCGAACAGGAGGGCAACGCGGTCAGGTGCCGACGGCCTGTTTATCCTCGTGGTTTCCCACAGTCACGCTCCGTCTTGGCAGCAGAATGCAGGGACTCACAGGGACTCTCCCATCAGACGGTCCATTAAGCACGTGGAAAGTAACTTTTTAAGAAGCGTAATATCCTTAAGTCCGGTTCTGCAAAATCTGGGGTGACATCAAAGAAAGGAGTTTATGGTTGTTATAACCCTGCTGCTGTGGACACTATGAGTTTCCCAAATTCTCTCCCAAGTCCACGTGTAACTTCAGCCCTAATAAGCAAACTGATAACCACCTTGAAGAGAATCCCTGACTACAAATATTTGCTCCAGAACATAAATGAGTGGAATATTCATCGAAACCCAGTGTAGGAAGGTCACGTTTTCCAGAAAGGAATGTAGTTTGCAATACTGAAAACTTACTTATTAAAAAGATGCATGTAATGGGCTTATGACTGCAAGCATCTTTGCTACCCCGTTAAATTCTTTCTAGGAGATGTCACTTAGCAATAGAGTTTATTGTTACGTTCTAGTTTTCTGCTAAATCTTCTGTAAAAATTAAGACAGGAGAGACTTAATAAGGAAATGGTGTTCAAAATATAAACTACTTGCCAGTGCAATAAACAACCTAAGTTTAGAGTAAGTGTTGCCTTTGTGTAAATTGGCAGCCAGTTAACTCATCTTTTCAAGGTCATGGGGATTTTCTGTGCTTTGGGCTCCATCTGAGGGGGAAAGGTCAGTGATATATTTTTGGAAGAGAAGAGTAAAAGAAAGAAGTGAAACATAAAGCCGCCTAAAAAAGAGGTCTCTTTAAGAGTATTAATAATAATGGGAAACAGGTGAAACATACTTCCCTGTGGCCTAGTTTTAAACGCGCTGTTTGTATGATATGATACAGGGAAAATATGTCCTGAGCTTTTCTCCTGCAGCTCTTCTTGAGTCACGCTGGGCTGGGGCCCCATAGCAAAGCTATGACCACATGGATGGGTAAGAGCTGTAGGTCACTGTGGACACGGAGAGGGGGACAGACAGACCCACAGGAAGCTGTCACCTTTAGTCACCCTCTCCTCTGAACCCCCGGCGAGATTATGCTAAATTTATGCTGAAATGCGTTTCCTGGAAACATGGATGCACCTTGACGGTGTCAGCTAAGTGACATGAGCCAGACCCAAGAGGTCTCACTGATCCACTTCTGGGAGGTACCAGAGTACCAGGTGGGTGCCAGGTGCAAGGGACAGTGGCGGGGGGGGGCAGGGTTTCAGTTTGGGAAGATGACGAGTCCTGGGAACGGTGGCGGTGATGGCTGTACAACACTGGGAATGTACCCGGTGCTCAGAACTGCGCGCTTTTAAAAAATGATTACGATGGCAAAATTTCAGAGTTCCCTGCTGGCCTAGCGTTGAAAGGATCCGGTGTGGTCACTGCTATTGCTTGGGTCACTGCTGTGGCTCAGGTTGGATCCCTGGCTGGGGAACTTCCACATGCTGTGGTTGCAGCCAAAAAAAGAAGACGGTAAATTTTGTTATGTATATTTTACCAATATATGTGTACTTCCTGTGGCTTATGTTTTTGGTTTAACAAGTGGCATATGGCCTCTCATTCCCACTTTCGTATGTGGCTAAACTCCTTTTGTAGAAAGAGGGCCAGGCTAGGAGGTGAGGGGACCCGTACCTAGCTTTGGCCGCGCTTACTGCTTCTGGCCCTGAGGCTTGGTTTGGGGGCCCGGGCCCCTCTCTGAGATGAAGGGCACTCTAGCTGGTGGCCGAGGTCCCTTCCTGCATGTCCGTGACCTCCCCTGATGTCCCATGGGTCAGAATCACCTGCTGCTGTCTCTTCCAAGTGACCGAGCTTCTGTCCTGCCCTCCTCGTGGTCCACGCTCCTTTCGGGAACCTGTGCCCCAGTGTGTGCAGAGGGCTGGCTGCCAGAAGCTGGAGACCCAAACCAGGCAGGAGAGGGTCACTGTGAGCCGGGGGTGTCCTGTCTGCCGGGACGTCTAAAAGACCGAATATCCGTGCTCCTGTGCTCTGGGGCGTCTCGGGGCCACGGGTGCGGGAGGGAGTGGCCACGCCATGTCTGGCCTCTCACCGACCAAACCTTACCCCCCAAATACCCTCAAACGGTATGTTTAAACCAGAAGTCTTTAAATATTGTCTAAAAAAGCAGTCAAATCTTTCTGTATTTCTTTATTCTTTCTTTTCTACATATTTTCTTTTCCTAAATAGACTTTATGTACTTTATAGAGTAATCATGTACATTTTTGTATCAGGAAAAAGCAAGAAGAGTTATTTTGTAAATGAAGGAGTAGCAACGTGTATAGGGTGAAAGGAGCCGCGCATGGCGGCGTTCTGACAGCAGAGGGCAGTACGTGCACCCGAATGGCCTTCCTGCCGCTGGGCTGGCCTGCAAACTGCAGATTTGAAGCCCTTCCCTTCTCTCTTCTGGACCAGAAGCCACAGTGTCGCTTTGTTGCCAGACCCCTGTCAGGGAGGCGGGCTTCACCTCCCCCTTCCTGCCCTCGCTCTTTCACTTGCTCTTCTTTATTCATCTCATTCCCAAAGAAATGTAAGATCCCGAGAAAAAACAGAATTTGGAAGAATTTTTTTTTTTAACCTCAGGCTATTTCAGTTTTCCCAATTAGGAAAAAATGTTATGTAGCTTAGTTCTTTCCTAGGCGTGCGAGTTCTTCACTTCTGACATCATGAGCGCACCGTTCATGCATTCCTTTATTCATGCACTCGTTTGTTCTGCCCGTTTTCGCCCGCACCTCGTGTGCACCAGCTGCTGCGGGGCGCACGGTGAACAGAACTGGGGTTAAGGCCAAAGCTGATGTTCTAATGACTCAGAGTTCCCACGGAGGCCGGAGGGGGGCTCTCAGAGAAGAGCTGCGGGCGGGCGGGCGGGGCGGGGTGAGCAGAGCGTGGCAGCCTGGGCGAAGAGCAGGTGGGGGCAGCTCCAGCAGCGGATGCCCTGGAGCCTCTGATTCTTCTGGGGGCCGCTTCGGAAGCCACCGGAGGCTTTGGGCCGAGTGGTGCCATGGCCTGTCCTCCTGAGGGTGGAGTTGGCCGCCGTCAGAGGCTCCCAGGAGCTCAGGGCAGGGAGGGCAGAGAGAAAGGTGGATGGCGGCGCTCAGCGAACACTGAGAACTCGAGATGCCATGGAATAAGCATCCTGAAGCATTTAGAGAACAGCGTCTGGGGACTTTCCCTGGAAAAGGCCAGATGGTATTTCAGTTTTGCAGGCCACGTGGTCTCTGCTGTCCAGAATGAACAGGCTCGCGGAGGTCCCTGCTGGCTCAGTGGGTTAAGGATCGACCTTTGTCACTTCTATGGCGTGGGTTCGAATCCCGGCCTGGGAAATTCTGCATGCCATGGGCACGGCCCCCCAAAAAGAAAAAAGACGGAGAATTAACAGGCTCATGAAAGGGGCACGTAAAAAGAAAGGCAGCCACAGACAGTACTAAAGCAAGAGTCCAGGCAGAGAAGGGTGTTCCAATAAAACTTTATTGACAGAAGCAGGCCGGGGCCCGGAGCTCCCAGGCAGCTGATAGTGCAGAGGGCTGCTGTCTGTGGACGGCCTGGCCGTGCAGGCTGTGCTCCGTGTACCCAGCAGGGTCCTCACCAAGTCTCGTCACGGTTGTGTGGGCGGGGCTGTCCTGTCGGGCAGGTGACGAGTCTGCCCGGTGGCTGGACGGGCCCCCTTCCCGCCCTGGTCCTGACTCACAGCCCCGGACAGAGCCTGAGCGGCCGTCGGCACAACTCGGAGACTTGGTGATGGACGGGCGGCTTGTAACTCGTTTCCTTTCTTTCAGTTTCATGAACAGGCGTGGCCTGTCTCCCAGCCCGTATCTCGGGAGCACCTCCAACGGCTACGCGCACCCCAGCGGGATGGCGCTGCACTACGACGACGCCCCCTGCATCAGCGGCTCGGTGAGTGGGCCGGGGTCGCCGCGCCGCTGTCGCTTATCCCACCCTTTCAGGGCAAGCCGCTCTGAGGCAGGACGAAAACTGCACCTCTGAGCATCCGGAGTCACCGTCAGAAAAGAGACGTTGCCCGTGGTCGTGGCCTTACCGCCTGCCCCGGACACCTCCCCTCATCCTCGGGGGGGCTCGGGCGACTGGGACTCCCCGTCTCGTGGGAGGGGGAGGGGAGTGAGGAAGAACTGCCGGCCGGCCTGGCAGGCACGTGTGCAAGTTCAGATTCAGTGGAACAGGGCTTCTGTCTTAAACATGGGTGTCGGGGGCGCGAGCCGCCCTGAAATCCCATCCCAGCCGTGAAGCCAGATGGAATCTGGGGTGGTCTGCAGTGGGCGGGAGACGAGTCCTGTCCCTCAGCAGGACAGCGCCGGGCCGGTCAGTCTCCCTGCTCCCTGTGCCCACCACCGCCCTAGCCACGGGGCCTGCGGGGCTGGAGGGGCTCTGGTGCCCGCGGTGGCCATGGCCGTCCGCGCCTGCGGAGAGGCTCGTGGGGGCTGGGCAAGAGCAGGTCCCAGTCCGTCTCTGCACCTGACCTTGGCCACTCAGGCGGGGCCGTCGCCCCGCCTCCGCTTGCGGTCTTGGCAGAGCCCACCCCGCGGCACGAACCCGGCGGCCTGCTCCTCTGAGCCTTTTTGATCTCAGAGCCACCTTGCTGGGAAAGATGAGACACGGACGTGTCCTTTAATCTTCCTGGCGGGGGGCTTCTCCTCCTGCACCCGGTGGGCCGAGCGCTTTAGAGAGACCACCGACCTGCACAAATGCCCGTCCGGATCCATCAAGCATCGTCCCCGTTAACGTTTCCTGGGTTCGGGCGTCCCCAGGAATGAGCTCTCTTTTCACAGCTTAAGCTGATTTAAAAACAAAGAGCTGCCGCCCTCTCAGGCTGTGCATTCAGGAAGCGTTTCCATGTGTACGTGGCTGGGCGGGCAACACACCTGATTGAGACACAGGGCCCTGTGCCTGGTTTTTGTGGCTTTTCTTGCTTACCAGGCGCTTCCTTGAATTCAGGCCTCTTTCTAAACTCTCCTACTTGCTGGGCTCCGTGGCCAGGCCCTCGGTTTGCGGGGAGCCTTCATTTCTCAGGTTTATAAAGTTCATATTTCTAAGCCAAAAGCTGACATCTCAGTGGTGTTTCAAGGTCAGTAATTCCTACCCATTCAGCGCCCCCCCACCCCACCTGCACAAGACGAAAGGCGGCCTCAGAAGAATGTTCTGACAGGCTTGGGCGCACTTTGAGTCTAGAAGTTCTGTGGAGTTTGTTTTCTAACTCCCCCGTGTGACCTAACCCTTTGGTATTTTAGGAAGATGGTAGTTAGTCTAGACCATTTTAATAACCACGGACAAATATACGCAAGGCCGTCGTTATGAAACTCACATCTGCGTTTATCTACGGGCACCATTATTTTTAGATAGTAGACGGGTCCTCAGCATCGCAAAAATAGACACGCTGAAGTGATGGCAAAGGAATAAAAACACTCCTGCTATGAAATTTTAAACCTTTTCTATTTTTATCGCAAAAGGCTGTAATTAAAATCTGGTAGAAAGGAAGTCTGTGAGAAGGGTATAAAAATAGAGAGGAAAATAAGTATGGTATACTGAATTAATATTTTCTCTCTTTTTAAAAAAAATGCAAAGCAATTTATAAAGACCTTTAAAACTCGAAAGAATCTGGCCATGGTTGTTAAGTTTAGGTTTTAATTTATACTTTAATGTCCATGTTCTAAAGTGGCTCGTAGCTATTTTAATCTTCCGTCAAAAGATTTTCCACTCAAGTCATGCCATTGTAGCGATATACATATTTTTTTATTTTTCCTTTTTTTGTCTTTCGTCTTTTTAGAGCTGAACCCGCGGCATATGGAGGTTCCCAGGCTGGGGGTCGAATTGGAGGTGCAGCTGCTGGCCTACACCACGGCCACAGCAGCGCGAGATCCGAGCCGCATCTGCGACCTACACCACTACTCGCGGCAACGCCGGGTCCTTAACCCACTGAGCGAGGCCAGGGATCCAGCCTGCGTCCTCATGGATGCTAGTCAGATTCGTTTCCGCTGTGCCTTGACACGAACTCCTCTATCAGTTCTATTTTGAAGCATCCTATTTTCTTTTCCTTTTTTTTTTTTTTCGCTAAGTCCGCACCTGTAGCGTGTGGAAGTTCCCAGGTCAGGGACTGAATCTGAGCCGCAACCGTGACCTGCAGCACAGCTGCAGCAACGACGGGTACTTGAACCACTGTGCCAGGCTGGGGATTGAACCCATACCTCCTCCGCGACTGGAGCTCCTGCAGTCAGATTCTTAACCTCCTGCACCATGGCAGGAACTCCTGAAGCATCCTGTTTTCTATAATGATTTGATTTCTTTCTTTTAACAGCCCGTGTTTTGGTTACTGCAGCTTCTTCAGGCATAAGCAAGTATTACTTGGAACACCAGTGTTGCTGATGGTCACGCATGGCCGCCTACATGGCAGGCTTGGAAGCGTCCCGGGGTGGCTTTGAACCCTCATCACCTCCCCCGCCCCACCCCCACCGCCCCCAGGGGAGCCTGCGGCTCAGAGGCCGCCTAGTGTGTGGCTGTGAGCACATCGTAATCCAGCTGTGCCTCGGACAGCTGTGAGGCTCTGTGCCTCAGTCTCCCCTGCTCGGAGAATTCCTGCCAGAGTGATGCGAGTCCGTGCTGTGGGAAACAGGGTAAAGTGCTGTGCTGGGCTCTTGCCGTGTTTTCTCATGGAGCGAGAGCCCGGTCTCCGGACGAACCCAGTCCAGCACCCTCCCCGTGCGTCTCATTGCTTCTGCTTTCTGGTTAAGGAGAACTTCCGAACTCTGGTTCTCGAAAAAAAGAAAGGTCAAGTCATTTTTTTCCCCTCCTGCTGGAACAAACAGAACGAACCCAAACTGTCCTAAGCCCATGACCCTGGGAACGATGTAAGAGAAAAAAACAAACCTTTCCTTCATCCGCAAAGGTAGAGCCGTCACTCGCTCCCGCTGCTGGTGTGCGTGTCTCACGGCCGGGGGCCGGGGGCCGGGGGCCGATCTGCGCTGCGGCTGCTTGCTGCTAACCTCTGCCTGTGCTGTGCTTTGCTTTCCGTGGCCGAGGCGCTAACGACGAGGCTGTGTGTGTTACAGTGGGGACCTGGCGATGACGGCCGCCCTGCTGCCTGCGGCAGAGGCCTGGAAGACGAAGTGCTCTACGATAACGCCGTCCTGTACGATAACTTGCCGTCTCCGAAAATCTTTGCACGCTACCCGCCTGCCGACAGGAAGGCGTCTAGGCCGTCTGCTGACAAACTGTCCTGTAACCACTACAAACACCCTACCTCCTGCACCCTGCCTTCCTCCCCGCCTGTCACTAACACCTCTTCTCTGGGGAGGGCGTCTCTCGGGCTCGGCCCCCAGGTACAGCATCTCCTTCTGTGTCTTCTCGCGTCCTCTAAGCCGCGGTCCTCCTCCCAGGCTTGGCAATGACATCTGCTCTCCAGCTTGTGGTCCACAAACCCGCCCCCACCGCAGCTTCTCCCCCTCGACCGGAATATAATCTGCAAATGCAACTGATGTCTGGCCCCCCAGGGACAGGCTCAGTATGCCTAACTAGTTCATGTTTCAGGCCTGTGTCTCTTTGCCTGGCCCTCTTGCCCTTCTTGGAAAACTCCACAGGGAATTTCGTGAAGTATGCTAATTTAAGGCAAAGGTTTCAGAGAGGATGGGGCAGGAAAAGTTTTCAGATTTTTTGAGTTGCGGGTCCCTTTAGGAGTGCCGCGTGGCGATTGCTTCTCCACTCTTGAACATGAAATAGGACTGTTACGAGACCCGCGATGGTTTCCCATAAAGAGTATAAAAATGAACTTGGTGTGGTCCCCCAAACCAAGTAGGTGATAAGGATTCGGGATTCTCATCAAATGGTAAATAACCTTAGAATTGCACTGTTATCATCTCATGCCTGCATTTGTGGCCAACCAGGACAGTTCATTGGAAATATTTTGTTTTCATGCTTTTCAGCCTAAGATTGTTTTTGCTTTGCCCGAAGTCCCAAGTTCCTCTGCTTTATGTCTGCAGAGGATGTGTTTGAAATTATCTTCTTTTCCCTCCATTTTGGGGGTTAGTCTTAAGAAAATGATGAGCACCCAGTAAGATCCTGGAGTCTCAGAAAATGATAAACCACGTTTCCACCAAAATCACGCGGGAAGATTTTGTTTGTTTTTTTATTTTTAGCGTCAGTTGGATATTCTGATTCAGGGGTTCTGACAGGCCCAGGCCAAGAAGCTGTCAGACACTTCTAGGTTTGTAATGGGTCCTTAGTAGTCTGGTAGGTCAGACGCTTTACTTACTGAGAGAATGTGTCTCCGGTGCTGTGTGTATGTGTTTTTTATTGGTATCAAGGTTCCCGTTGGTAAAAATTATGGGATAAAATTCTCTATTGTGGACATTTGGATTGTCCCCGGATTAGTCTGGAATTGTGTGATATGTGGTTTGTGTGCACTTTGTGTTCTTTTTTATTTTTAAGTAGGAAACACATTTGCAGGTTGAATTATAGTGCCTTTAGCTTCCATATTCTCATTTGGCCATTTGAATAGGGGGGGTTGCTATTTAATGGGGAAAACCCACACCTGCTACACACCTGCTATAGTTAGTATGCTCCAGGGCTGTGTGGTGTGTCATTTAACCTTTGCGGGCAGCCCGTGGGAGGCATCAGGGTCTTTTAATTGTATTCATTTTCATTTATTTTTTTGGCCGTGCCCACAGCGTGTGCAAGTTCCCAAGCTAGGGACTGAACCCATATCACAGCAGCAGCCCGAGCCGCTGCCGTGACAACACCAACTCCTTAGCCCATTGCACCACCAGGGAACTCCAGGAGCTTTATATTTTGAAATGAGCACACAGAGGTGCAGAAAGTTGTCATGATTTGCCCAGGATTTCCTAAATGATGGAATCTGAAGTTCCCCAAATCCAGGCCCAGTGCAGGGAGAAACACGGTCCCACGTAAGAGCCCAGGCGTGGACGTCTGCCACCGGCCCTCGCCCTCCGGCTACATTGATCACCCAGCTGAGGGACACATGCAGCGCTTAAGCAAAATGCAACGTGTTGGCCTGCAGCAATCCAAGAAGTAGGGGCTCTGCTAAATTTCTTTGCAAACCTGTGGTTGGAGTTCCCTGGTCGCCATGAGGGTTAAGGGTGCAGCGTGGTCACTGTGGGGACTCGGGTCACTGCCGTGGTGTGGGTTCAATCCCTGGCCCCAGAACGTCTACATGCTTTGGGCACAACCAAAAAAAAAAAAAAAAAAAACTTGGGGTGAGTTAAAATGTGGTTTATACTCTTTATCTCCTTTGGCTTCCTTCCTTAGACCCTGCCCATGAATCAAAAGCTACTTATTTATCCTCTTAGGACATCAGTATAAAACCCTGGGAGGTGACTCCTTAGCACTCTGGTGCTACTTCTTTGAAGAGCACGCCACCAAAATCAAAGCTGTGTCTCTTTGGAAACACAGACTTAGAGATCTCAACAGGTGTCCACTGCCCCGCCAGCTTCTTCAGCAGCGTATGCCACCTCCCAGGAGAAATGGGTGACTTTGGGTGTGTTCCAACCGCAGGCATCCCAGGACTCCCTGCTTGCTTTCAGCCTGAATGCTGGACCCTTCTTAGCTGCTCCAGGAAAATCGCAGCCGTCCAGGGCTGGCAAACCAAATGGGTTTTCGTCTGCCCACATTTTTTTTCTATCTGTGCTTCGTTCTACCTAAAAAGTCTGAGACTGAAACAATTTATTGCAAAGAAATCCAAGGTCTTTGTCTCTTAGTTTTTAATTTTCTCGTGTGTTTATTTTAACAGTTGAAGAGTAAAAAGCCCCCTGTGGCCTCAAATGGGGTTACGGGGAAAGGCAAGGCTCTGAGCGCTCAGCAGAAGAAAGGTGACTCGGCGGCTGGTGTGAAGCGGACGGCTTCAAGTAAGTTTATCCTTCCAGCTGCAGGTGCCGTTTGCAGACTTGGGGCTCTGTAGCCGTTCTCCTCCTTCACCTGCTCAGGTGGAGAAGGCCAGGTACGGGGGGCAGCTGGAGAGACGGAGCAGCTGTGGAGGCAGGTGGCAGTGCTGCTGTGAGTGGCCCTGGGCTGTGGCTCAGGAAACCTCAGTTTATGACCCCGATCTGCTGCTAAGGGACTTGGGTTGAATCATGTAAACCCTCTAAGCTCAGCCTCTCTGTGTTAGAGGCGTTGACAGGTGTCTGCTGTGGTTTCTGTGGCTGAAATCATCGGGGTAACACATGCACCTGCTGGAGAATATAAGGATTCGTAAGAATCTCGCCTGCAGTGCCTCCTGGCTATGGTCCTGCGTCCTTCTCCAAGCCACGTGCTCAGGGCTGTGGTTGTCCACGCCACTGTACAAACGGGCACAGCCTCAGAGATGACACGGGCTCCCACAAGTCTCACAGGAAGCTGGCAAATATCAGACCCAGAGTGAGGACCCAGCTTAGCGACCCCGGGTCCTGCAGGGGCTGGACGGAGCAGAGACGCGGCGAGCCCAGCGAAGGCAGCCCCGCCTGGGCACTCGGCCTCTTCCTGCGCTGCTGGTTCCTGGGCCCTGGGGTTCCTGGTTCCCACATGCCTCTGCATTTGTTCAGCCCTGGCTGCACCCGAGGGACTCCTCTTTCGGCCAGCCTCGCCGTGTCATCCCTTCTCCCACTCTGCGCCCTGCTGGGGCCGTGCAGATAAGGTGGAGCTGTCGCCAGTGAGGGCGTTCATCCAGCCGAGGGCACACACGGGCCTCGGCACAGGCGCTGGCCGGGTTCAGGTGTGGGCGCTGGGAGGTCTCCAGGGAGGATGATGGCAGCTGGACTCACGTGCACTGAGTGCATGGACACCTGAGCCTGGCCCAGCGGGACCCGGGGGACCAGGTCCACGTGAGTGAAGGCAGGGCTGGTGGGGCTGGTGGGTCCAGGGGGGTAGCCTTGTACCTGGCAGCCCACCTCGGACACCCCTGTCTGCACGCGATTTGATTTCAGAGCCAGCACAGCAGGCAGTCGGGCTCCGGACCCCACTCTGGGAGCCTCTTCGTTTTCTCGGTTGTCCACTCACCCAGCTGAGGCTTACTGTGCGCCGTCCATGTCAGGTACCCACCCCCGTGAAGGCGAGTGACTGCCGTCCACTTGGCAAGAGAGTCAGACGGCACAGGTGTAAGGCCCGGATGTGATGGTGTGTTTGGAAAAATGCAGAGAACTGCACACACCAGGAGACCGTTTCTGGTGTTGACGGGCCCCTCGGTTTTCAGATTATGGAACATTATATTCACTCTCGACCTTATTTTATTTTTGTCTTTTTAGGGCCACACCCACAGCATATGGAGGTTTCTAGGCGAGCCAGCCTACACCACAGTTCACGGCAATGCCAGATCCTCAACCCACTAAGCGAGGCCAGGGATCGAACCCACCACGTCATGGCTCCTAGTCGGATTCGTTTCCGCTGTGCCACGATGGGAACTCCGACCTTATTGAAGATTACAGGCCGCCTACCTCAAAGGGAGGAGTTCAAGCACTTTCCTAATGTTCTGTTTTCATGTTTGAAATTTGTTTCCGAGAGAGAATAGTGGGTAAGCCGAACCCGTTGCTTTTCTCGTCGCTTTTCTGTTCACACCTGCCCTGTCCTTCTTGCTGAATTAGCACAGGACTCGCTCGGAGTTGACCCTGCCCGAGCCGCCTGACTGCACAGGCTTTCGGAGTCCCCCTGCCATCTTCCTCTGCTTGGCCGAACCTGATTGCCTATTGATGCTTTTTTTTTCCTTTGAAGACGCTGACCAGTACAAATATGGCAAGAACCGGGTGGAAGCAGATGCCAAGAGGCTGCAGGCCAAAGAGGAGGAGCTGCTAAGGAGGAGGGAGGGCCTGAGGGACCGGCTGGCCCAGCTCCGGAAGGAGAGGAAGGGCCTGAGGGCGGCCATCGAGGTGAACACAGGTAGGAAAGCGCCCGGCGCCGCCTGCGCTGGAGTCTGGGCGCCTTCCTGCTCCGCCACGGGGTCTGACCCTCTCGGGCTCCCGTAGTGAGCGCCCCTCGTCCCGAGAGATGCTTCTGGCAGTTTGCAAGCCTCGCCGGCAAGCAGGGCGAGTGCCACCGTGTCTAATAGCCAATGAGAGAGGCAGGCGGAGGCCAGCCCGGCCCTCGCCCGCTGGCCAAGGCCCGGAGCTGTCCCCGCCGCGGGTGCTGCTGGAGAGGCGGTCTGCAGCACAGGCCTGGGCGCAGGAGTTCTGGTCCTGTGCTTTCTGATACCACGGGAGGACGGGGAATATGCGGGCGCCCAGAGGCGGGCCCTCCGCCAGGTAGAGGGACTCCTCCGGGCCCTGAGGAGGGGCTGCTGAGAGCAGGGTGGTGCTGGGTTCATGAAGGGATGGGGGAAGAGGCCGGGGCGGTGGGACCAGCCCCTGGAGAGGAAGGAGCAGGGAGCCCGGGCAGGACCAGCCCTGCCCGGGACGAGGAGGAGGAATGCTGACGAGGTAGAGAGCAGGCCGGTCCCGTGGAGACCAGGACTGTCGGAGAGCAGGCCCCTGCTACCCAGCGGCTCCCGTGCGGGACGATCCGGCTGCACACGGCAGCCAGGGGGCAGCCCCAGCCCTTTCTGACTTTGTGCCTAAAGGATTTCTAAGAAAGAAAGCGCTTCTGGAGTTTAAGGTGCGGGCGGCTGGGTGTGGGCTGAGCCCGCCGTAGGAGGGGCCGAATGCAGCATCAAGCCTGAGGCCCCCGGGGGCGTCCGAGCCAGAGCACTGGGTCCGCAAGGCGGGAGTGGGGTTCCGCCCCCGCCTCCGTTTGCAGGACGGTGAAGGTGCAGGAAGGTGAGACGGGCTTCTGGCCTCTGAAGAGACTCACGCGCTGCCGGGCACTAAGCCAGGGCCGCACACCCAGTCAGTCTTCTTACCTACCGGCGGGCACATTGCCCACCCTGCTTCGTCACTGTGACACCTTTCAAATAAAATACGTAAAGCGAACGTGCCGTGTGCTATGGAGAGGCAGGATGTATTTAGTTTTGACCATGAGGCGAGTAAGATGACTCAGGAGCAGAAAAATTAGAACAGAGAAGGACTCGGACTTTCAGGTCAGTGGCACCTTGGGAAGCCATCCAGCCCAAGTTCCTCCTTGTAAAATGAGCGCGTTGAGGCCCGGAGCCCAGAGTCCTGGCGCTGGCGATGAGCAGAGGCTGCTTGGTCCCTGGGCTTCCAGGGGCAGCGCGGGGGAGCGGGTGGGGAGGGCCCCGCCCCTTCAGAGGACGCCGGGCTTGGAGCTCCCGTCGCGGCTCGGTGAGGATACAGGTTCCATTCCTGGCCTCGCTCAGTGGGTTAGGGATCCGACGTTGCTGCAGGCGCTGGGTGTAGGTTGCATACGTGGCTCTGATCCTGCGTGGCTGTGGCAGTGGCGAAGGCCGGCAGCTGCAGCTCCGATTCGACCCCTAGCCTGGGAACCTCCATATGCCACGGGTGCTGCCTTAAAAAACAAAAACAAAATGAAACAACAAACAAAAAACCCAGCTGTGGTTGAGTTTTGTAGCAAGGACCCAGGTCGGGGAACCCACGCCCCCAGATTGGCTGAGCTCGTCTCAGGGGCACCGAACGTCCGCCGTCTGTGGT
Organism: Catagonus wagneri; assembly: GCA_004024745.2. Classification (NCBI taxonomy): domain Eukaryota; kingdom Metazoa; phylum Chordata; class Mammalia; order Artiodactyla; family Tayassuidae; genus Catagonus; species Catagonus wagneri. Next base: position 187,966 of record PVHT021183712.1, read on the forward strand.
TTTGGAATCTCTGCCGTCGGCTGGCGCCAACAGCCTCTCTGTGGGTTTCAGGCCGGAAGACGCAGGTGATCCTGGAAGACAAGCTGAAGAAGCTGGAGGAGGAGTGCAAGCAGAAGGAGGCGGAGCGCGTCAACCTGGAGCTGGAGCTGACGGAGGTCAAGGAGAGCCTCAGGAAGGCCCTGGCCGGCGGGGTCACTCTGGGGCTGGCCATCGAGCCCAGGTCAGGGACGTCGAGTCCACAGGTGAGAGGCCGGAGTCGCTTCCTCGGGTGAATGCTCACTGTCCCCAACGCCAGCCCCGCAGGCAGCTCACTTGGCGCCTCAGGCGAGTTTCAGGTTCGCTGACCCTGAAGTTTCTTACCTCTTTCACTGAGCTTGTCCAGAGGCGGTGGAAATACGCGTTTCTTCCCTTTTGCAGACTCCTGACTGTAGTAAGTACGGTTCGTTTTATCTCTGCTGGACCGTGTCCTCACGTGATGCCAGTTCCTGAGCTGGAAATCTTCCTTCCGCGTGGCAATTTTTTTTTTGTTTTTCTGCTTTATCTAGAGCCGCACCCGCGGCATATGGAGGTTCCCAGGCTAGGGGGTCTAATCGGAGCTGTAGCCACCGGCCTACACCACAGCCACAGCAACACGGGATCCGAGCCGCGTCTGCAACCTACACCACAGCTTACAGCAACACCAGATCCATAATCCACTGAGCAAGGCAGGGATTGAACCTGCAACCTCATGGTTCCTAGTCGGATTCATTTCCCCACGTGGCAAATATTTATAAAATGTCTATAGCACATCCTAAGAGGTATGCCAGCTGCTGGGGGACTGGAAATGAGTGAAACCGCTTGTGTCCTCGGAATCTAACAGAACAGAGGGCAGCCGCTTTGCAAACACGAATGAGGCCTTGGTGACTCACCGCCCACGCTCCCTGGAGACGCTGCTCTTGTCTTTCTCACAGCGGGGCCCTCGCTGCCTCGGGAGTCAGACGCGAGGGCGCCCATTCTGCAGATGAGGAGCTGGAGGCCCAGAGCACCTGCCCAAGCGCTCGGACCTGGGCCCCCCCGCCCTGCTGGAGCCCACACACCCCCTCCGCCCACCGGCCCGCTCCCGGAGCTCTCATTTCCAAACCCCTGGGCAGAGTGCCCGGCCCGGATGAACCTCCCCCCGTCCCGAGCCCCCTCCCGCAGCACAGGCAAGGCCTCTGGGTTTCTGGGTGTGTAGCGCTGTCAGGTGCTGTCACCCGCCTCCCCCACCGGCGTGGTCATTGCATTCTCCCAGTCCGCAGACACCACCTCCAAACTTCTCCAGGCTCCAGCCGCCTGTCCCCCCCGGGGACCACCTCTCGTGTCAGAAGGCGCCCCCTCTCCACCGGGCAAAGTCCAGCAGCCCCCTGGGAACTCCCTTCTCTAGGCCTCGATTTGCCACCTGTGAAGTGGGGGCGATGGCACTGCCTCCTGCGTGGCACGGCGTGCGTGCCAGCTCCGGCACAGCCCAGGGACGGGTCGGTCCTCCGTCGGTGTGTCCGCCAGCTCACAAGCATGTACTCACCCCTCCTGCCACCGCACGTGTGTGCAGCGCGCCCCCTCTGAGCACGGCCGTGAACCTGGCAGATGAGGATCCGTGTGTGGGTGGAGCTGGGTTCTAGGGACGGCGGGCACTCAGGCCAGGGCTGATCGGTGCTGCCAGAGCAGCACAGCAGGGGAGCGGCCGGGGGAAGCCGGTCCCGGGGCCAGTGGGCGGCGCCGGCTTCCAGGCCCAGCAGAGCCGGGGCCCAGGGGCCTCAGGAGGCCGGCTCTGCCTGGAGAGCAGCAGCAGCCGGGGGTCTGCCCTGGGACCCTTGTCAGGGCAGGTTGGGGGCAGGCAGCCTGCGGGTGCCCGGGTCCTTGGAGGGAGGTGTGGCCCCAGTCCCACGCTCTCCTGACCCCTCAGCCGCCTGTCGTTCCTTCTGTCCTGTGTCTTCGCTCCCCTGCCCCCCTCACTTTCTGCAAAGCACCCTGAGAGTCCCTAGCGTGTTGCATCTTAAACTACAGCTGCTGTCGGGGCCGCAGCCCCTGCGGTTCCTGCCCCGGAGCCCCCACCCTCCCCGAACTGCCCCATTTACCCCCCAGTCGGGTCTGGACCTCTTCGGGCACCGCTCACGCTTGCTGTGCCCAGGGCGACCCTATGGTCCCCAGGGCCTTTCCTTCCTCCAGAGGGTCTTCCGCTCGGCCCCCTCGCCTCAGCTTGTCTTCCTTCCACCTCATCCTCGGGAGACTGCAGGTCCGGCTTGATCCAGCTCCCGCTTTCAACCACAGGGCCACTCCTCTCTTTCGAGGACCCCTCCTCGGTCCCCTGCCCCGCCGGCGGCTCTCTCCTTGCTCCCCCCACCCCTGACCACGTCCTCGTTACACAGACCCGGCCCCGGGAATGCGCCGGCCACCCCTCCGAGCCCAGCTCAGCCTCCCCGTGGCCAAGGTGGGAGCTGTGTCCCCTCCTTCTCACCCCCACCCCCGCCACCCCTACCCCCGCCAGCCAGTGTGGCCTTTCTGGGCATTTCCAGGCGGGGGGACCGTGGGGAAGGCCGGCTGCTGGGGGCCTGTGGCCAGGAGCCCTGGGGGGAGTCTCGGTGACCCGGGTGGCTGGTAGCGGAAGCTCGGCGTGAGCTCACCGGAGTCCAAGTCCACGTTTCTCAGCAAGTTCAGGGAGAGGTTGGTCCTCGGGGAAGCAGAGCGAATTGCCATCTTCTTTTCCCCAAAGAGCAGCTGCTAGTCCACGAGGAAGCACCGAGGTTGGGGACCTGTGGGTTCACTTTGGTCCGTCTCAGGTCTTCCTCAACCTGCCTGGACTGCGCTGGAAACAGGCAGGCACCCGCGGTGCTGCCGCTGGCCGTGCTCGCAGTGGCCCCGCTCCTGGGGCTGCGGGGGCTTGGCAGTCGGAAAGGTCTCTGCAGGTGTCCCCGTGGGAGAGGCCGTGTGGCGATGGGGACGTGGGCAGGAGGCTTTCAGTCTGTAAGATGGGATGGCTGTTTTAAAGGCGCCCTTGGGATGGGGCGCGGTGAGCTGGCTGTTACTGTTACCGTTTTCGCCTGTTCCCCAAACACATTTCTTTGCTTTAAAATAAACCATTTTCCTGGAGGAAAATTCTGATGGAAGCCTCACCTCAGCAGCCTCCTCTCTCCCGTTAACAGTCTCCGGTGTTCCGGCATCGGACCCTGGAGAACTCGCCCATGTCCAGCTGCGAGACCAGCGACGCCGAGGGCTCCGTGCCCGTCAGCAGTGCGGCCGGCCTGAGGAAGAGCCAGCCGGCGCCCGGCAGCTCCCCGTGCCGCGGCCACGTGCTCCGGAAGGCCAAGGTGAGCGCCTGCCCTCCTGCGGCAGGGGGCGCCTGCACCGGTGGGGACAGGCGCCCTGACGGGGTGGGGTGGGGATACCGCACCGGGGGGGACAGGCGCCCTGGCGGGGGACACCAGCATCGATGGGGACAGTCACCCCAGGGTTGGAGACACCAGCACCGGTGGGGCAGGCACTCTAGGGCGGTGGGGACACCAGCACTGATGGGGACAGTCATCCCAGAGTCGGGGACACCAGCAATGACACAGCAAGGTGTGGGGGGGTTCCCAGCCTCCGATCTCGGGCGCAGCATGAAGGCAGCTGAGGTCCGCCTGCTCCAGATCTTCAGCTTGGCCGCCGGCTGCCCCCCATGGGTGCATCTAACAGGCTCCTGCTCGCGTCAGGGCCCCCTCAGGAGCCCTCCCTTTCAGAGGCAGAGAAGACCAGGCCGCCCCAAGGCCCGGACCGCTGTTCCCGGGAAAACCACCCGGCAGCTCTGCCGCCGTCCTGGCCGCAGCCTCCTGGCCGCTCCTGACGGGCTTTTCTTGCTGGAGCGGAGCTCGGCCGGGCAGCTGCTGGGGCCCCGAGCGGTGGGCGTGCGGACAAGCTCTTCTTCTTCCCGAGGTGCATCTTCTCGCACCTTCTAGTCTTCTGGGGGACTCGGCGCCTACGTTTTTGACGCTAAACCTCAGCAGATTTGGAGAGCTAGCGTTTATCACCAGGAGCAGTTCTTGACAGCGTAACAAAGTGTGTGGCATGAAAAAATCATACTTGGCCCAGTTAGGCTGGTTCATTCGTCCAGACGAATTCGTTCCACTGATCGTGGAGCTCAGACCTCCCTTCGCCGTCTCGGGGCCTCTCACGGCTGCCCTGCCCTTTGTCCTCTGGCGGCTTTGGAATCACCCCAAACTGGCTAGAAAGAGCTTATTTTCGGAAAAGTGCATCTGGTGCTAGGTCAGAGAAGGCGTGTTAACCCCCGGCTTCACTCCGGTGGGGTGGGAGCGACCCCATGCTGCCTGTAAACGGCGTCCTGGTGTCTGTCCTCACAGCAGGTGCAGGGGCTGAGCGTGGACGCGCTGGTGGAGTGGGGAAAAGAAGAGCCACCGTCTGCCCCTGTCCACTTGCCTGAGCGCCCATCACCCCTTCTTGGTTTGTCCCTTCCGCTTGTTTGCCGAGGAAAATGCTTTGCCTGAGAGAGGCTTAGAATTGAGCCATCCGTCGAAGCCCCGCGGTAACTGCAGAAGGGGGACGCAGTGAGAATTTTCACTGATTTGCTTTCTGTCCTGTCAAAGACATCGGTTTCGGCTCTGTGACCCCGGCCTCGGGAGGGGCTCCGTTTCCGTGGCTCCGGGGGCGGCGCCGAGGCGGGCGCTGGTTGCTCTGCGTGTCCTGCCCTCCTCTGATCAAGGGGACGCGTGCCTTGGTTTGATGCTCAGCCGGGCCGGGGTTCCCTCCCCAGGGGAAGCGTGGTGCGGGGCGGGGGGGCTCCTACCTTTGTTCTGAGGACCTTGCTGAGTCTGACGTGCTCTGGCCCCGGCGCCGGTACCCCAGGCAGCCTCCCTTAAATCGTGTCCACCTCCCGATGGGGGACGCTCTGAGGGCGGGACGGCACACTCTTGAAGGTCACGGTTTCAGGGGGTCTGGAGGTCGCGGGGTTTCCCAGCTGAGGGGGGCCCAGCATTCTCCCCTCGGGGGGAGTTTTGGAGGCCGGGACGTGGCGGCTGTGGTGCTTTCAGAGCCAACACGTGTGCCCGGTGTCCGGGGCACCCGGGCTGCTCTCAGCCGGGCGTGTCCGTGGAGCTCTGTGCCTCGTGGCCAGCGTGCCCTGGGCTTGGTCACGGAGTTACACGCGTAGACGTGGTGCGAGGCCTTGGCAACGGGTCAGGATGGCCTCTGCGCCACCCTGTCTCAGCCCGCGCTGCCCCTGAGCACCTTCTCTGTGCACAGCAGCCCCGGAGTGTCCTGTCAGGGAGCCAAGAGGGGACCGCGAGGGCCTCCTGGCCTCTGCAGAAGCGACGCCTGCGGGTGCTCACAAGGTGGGGGCGGCTCAGCTTCGGTTTCGTTTCTGCTGCCCTTTGCTAACGTTTGAGCGTTAATCAAGTTCGAACGTTTGATTCTAGAAAAGCTGAGCAATTCCTGGGTTTATGCAATATGAAGTTCCCGTCGTGGCTCAGTGGTGACCGAATCAGACTAGGAACCATGAGGTTGCGGGTTCGATCCCTGGCCTTGCTCAGTGGGTTAAGGATCCGGTGTTGCCGTGAGCTGTGGTGTAGGTCGCAGACGCGGCTCGGATCCCGCATTGCTGTGGCTGTGGCGAAGGCCGGCGGCTACAGCTCCTGTTAGACCCCTAGCCTGGGAACCTCCATATGCCGCGGGTGCGGCCCAAATAAGTCAAAAAGACAAAAAAAAAAAAAAAAAAAGAAGGTGGTGAGCAGTGCGCTCAGGTAATGAGCCCTCAGGAATATAGTAGGAGTCAGCGCCACTTGGGTGCTCCCCCAGGGCAGAGGGGGGCACCCTGCTTGGCACCAGGGCCCTGTGGGTGCTGCACTCTGCACCCCAGGCTGCCCGGAGCCCTTAGGAGGACCCACACCAATCTTTCCAGACCGTATGACGTTGTCTGCCTATTGCCTGGGCGCCTCCGTGCCGTTTCCACCGTAGCTGCTCTGGCGCATCCCAGGGGGCAGGTGGGACGCGGCAGGACGGGCCCGCGCCCGACGCCAGGCCCTTGGACACGTACACTCTTCCTCTCGCCTCGCTTGCAGGAGTGGGAGCTGAAGAACGGGACCTAGAGCTCGCGGACGCCCCGGCTCACGCAGCGTCGCCCGTCGAGTGACAACAGGGAGCTGGCCCGGGGCTCCGGCAACAGGATGCTGGCCCGGCCAGGACCCAGCCCCGCCCGCTGTGTCCTGTCCGCTGTATAACGGTGCCCTTTAAAGAGATTCACTCGTACCGTTTTGGCTTCCAACTTCATTTGTTGAAAGACAAAAGGGACGGAAGTTCTCGTGGGAGTGTCCCATGGCAGAGGGACAAGCCGTGCCTTCCCACCGGTTACATGGTTGCTTTAACCAGTGTCGGCCCCACCCCGACCGGCGATGGACAGGCCCTTGGAGGGCCGTGGACGGCGTGGCCCGTGCTCCCTGTCCCCAGTGTGGCGGTGTGACCAGCGTGGCTGTGTGACTGGGTGGGCGTCGGGCCGGACTCACCCCCTGCATCTCAGCGCCCTCCCCGCGGCCCAGCCCCTGCGCGCCGGGGGCAAAGGCAGATGACAGAACTGTGCTGTGAGGCCTTTTTTACTTTTCTTTCTTCTTCTTCTTCTTCTTCTTCTTTTTTTTTTAGATTTTTCTGGACAGACGCTTTTGTCATCAGGACATGAAAAGCTGCCACTGCTTTTCAATTTAAAAAATGTTCTCTTTTTATCACGTTGCACTTAGCTCCCAGGGTTTTTCAGAGATTTCTGTGTCATATTTTACTAATTTTTTGTACTGCTTTCTGGAGGCAGCAGAGTGTTTTTGCTACTCACGCGTGGGTGTCCTTTCCTGCTTCTCCCAGCGTCCAGACCCTTTCGACCCCTTCAGACCTGGTGGCCTTGAGGTGACAGTCACCCACTCCCCAGGGCACGTCCGTCTTTTGAAAGGGGGCAGGTCCCCGGAGCTGTTCAACTTAGGGCAACAAAGGGGCCTTCGAGAGTGTCTCTTCCACTGGCCTTGGCCCCCAGTTTGCAAGCGGAAGCCATGACCCGCGGGGGGATGTTACCTGCTGCTTCCTGCGTCCTGGCGTTTCCCTGTTTGCCCGCTGTGGGTGTTTCTCAGAGCCGTCGGGCACAGGGGCACGACGGGGACAGGCCAGTTCGCAGGGAGAGCTGGTCTGGGCCCGAGAGCCAGGCCGGCCCCCCTCTGTCTGCAGCGGGACCTCGTGGGACTTGTCCACGTGCGGCCACTGCCCGGGAGACCCGTCAGCCACCCCCCAGCCCTCCGCAGACTGGGCGAGGGGACCCGGGCACGGCCACCGAAGGGCCCTTGACGGCCGGGGCAGGCCCGGCACCCGCTGCCTGCGATGTTCGCTGATCAGATGCAGTGACAGGAAGCAAGAGAGCGGGGCTCCTGCGTTTCCCCGGACGGGCCTGCGGGCGCGTCCCAGGGCTTGCTCGCCTTCCGCGCCCTCGAGGCCCTCACGGGTCCTGCTCGGTTTCACTGACTCTCGCGGTCTGGGCGCCCGAGAAGGCTCTGCAAGCAGGACCTGGAGGCTGTTTGACTGGAGTCCACCTGAAACTTGAATTTATCGCAGAGCTGTCGGCCAGGTTCGTGGGCGGCCAGCCGGCGCCCTCACGCTCAAGCCCCTTCCTCCACGGCCTCCGTGTCAGGCGCCCCCCACCCCCGGCCCCACCCCAGGGAACCCAAGCAGGGAGGGAGCGGCCCCCCAGGCCTCAGGCACATCAGCATGGGGCTCAGGACCACTTGGCATCGTAGGAAGCTAATTTTCATCTGTGCCCTGCTGCCTTCGGGGCACATCCGTGGTCCCGGTTAAGGCCCCGGGCCGTTCTGACTGGCAGCCAGCTGGGCCCAAGTTGGTGGCCAGGTTTCGATCATTGCAAAGAAGGGAACCGTGCCCTTGGCCTGGAGCAGGTTGGCATAGCCGTCCACTGGGGGACCGTTAGCAGAGGTCACCCTGGACGTGACCCTGAGTATCTGTGGGCCACGCCGAGGACACAGCCAGCTGAGGCCACGGCCGGGATCTGGACCCTGGCGCTCTGACTCCTGGCGCACGGATTGTGTGTCCCCCAGACCCAGGTCTCCACCTTCCTTTCAAAAGCCTTTTAAAGAGGATGGATTCAATCCCGCTGGGTTCCAGGAAGCCACTTACAACGGGCCTGTGGGGGACATCGGGCCCCTGTAATCACGTGGGTGCCCCTCGACGTTTTTAGATTTCATCAGAAAGTTCGTTTAAAGCATTTGCTTCCAAATAAGTTATTTATTTGTATATGTTCGATAGATATAGTTTTTAATTTATGTCTGTACATATTAGACACGCCGTGGACGCCGTCAGAATCCCGACAGTGACCTCGTCGCGCCCCAAGCCATGCCCGCGGGGCGGCCCAGAGACAACCGCGGGGCGCCAGGCCGGGGGCACCCGACCTCGGCCCCTGCTCAGGGTGCGGGACACGGACCGCGGGGAGAGGCCAGGTCCCTGGAGAAATGTGGCCCGTACTCTGACAGATAGGCTCACGGGGCCTGGCCCATGCCGGCGGGACCCTGACCCAAAATGAGAGTGTGTGGCGACCGGATGGGTGGAGGTGCTACTGTGAAGTTGTCACCCTCGGGGCCCCAAGGCCCTTCCCTTAGCCCCAAGGCCACCGCCAGCCTCAGGCTTCTGCTTCTAGCTCTGCTCTGTGAGCTGTCGCCAGCCTTCAAGATCCCCCGTTTCTATATTTTTCTGATGTCTTTCATCCATCACCCCACCTTTCGCACAGAAACCCAGTGCTGGTCAGAGGGCGCGCTGGGCCCCTGACGTGGGCTCAGGAAGGGTCGGGCAGGGCCGGTCTGTGGGTGTCCAGGAGCCAGCAGCACCCTGCTGCCCGGCCTCAGGACAGCCCCCCGCGGGCCCTGGGGTGGGGGGTAGGTCTAGGGATGGTCAGTGTGCCAGGGCCTCCACATATGGACCTTTCTGGAACCCTCCTCTCGCTGCCACACGTGTGAAACTAGCTCGCGCCCTCCGTTCGGACACCTTGGTGTCGTCCGGCTTGACCTTGTCCCTGAGTTATTTTTGGCAGTTTCCAAAAACCGAGGGCTTCTCTGATGGGTTGTGCATGTGCTGCCTTTTGAAAAGTCTGTCCCCAGAACTGTGTGTCCTGGACCCCGCAGGCTGCCTGCGGGGGGGAGTTGCGGGTTGGTGTTAATCCCAGCGACAGCTGGCCGTGACATTGTGTACAGCTTTGAGGCTGGGGCAGGCGGAGGGCTGTGGGCCAAGATTCTTTGCAGTCCCATCTTTTCTTTCCAGAAGAACAGCCGTCAGCAAGGTATTTTGAAGGAAATGTAAGTTTTGCCCGCCGATCATTGGCTGACCGGGCCGTGTTCTCTGTTTATCCACCACGTGCGGGGTCAGAAACCTCCCGGGCTGGGGACAGGGGTGGCGTGCTCAGGCGGGGCCTCTCCTGCCAGAGAAACGGGGCAGCAGTGGCGGCCGTGTCCCAGCCGGGGCCTTGCGGGTGCCAGGGGCCGACCCAGCAGGTGCAGCAGGCAGGGCGCTGCTTGGATCAGGCAGCGGTCACGGTGACACTTCGGTGTTAAACGATGGTCTCCTCCCCCTCCTTTTTTTTCTTTTTTTTCTAAATTAAGTTTTTTAATGGGAAAAATAATTTCACCCATGGCAGAGTTTTAAAGAGTAATTCCTGTTGTCGTGGTGGCATTACCCCCCCCCCCGCCCGCCATGGGCTGGGTTGATGCTGTGAAATAAACTAAAAAGTTAGTAACATTTTCACGCCCCCCCCCATATACACACAACATCATGGAAAAAGAAGGCCGCCTTTCCGTGACACCCCTCCCCTCCCCGGGCCTCGGCGAAACCAGCGTGTCATTGTGCGTCACTCCTAAACACAAAGACAGGAGAGCCCCCTGCCCAGGGAGCTGCTGGCCTCAGCCGCACCCTCTCACCCACCTCCAGTGCCGTGTTTCCGGTTAAGTCTTCCGGAAAACTCACCTTGACCGCGTGGACAAGCAGCCCAGGGTGTGTCTTACGGTTGCCATGGAAGGAATTTTCGAGATGGGCTCATCAGATCATCATTCTTAGGGACCAAAGGTGTTTTTTAACAAGATAATCTTTGCATTTGATTTTCTATCGAGAAAAGAAATGGTGACTAAACCTTTCAGCACCAGCTTTTCAGTCGTAGCTATTCCGCGTTAACTGACCATGGCTGTAAGTTGTACAAAGTTTTCATGTTAAGAATGTAATTATTTCCTTATTGTATTTTTTAAAAACTAAAGTCATATTTAAAATTCTCTTTGAAAGAAACAGGCAAGAAACAGGAAAGATTTTTTTAATGAAATATGTTGGCAGGGCCCGTTTTAAAATAACTGTATATATATTTTCACTGTGTTTCTCAATGTATTTAATCCGTAAAGCAAGAAAATGTTATCAGAAGAAACTTGCATTGGAAATACGAGTTTTCAGTCCATTCGCCCGATTTTGTAGTAGCCACACTTGAATTTTCTGCTCTACTAAATGGATTTTTTTTCTACAGTTTTACACGGTATAGGCCTGCAGACTGGCGCCCCTGGCGTGCCTCGTGTGTGTTATTATGAATAAACTTGACTCTTCAATCCGTCCTCCGTGTCCTGACCTACGGGTTTGTGGGCAGAGGGGGAGGGGCCTCCCTTCATGGAGGCGTTTTTTATTTTTTGCCAGCTGGGGGAGGGGCGTAAAAAGGATCAGGGTGGGGCCTGCGCTTTGTTTCCTTGGCTGTCATCCTCTTTTGCGAAAGAATGAAAGAAACACTGTGTTTTTAGTTTTCATTTTTTGGGCCGCACCCACAGATGTGGAAGTTCCCAGGCCGGGAATCAAACCCCAGCCACAGCTGGATCCCTAACTCCCTGAGCCACCAGGGAGCTCCCAGAAACACAGTGATATTGTTTGTTTTTTTAATGGCCACACCCACGGCATATGGAAGTTCTCGGGCCAGGGATTGACTCCAACCCACAGCTGTGACCTAAGCAGCAGCCACGGCCACGCTGGATCCTTTAACCCACTGCCCTGGGCCGGGGATTGAACCCATGCCTCCATAGCAGCCCAAGCCACTGCTTCGATTCTTAACCCACTGTGCCACGGGGGGATCTCCCACAGTGCTTATTTTTAAAAATTGGCTTTTAGTCCATGGACATGAATATTCAAGTCAAGGAACATCTGTATTCCTGCTGAATGCTGCTGGCTCTGTGCCTGGGGCGGAAACAGGAACAGTGCTTGCTCCAGCCAAGGACACAGACCTGTAAATAGGTAACTCTGAGTGTGGGACTGTATGGAGAGTTCCAGAACCATAGGAGAAAGAGAAACTGCCTTTGAGGCAGTTGGTGGAGTTAGCAAGGTATGGGTATTTGAGTTAGGCCATGGCGTTTAAATAGGAGTTCGCCAGGGAGAGATGAGCAAAGGGTGGAGGACGAGAGCTAAACCCTTTAGGCAAAGGCGGGTCTGAAGGAGCAGGCCGGCTCAGACCTGAGTCCTCCCATCTGCAGAGAGGGGGCCTCTGTGGAGCGCGCCCAGGGCTTCTCATGAGCTGGCCAGATTTCTGGTTTTAGAAAGACCACTGCCAACAGGGCAGGAGGGCGTCAAAGTGGAGGCAACCGTGTCCATGTTGGCCGCGGGGCCTGGAGCAGAAAGGCCCCCGCAGGCGCCCACACCCATCTGAGGGCTGATGAAGAAGCCCGAGGGGCTGGCCCTGCTCCACAGGCCGAGGCTGCAGCCGCCGGCCGACCTGTCACCTAAGACACGGGCAAGCGGAGCTTGGCCAGAGTGCCTTGGGTCCTGCTACGAGGACACCCGCAGGACATCTAGTCACAAGCAGGGGGCCAGGTCTGATGGCGGGAGGCGTGGCCTGAGTCTGTGGGGTGACTTGGGGACATCCAGATGACAAATTACCCACCTAGACCCAGCTTTGAGAGGTCGAGGTCCTCCTCGCCCTGGGGGCGTGGGGTGAGTGACAGTCCAGGTAGGGAGCCCCCCGGCCCGGCCGTTGCCCGAGGAAGCACGCGCCCTGGAGTGGGAGGGGAGATCGGCTCGCCAGGCCAACGTAGATGACAAGGAGAACTGTCACCCATGGGCTCCCGGCTTGCCTCGCTGCCCCCGAGCACCCCACGAGGGCGGCCCTCCTGCCCCGGCATTAGCTGTCCAGTGGCCGGTCATTCGTCTCAGCGAGGGGCCAGTTAAGCTTTAAATCAACCTGACTTTAATAGACGCTCCTCCTCGGGCCTTGAACATGAACCACATCCTGGCAGGCTGCCTGCCCAGGGGAGAGGAAGGGCCTCTTTAATTTCTCTTAAAACTCAGCCAAAGGACCCCAGAGCTCTTGGTTTTGCATTTTAAAGCCACGGAGAGGACTCCGGGATATTCATCATGTGGTTATAGTTTGGCGAGCGGGCGACACAGACTCTCACCTCATAACTCAGGGGCCCGGCCCCTTAACCGGAAGCAGGGAAAACATTAGCTGATGTCTGTGAACCAGAAATTTTACGATGGGAACTTAATCAGTTTTACGATGCTGTTAAAAATGGCTATCTTTCCACATGAAGGGACCAATTAGCCAAAAAAAAAAAAAAGGGCAGGCAACACGGCAGAGGGTGAGGACTCGGTGAGGCGGGTCGTGTCCTCGCCTGCGACGTGGGGCTGGCTGGAGCTGGCCCCAGACCCTGCGAGGCGGCTCCGGCCCGGGACCGGCCCCGGGGGCGGGAGGTCGGGCAGAGCTGAGAGCTGGCCGCCTCCCTCCTCGGGGTGGGCCGCGCGGACCAGGCTCGTCGCCTCACACTGTTGCTTTGACACCTGGGACCTCGCTGACCCCGAGGGACCACGGCTCCCGGGACCAGCTTGTTCCTAGAGACGCAAGGACTAGCCTGCAAACGGGCCTTTCGTATGTGAACCAACCAGTCGGGAGACCGCACCCCAACCACCCACCTTATGAGGTCCACACCCCGTCCTCCGCCCTCAGCGCCCGGGCCAGGCACCTGCCGGCCGGCCGGCGCCGCCTCCCGCGGCTTTCTGACCTTGTTCGCGGCCCGCCCCAGGCCGGCTGGCCCTGCCTCCTCTGTTCCTTCCCATGAAAACCACAAGAGTGGCTCCTGACCCGTTCCCCCTCCCTCCACCCCCTGGCCAGCCCTGTGCTTCCCCGTGGGGCCCTCCGTGGCCCGGCGAGCAGCTCGGGGCATGTGACAAACTTACCTGTTCCTCGTGAACAGCCCCCTGATGTATCAGCCCCCGCCCCCATCCCGGGCGACAGCGAAGCCTACGGCTTAAAACACGCTGGTCCCGTGGGAAGGGCGGCCAGAGCGCCGGGTCTACTCACACAGACGAGAACTGGAGGCCACCCACCCACCCACCCACGAGCCCCCCTGCAGGACTGGCCGACGCTGATGGAGCTGAAACCCTCTCCGCGGGCGGCCTTTGCTGCAGGATAAACACTTTCCTCAACGGCTCATTCATTTGTTTCTTCATTTGCAGTTAATCTCTCGAACACCTGCTGTGCCTGGGGCACCGGAGACGGGAGAGCAAACACAAGTGTCAGCGCCGCCCCTCCCTGCAGCGGGCGACGGACACACACGTGACACAAGTGTAGTGAGCACGCTGACACCGAGCTCCACATGCTGTGGTCCAGAGACGGGGAGGGGGGGGGTGCTGTGTGTGTGTGCGTGACCTGACCACGCTAGCGCTTTTCCTATCAGCTCCCGGCCCCTCAAAGACGAGCGGACAGCACTGCAGGAGTAAGGAGGTTCCATCCAGCTGGGGTGCACCTGCCAGGCCTCGGACCCCTTGGGGGTCTCCAGGGGGGGAACGAGGCGACATGTGTGTGAGGACGTTGTGACGTCCCTGCTTTGCGGGGAGCCTGGCCCAGATCCAGTGTCCCAGGTCCCTGGTGCCTCCCCCAGAAGCGCAGGGTCCTGGCACCACAATTCTAGGGCCCGTATGTGTGTTTAGGGAATTGGGGACAAAGCTTCATAATCAGGCCAACGCCAATCATTTTCGTTTAATCTTTGTTAAAAGCATCACAAACGATTTATTGATTTTTAAAAAGGAAAAATAAGAAAGAATTGATCGCATCTGTTATGTGCATATACAAATATGGGCTCGAGCCCGCTGACGGAACATTAGCTCCCACAGCAGGTGCCGTGTCCGGGGTGGAAAGACCCTCCACGTGGAGCCAGATGAACCCACAGACCTACGTGCCATCTATGCGGTTATGGGGATGGAGAAGCTTATCGATGCCAACATAACAGTCCCAGGTTCTTGGGTCCAAACCCCCATTGCTCCTAATAGAAATAACAACATAAAATACGGGAAAAACACAAATAGCTAAGGGGCAAACTCTACCCAAACAGCGAGAGGATGAAACTGAGGGTGCGGAAGGTCAAAGGGGTCGTCCCCACAGGCACTGGTGAGTGTCCAGGGGACACCTCGGACCTGGGCGGTACTGACACGGTGTCTGACCTGAGTCTGACGCTCTCAGGCCGGGCCGGGTGGGTGTGGGCAGGACACAGGGCTCCCTAAGGTGTCTTTGGAGACTGCAGGCGGGCGGGGGAACAAAGTCCCGGAGAACCCTCTTCCCGCACAAGTCCCGCCCTCCTGGCCCCAGCCCCGGGTCCCCTTCTCCCAGGAGGGCCTCACGGACCCCGTGTGTGTGTGTGTTGGGGGGGGTGCATGGGGGGGTCCAGCCAGTGGGCGGACAGGGCGGCGAGAGGGACTCCTCTCCCCACCCGGCCTTGCGCCCCCCAGTGACCCCTTCCACGTCGGTCTCAGAGTTGGTCCAAGTCCCCCTTTGTGGCCCAGTGGGTTGGGCTCCAGGGCTTCCGCGCGCGGGAGCCATTCTGGGCTTGTCGATTTATCGCTAGGGCTCCCCCCCCAGGCCCCGTTCCCTTCCCGGGGCAGCGGGTCATCAGCCCTCCCCTCCCCCGCCCGCGTCATTCTGGAATCCCCGTGGCCAGGGAGTTCCCGGCCCGGACTCTGGGGTCCCCACCGAGCACCCAGCACGGGGGAGGGGGGGTGCTGATTTCCAGGTTCAAAGCCAAACGTGAAAATCCGCCCCCGTACACTCCTAACATCCCTGATTCTAGACATCTCTGAGTGAGTGGATTCGCAAGGCGCGGGGAGCAGTGCGGCTCCCGGGGCACCTCTGCTACCGTCTCGCTGTGTGACCTTGAGAAGGTGACTCCCTCTCTGGGCCTCAGCCTCTCCATCTTCAGAGCAGGGCTGCACTGCTCGGCAGGCCTGCCGGCTCTGCGGTCCTAAACCTCTCCTGCTTCTGGGCTTCTGCACGGGTCCCTCAAGCGGTGGAAGCCCAACACTCCGGGCCGTCCGGAGGCCACCAAGACTGGCCACCGCGGGTGGGACGCCTTTGAGAGGGCGCCGCCTGCTGGCTGCCTGTAGAAGTGCAGGCACTTCATACCCTGGACCCCGTGGGCACCCCAGTCGGGGAAAGCCAAGGAGGGCTTCGCCTCGTGGCCCCAGGGAGAGAAGGCTACCAGCAGAAGCAGGGCGCAGCCCTGGGAATTCTGGAAAAGGGGCTCCCGTGAAGGGGGCTGCTGCCTGGCAATGGAAACAGGAAGTTAAACAACCCCACCCCAAACGCAAACAGCTACCTAGAGAGGTATTTACATTAACTGCAGTTTAAAAAGAGGAGGGACAGGGGGAGCCACGAAAGGTGGTGTCGGGAGGGCCTGCGACCGGCTTTCCGGATTCTGGAGGCGGTGGGTGCCCCTGCAGAGGGACGGCCGAGCGGGCAGGAGCTGCCTTCCTGGAGGCTGTGAGGAGGAAAGCAGTCTCCGGGTCCCTCTGCAGGTACAGGGCCCACGGCGCGGGTGGCTGGGCAGGTCTGAGAGGCGCGGCCCCGCAGACTCGCCTCCCAGCGTCCAGAGGGCACCGGCCTCGGCCTCGAGAAGTCAGGCCTCGGCTGGGGTGACAAGGTGTGGGCAGCCGCACGGGGTCCAGGGGCAGAGAAGTGCCCAGAGTCAGGGGACAGACGTGGCCAGCGGTGCCGTGGGCCTGGCGTCCAGAAAGGCGGGAGCCGGCAGTCCCCGTGCGCCCGTGGGCCGGGCGGGCCCGAGCTGGACAGAGGGGCTCCTGTGGCCCCGCCAGGCAGGGCTGGAGGAGGTGGTTTTTCCGAGGTCTCTGGGGGGAGGCGGGTCCCTGCCCCAGTGCCGGCGGCGCAGGTGGTCCCGTGCCCTCCGCGGGGGACGAAGCGTTGGAGAGGAGAGCTCTGGGCGCGGCCCCGCGGCATCAGCTCGCCAGGTAGCTGTGCATTTCGCGGGAGTCGATGCTCAGGACCACGCCGGAGTGAGTCCCTGCGAGCAGAGACGCGCGTGAGCGTGGGCGGGGACGGGGGGACCGGCCGTGCGGGGCAGGGTGGCCTCGGCCTGCGTGTGGGGAGTCCTTCAGCCGTGCGGGTCGTGCCTGGACGCGGGTGCAGAGGCGGTGGGGTCTCTAGGTTTCCTGGGGGGGTGACTAGGGGGGTTCTCCCGGTGCCGTCACAAGCAGTGGACGCGGAGGGCCCCCGGAGGTGAGGCCGTGGCCCGCCGCCACCCACCCCAGCCACTGACCTGCAGCGGGCCGACCCCGGGCATCGGCAGCAGGGGGATGTAGGAGGGGCTCTGTCCCCCCCTGGCGGGGGGCCCTGCGGGGCGCGGCGAGACCGGGGAGGCGGCAGGAGAGAGGAGGGCAAGTGACGGTCAGAAATGGGGTGGCCGGCGGTCGTGGGGCGGCTGCGCTCTGAGGCCAGGGCCCGAGGCGCGGGCAGCGGCAGGAGCTGGTGCGGGTGGCCCGGAGCCCCCCACCCCGGTGAGAGGCCCAGGCAGTGGCGCAGGGCTTCCCCGGGGCACGGGGTCGTGAGCCCGCTTGCTGGCTGAGACCTCACTCATCAAGGCCCGCCACCTCCTGGCCTGGGTTTCGTCATCTGTCACTTGGGGAGAATAACAGCGCCTACCTTAAAGGGCTGTGGGGGCCCAGGCGGGACCTGCACCGGAGAACCTGGCCGGGGCCTGGCACACTGACTGCTCTGCCAGAACTGTCGGTTGTTACCGCGCTGTCACTGCTCGGCCCTGATTCCCCCGGATGCCCAGCCCTCTGTCCAAGCCTGGAAGGCCCGGTCCCCTCGGAGCCTCTGCTGCCCTGTCTTGCTGCGCAGGCGGGGGCTGGGCCGCCCGGAGGCAGCGGGGGCCCCCGAGGCTCTCTGACCCTCACTGCCCCGGGCGGCGGAGAGAGGGCAGCGGGCTCTTCGGGGTGTGCGGGGGCCGGCCCCCGCCTGGGGCTGCCGCGTGGGGAGCGGGAGGGGCCCCGCTGTCGGCTAAGCGGCCTGGGACGTGGAGTGACTGTTGTGACCTCAGCTGTCCCAGCTCAGACGGACAGGTGGCCAGCGCCTGCCTCCCAGGCCGCCCGTGCCACTGTGTCCAGAAGCACTGGGCCTGGCCTGAAGCAAGGGCCCAGGAAGTGAGAGCTGTAGCCACCGCGTCCGGAGGCTGCTGACCACTGCTCCCTGAGGACCCCAGCGGGGCTGGTGGGTGTGGGAGGCGATGGGGCCGCTGTGCCAGCCGTCAGGGACCCCCGAGGCCGGGCAGTTGGGGAAAGGGTGGAGGTCAGCTCCCTGAGCCCTCTGGGGAGAGTCCGAGGGACAGGGCTTCGGGGTCCAGCTGGCCTGGGTTTGGACTCGGGTCAGCCACTTGTCCACTGTGCCACCTGGGTGAGTGTAGTGTCCCCTCTCTGAGCTTCACCTCCAGTCACTGCCAAGGCGAGGACAGCGATGCCTGACTTCACGGTTCCTCACACAACAGATAAGGTGTGAGGGGACTGAAGGGCAGTGACAGCACAGCCCGTGGTGGGGACACATGGCTGGCACGGTCTCCTGCCACACTCTGCTCTGAGGACCTCGCAGCCACCAAAGGGTGGGGCGGTCACTGGATACGAGCTGCAGAGAACGCGGGTCAAGGGCGGGAGAGTGGGCCCAGGGGCTGAGTTCCAGCCCCTCCCCGCCAGCTGTGTGGCCCTGGGCCAGGCCAGCCCACCTCTGAGCCCCGAGGTCCTCACTCTGACAAGGAGCCGCCTCTAGGCCGCGGAGGTGAGCGCAGGTGCCGCCGGCTCCTGCGAGCGCTGACCACGCGGCTGGGAGGCTCCAGGCCTTGGGCGGGTCTCCAGGCTCCGGGGCTGCAGGCTCCCCGCTGGGGCGGCCGGGCTGGGGCCTGTGCTGTCCTGTCGTGCTGTGTCCCCTCCTCCCACCAAGACGGACAGACCTTTTGGTCACCTCGACCAACAGAGCCAGCTGCAAGGGGCAGTGCGTGAGTGTCGGGAGAGGCGGTGCCGCGGCCCGGCTGTCCCCTCTCCGTCCTCCGGCCACACAGAGGCCGTGGGTGGGCGCGGCTTAGCTGCCAGGCACCTGGGCGCAGAGGCTCTGGAGGGAGGGCTCCCCCCAGCCCTCGGCCGCAGCCTCATGACGGCCCCCGGGGGAGAGAACCAGCGGTCAACCCAGACCCATGCCAGGAGGCGGCACTCATGGTGTCATCTGAGCTGGCGGGAGCCGGTGAGATCACGGAACAGAAAGGCTTTGTAAACTGTAAAGTGCTGTGCGCAGGTGGACACGTCCATGTGCACAAAGCTCAGAAGTTATCATTTCCGGTGACAGGAGGGCTGGGCTCACGGGGGGGTGACTGTGGGGAGAGGCCCCCAACGTGCGAGAACAGAGTCAGCCTCGCCGTGGAAGCCGCCTCTCCTGTCCCCCAGGGGGCTGGACGCGTGCTGAGGGGCCGCGGGGAGCGGGGTCTGGTGTCCAGTCCGCTTTAGTGCCACGGGCAGCCTGGCGGCTCCTGCCATCACCTCGCCGGGTCCCGAGGCGGCGGGGGACCCACGGCAGGGGTGGGGCTCGGGGGCGGGTGTTACCTAGAGTCTGCGGGTGGAGCTCAGCATCTAGAAACTCCTCGCCCTGGACGGTGCACTGCACGCCCTGGCCGCGGCCCACGGGGCTCGTCATCTCCTGCTCCTTCTCGTTGTGCATCTGGGCGTACACGGTCCTGCCAGGGCGTTTCCTGGGGGGCGGCGGAGGGGGCTCAGGGCTCCGCCCAGGCCGCCTCCCCCGGAAGCCCCCCCGCGGGCCCCGGGCCAGCCCCTCTGGGCGGCGTTGAGGGTCTATCTCCTGCCCAGGCTCTGCTCCAAGCCACCTCCTCCAGGAAGCCCTCCCCCCTGAGATCCCGCAGCCCTGGGCTTCCCTCTGCCCTGGCAGGCGGGGGGCTCTCGGTCCGCCTGTCTCCCCTCGGGGGTGCTGCAGCAGCAGGTCTTTTATTCTCTTGCATGTCCCCATCGCCCGGCCCCTCTGGGCTCAGGCCAGGCTGGTGCGCGTGCGCTCCCACGTGGCGGCTCTGAGAAGGGCCTGCTGAGGGCTCTGGGCCCCTGCCATCCCCACGTTCCTGCCGTTCCAGGGGCAGAGGGAGGGGAGAACGAGCGCCCAGCCCCGCTGCCTCAGCCGGACTGGGCTCAGGGCCCCTGGGCCAGGCGCCTTCACCTTCGATGTCCCAGGTCATTAGAGCAAAACCCCTAAGGCCCCATGGTCCCATTTTACAGATGAGAGAACCGAGAGCTGGCGGGAGAGCAGGCTCGCCGAACACTGACTGTTCTCTGGACGTGTTTAGACGACAGGGGACATAACCTGAGTGGCCCAGGGGACTGCAGTGCTTGGTGGCTGTGAGCTTCTGAGACTTAGGGACTGCTTATTATGCAGCTGGGCCCAGCCCACGCTGACCGCTGCACCAGCCCGGACAGCCCAGCTCCCTGGGCTCCACAGGCTGCGCCACAGCCTGAAGCCTCTGGACAAACGAGGCATTGCTGGGGCACGGCTCCCGTCGGCTCTGCTTCTCTCCCCTGAGCTCTGGGGGGCCACGCTCACCCCCAGGACCCGGCTCCACTGTTTCCACGGCAACCGCCCAGGGCGTGATTAATTCAGCAACAGGCCCCGGGCAGCCACTCAGACCTCCTCTCTCTGCAGGCCCGACTCAAGGTCCCCCCGACCCCCATCCCCAGGGGACGAGGCGGCGGCCCCTTCCGGACCCTGTACGCCACCTGCCACAAACCTGGGCCACTGCAGGAACTGCAGTCCTCCCTCAGGATCCAGTGCATTTGGGAGACGGAAGTTCTGCCCCTTTCACACCCCAGCATGCCAGGTCTGCCTTCCGCTCCCCAGGCAACTTCTGCCACCCTGCAGCTCTCAAGTGCCCTGGGAGAGGCCCAGACGGACATCGGGGCCCAAGCTGAGGTCCAGGGGGAAAGCGAAAGGGATGGGGCCGCTCCCGACTCAGCCATCGCCTGGACCACGGCTCTGCCTGGGAGGTGGCCTCTGTTCCCTTCCCTCCTTCGGCTGCTTGGGACCCACAGCAGGTGAGCGCACCTGAGCGGGAAGGTTCCCCCGGCCCACCCTTACACCTGGGGACCCACAGCAGGTGAGCGCACCTGCGCGGGAAGGCGCCCCCGCCCGCCCTCACCCCGCGGCCTTGCCTTTTGAACTTGTAGAGGACGAAGGCTCCCACGGCGGTGAAGAGGCCGACGACGCAGAGCGCCGCCCCGGCCCAGGAGCCTCCACTGCCGCCCAGCCTCGGAGAATCTGCGCACAAAGCAGCCTGTGAGCGGTCACGGGGGCACCGGCCAGCCCCACGCCCCGCCGGGGCCCCTCTGATGCCCTCGGACAGGAGCACGCTTCACATCTGGCGGTTCTCCCGGGGGGGTGTGGGCAAGGCCGGGCGGGCTACGTGGGACCAGGGCTCGCGCTCTGCAGCCTCGGCCGGGAGGAGCCCGCCCGCCCGCTCCCGGTGCCCAGGACCCCCCGGGTCGACCCAAGCCCCATCCTTCCTCCCAGAAAGTGGAGACCAAAGGGGCGGTGCAGAGGTCACCTGAGACCCTAAATATCGACAGGAATTAAAGCGAGAGCTCCGTGTCCCATCTGCCCAGAGACCAGCGAGGCCTTGGGTCTCACCGGGTTCTAACGAGGTGACCGCTCAGCCAGCGGGGGCATGTGGGCAGTGGAGGCCCCTCTGCCTCCCCCCACAGGGGCAGGTGTTGTCGGAGGCACCCCTGCAGGGGCGGCCCCGGGCCGGGCCTCTCACCTGTGTCCTCGTCCCTCACGGCCACCAGGACCCGGACCCCACCTCGCAGGAGGAAACTGATCTTCTGTGCGCTCAGCACCTGCCGGATGGCCGTGAGCCTCTGAAAGCACAGAAGCGGGCGTGAGGGGGGCCTTGGGGGCCCGGCGGAGGGAGCGGGAGTGCTGGGCAGACGTCCGCCCTGACCCCGCGGGGCCGCGAGCACCTCAGTCTCCTGTCTGTAAAGCGGGCACACTAGCCACCAGCCGACTCCCACCAAGAACTGAGGATGGGACACCAGGTGACCGAGGTGTGGCCCTGCCCGCAGCAAGCCCCGGATTTAGGTGGGACCATGGAGTGTGGTAAGGCTGGGGAACGAGGGATGCCCAGGAGGTCCGCGCCCCCTGAGGTAATCAGGGAAGGCTTCTTGGAAGTGGAAGACCAAGAAGAGAGCGAGACGGGCACGGAACAGGTGACCTGGGGGGCAAACGACCCCACATCTGAGGCAGGGAAATTCCAGGAGATGCTGGCCTCTTGGGCACCCCACTGGTTTGGCAATTCTCGGGGGGGGG
>PVHT021183713.1:0-126447 GCA_004024745.2 Catagonus wagneri
CGGGGTGTTGGGTCCGGGTCGTGGGGGCCGGGGTGTTGGGTCCCGGGCGTGGGGGCCGGGGTGTGGGGTCCGGGCCCCGAGCGGCCGGGGCCGTAGAGGCTTACGCTCCAGGCGTCAGCCCGGGTCTTCCTGCCACGGAGGAGTCGGGTCTGGGTCCGGAGAAGCTGGGCGGCGGCGCCCGCCCCAAACGCCCCCGTGGCGAAGGACCGTGTGCTTGTAAACTTTAATTTCCATACAGTAGAGAAACACACAGTACAAGCAACGTGGGGACCCGACTGCGCAGCGAGGCTCACAGATCCAGGGGCAGCGGGCTCCCACAGAGAAGGGAGCAGCTGGCCTGCCCGTGGGCGAGGCCGCGAGTCCGGGCTCCACGCGCAACAGCGCGGGAGGCAAAGCGGGCTCGGTCCTCGCCAGCCCTGTCCCTGCATCCCGGCGTCCTCGGCCCTCGCTCCACGGTCACCTCTGGGGGAGGAGGAGACCAGCTGGCCTTCCAGGGGGCAGTCACAGTCTGCTCCCTGCTGGCGCCTCTCCCGCCCGGGAGGGTGGACTCGTCACCAGCCCCAGGGACATCCTGAGGTGCCGGCTCCAGGCCAGACCCGCCACCACTTGGCTCCACAGAGGGGCCAGGCGTGGCCCACCCTCCAGGGACTCCAGGCCGGCAGGGTGTTGGGCGCTGTGCTATTGGGTGCAGGCGTGGCTGGGGAGGCGCATCTGGGAGAGGAGGGGACCGGGGGGCTGGGGGGAGGAGCAGCGGGCGTTTCAAAGAAGGGATCGAATCAACAGGTGCAGAGGCAGGAAGGGGACAGAAGACGGGACTTCCGGGAAACAGTTTTCTAGATCTGGGAGCCTGGAAGGGCCCTCAGGAGCATCTGCTGTGGGGACCTCAGGCTGCCCAAAGGCTGGGATATGGACGTCTGGCCAAGCCCAGCCCGTGGCTCTAACCCTGGACGACCGGGGCGAGGCCGCTGGCTCTGCTGAGGACCGACTGCGGTCCTTTGTCCTGACGCCGAGGGAGGCAGTGGCTCCGGACAGCCCACTCGGCTGGCCCCTGTCCTGGGCCGCAGGCTCCGGTCGGCTGGAGGGAGGCAGCCCCGCCGTCACAGGACCACCTCGGGTGCGATGCTGAAGAGCAGGTCGTCGTTCCCACGCCGCACCTCCAGCAGCAGCGGGGACTCGGTCAGCACGGCCTCCTGCAGCTCGCTCGAGTCGGCCAGAGGGCGCCCGTTCACCTTGACGATGATGTCGCCGTCCTGGATGCCCCCTCTGCCAGCGGGAGAGACACGGGGTCACGGCACGTCCCCGTGAAGCCGAGGCCCGGCCACGGGGGGCTAAGGAAAGTCGTCTCAACAGGTCAGAACAGGGCCGCGACGGCCAGGCTCTCACACCAGACGGAAACCCCTGTCCTTGAAGGGGCCGGTGCTCTGTCGGTCTACCACACACCAGAAGCGCTGGCTGCAGCCTCCCCGGCGGGGCTGGTCCTCTGCCCTCCGAGCCTCGGGTTCCACGTCTACACTGCTACGTGGGGACACGCTCTGCAAATTGCGACGAGGTCCAGGGCGTTGACGCCCAGGCTACCGCTGCTACTGAGGCTTTCACATCAGCGCCAGAGCGAGCTGGGTGGGCTTCCGTCTGCACCCGACTCGCCGGGACCCTCCGCTCCGCGCAGAAGGCAGGCAGGTGGTGCCTTGGTCAGATGCATGGGCAGCAGCGCCCAGGTCCACACGTGCGGGCTGTGTGACCTCAGCGGGTGACCACCAAGCCTCAGCCTTCCCATCTGTGAAATGGGGGTGAGAGCAGCGGCCCGCAGCTCCCGGGCTGCGGTGTGCAGCTCGCCCAGCTCACAAGGCAGCTTCGGTCCGCAGCGGCCACCATCACCGCCAAGCTCCCTGCGCTGGCTCCCGGGTGCCCTGCGTGTGGCCGCTCTCTGTGACTGCTGCCGCCGCTGAGTCAGCGGGGTGCGGCAACTCGGATGAGAGAGCTGGAGGGGGGTGGTCACTCTTTGGCTCCAGGGATCTCTGTTTCAACAGTTTCTACTGCTGGCCGGCTGCGGGCTGAGCACATGTGCTGCGCTCACGGCAGAAGGACACGGAGACCGGGTCCTCCCCCACAGCCTCCAAGCAGCCCAGCACACCCCACAGAGGGAGGGGTCCTGCTGGGTTGAAGGCGGTCAGAGGCCCCGCCCGCCTGGCTCCTCTCCATCCACGCAGCAGCCCCAGACTCCAGGGAGCAGGATGCGCCGCAGCCCCGGGGTAAAGGCGTGGCAGGGCTTGTTCAGAGCCAGCCTAAGGCCTTGGCTCAGCCGCCTAGCGTGTCACCACCCACCACACTGGCCACCTCACTCTTCACTCGCCTTGCTTTTTCTTTTTTTTTTTCGTCTTTTTAGGGCCGCACCCACAGCGTATGGAAGTTCCCAGGCCAGGGGTGGAATCGGAGCTGCAGCTGCCGGCCTAGACCACAGCCACAGCAACATGGGATCCGAGCCACTTTAGTGATCGAGCCAGACTCAAGAGAAAAGGACATTCTGGGCCAATGAAGGGCACGGCCGCCCTCTCTCCAGCCTGCCCCAGCTTAGGGGACCAGCCAGAATCCCACCCGCCACTCCCATGTGGCATCATGTTGCCAGGAAGCTCAAGGTCAGCGAAGCCCAGGCCGGCCCCGTGCCCACCCATGCAGGCTCCCTGCTTCCCCGGGGGGAACCTACCTCTGAGAAGGTGAATTTGGAACAACCTCTTGCACATAAATGCCGCTGCTGACTGCTGGGAAGTCTGCGTTGCTGGCCTTTAGTTCTTCCACCAAACTGAAAAGGCAGTTCCAGCGCTCAGCCATTTCTGAGCCTCTAAAGCAAGTCCTGAGCACAAAGCTGCCCCGTCCTGTCCACCTCCGGGCCGCACGGGAGTCTCCTCTGGGCTCCCACACTGCCCGGTCCGGCCGCTGACCACTCCGGGCTGTCACTGGTTCTCGTCTGTGTCCCCGCCCCAACGCGGGCTCCTCAAGAGAAGCCTGAGCGAGAGGGGCCGGTTAGAGGCGTGGAGGGGAAGGTCACGGACAGATGGGAGGAGCGGCAGGGGGTGGATGAGAAAGGACAGCAAAGCCGGGGGAGGGACGACTGGGTGGAGGGACGGATGGGAGGAAGGAATGACGGACACACGGGCTGAGGGAAGGAGTGCGCACAGACGGCGGGTAAAGGATGGGAGGAGAGACAGACTGGACGGGTGGAGTGATGGACGGATGCACGGACGGACAGATGGAAGAGAGAGAAAGAACACCCTTAAAAGATAAATTGGGGAGTTCGCCGGTTGTCTAGTGGTTCAGGACTTGGCATTGTCACTGCAATGGCTCGGGTCCCTGCTGTGCTAAGGTTTAATCCCAGATGTAGCCAAAAAGAAAAGATGAATCGGTATATTGGTCTTGATCCCAACTTGCTTTCTGATTTATTCCCACGATGGACAGTGGCTGACACAGGAGGAATGGTCACTCTAGGGAATGCACGGCTGGGAGGGTCTGCAGGGGGGCCTCAGCGCTGCCCAGATCTCCCAGCGCAGCGACCTCCTTCTTCAGACCCTTGGACTTGACCTCGCAGTTTCTGCCCGTCTGCTTCCTCCCTCCCCCTGCGCTCCCCACCCCCTTCTCTATTTCTCTCACTCAGTACTTCCAGGCATCCGCTCTGAGACCCGACACTGGGCGGGGGCGGGGGCGCAGACACCTGAGCAGGACAGGCCCTGTTCCCAAGGTGCTCATGGTCAAGGTTGGGGGCGGGCAATTCTGACACCATGAGACCAATGAGATGCTGGGGAGGGGAGCACAGCCATGCAAGCGAAGAGGAAGCCCCTCCTGGGGAGGCGGACTAGTGCCCCCATCCCCACCCCAAGTTCACATCCACCTAGGGCCTCGGAATGTGACCTCGTTTGGAAAAAGGGTTTTTGCAGATGTGGTCGGTTAAGGATCTCTAGATGACATCAGCCTGATTTCAGGTGGGCCCTAAATCCAGTGGCTGGTGTTCGGGAAGAGAAAGAAGAGGGAGGCTGAACACAGACACGCAGAAAGAAGAAGCCACATAATGAGAAGGAGCCTGGAGAGATGCAAGTACAACCCAAGAAAGTGCTGGAACCACCAGAGGCAGGGAGCTCCAAAGAGGGATTCTCCCCTGGAGCGTCCAGTGGGAGGGCAGCCCTGCTGACACCTTGACTTTGACCTCTGGCTTCCAGACCATGAAACAATGAGTTTATGTTGTTTTAAGCCATCAAGTTTGTGGCAATTTGTTATGGGAGACACAGGAAACTAATCTGGGGGGCTTCCTGGAGGAAGGGCACCGCACAGAGTCCTGCGGGAGGCAAAGGAATTTATCAACCAGAGGGGGAAAGGCATTCCAGGCAGAGGGACTGGCCAGAGCCAAAGGCCCAGATGCCTGAGGAGCACCTGCAGGTAGTCAGGCGTGTCTGGGCCAGGGCCTGGGAGGAGGGTCCAGGTGAAGGACGAGAATGGAGGGGTGGCAGGGGGCAACGTCCTTCAGACACTCACCTTGGCGTGATTGTCCGCATGCGTATGCCGATGAAGCGCTTCTTCCAGTCTAGAAACAGAGCACATTGGGACTCGTTTAGAGCCACCATGAAAACCTCTGTCCTCCATGAGGGCCCAGGCAGGGCAGGACTCCCCACCCACTACATCAGGAAGAAGGCAGCGGGAGCCACCCTGCTTGTGCCGGCCCAGTCTCTGTGCGATGAGGCCCTGGAGCCCCCTCTCCCCGCTTGGCTGCTCCCGAGGGGAGATGTCCCCTCTCTGCTCTAGTCGGGTGGCTTCACGCCCACTCTCAGCCTCAAGCACCGTCTACCCACATCAGTTCTGCCACCTGCTCTCCTGCTGAGCCCCACACCCAAACCCCAGGGGAGAGCAGGGCTCTCAGTTCCAGCCTCCATCCCACAGGTTCCCCAAACTTGTCTTACTCTTATCTGAGTGCATCACCATCCCTGCCTCTTCTATAAATGATATTAATCAATAAAGCCCAGTGAGCATTAACCATGTGACAGACCCTCTGGTTGGAGCATTATACATACAATATGCCAAGGTGGCAGCTTTATCCCCCTAGCTGTTGCAGCCTGTGACTTGGCAGGTGTTTTAGATGGACAAATGACATTTACATATTCTAAACCATGAAATAAGTCTCAGGATATTTTAAAATGTCATATCATTGAATATCCTCTCTGGCCGCAATGGAATTAAACTAAAAATCAGTAATAGAAATGTATCTACAAGATTCTCGGTAACTTAGAAACCAAATAATATATTTCTAAATAACCAGTCTTCAAAGAATAAGTCAAAAGGGAAGTTAGAAAATATCTTAAACCGAATAAAAATGAAAATACAATGTACCAAACTTTGTGGGATGTAGGTAAAGCAGTACTTAGAGGGAAATTAATAGTATTTGTGTCCACATTAGAAAAGAAAAAAGATATCAAATCAATAGCTTCAGATTTCTCCTTAAAAGCTAGAAAAAAGAGATCAACTGAAACTTAATATAGGCAGAAGAAAAGAAATAATAAAGAGTAGAAATAAATGAAATGGAAAATAGAAATACTGGAGAAAACAAATGAAAGCCAAAAGTTGATTCTTTGAGATCAATAGAATTGATAATTTTTTAGCCAGACCAACGAGGAAAAAAGAGAAAAGACACAATGATCGATATCAGGAATGAGAGAGGTGACATCACTACAGACTCTACAGATATTACGAGGATAATAAGAGACTGTTATGAACAACCTGATGTCAATAAGTTTGACAACTTAGGTACAATGTACACATTTCTCGAAATTTCCAAACTACCAAAGTTCGCTCAAGAAGACATAGACAACCTTGACAGCCCTATAATTACTAAAGTGAATGAAACTGTAGTTAAAAATCTTCCCATGAGGAAATTTCAGCCCCAGATGGTCTCACAGGGAGAATTCTACCTAATGTTCAAGGAATAAATATCAATTCTACATACGCTCTTCTAGAAAATGAGTGAATACTTACATGCTACTGTAATTTATAATAAGAAATGTATATATGTTGGTCTTTGTCCATGGTTCCTAGTACCTCACTCCTAAAACTTTTGTCCTTTACTAAAGTGATTAGAGCTATAAGGGGCATCTTTTAGCTGCCAGCGTCTGAAGTAGATCCAGAGCTATAAAGGCGAAGTGGGTTTTTGTTCTTTGTAACAAGTCATTTTCAATGTCACTTGACCCCATGCTAATGGGATGACTTTTGGAAAGCCCCTACGGACCGACGGCTGGTTGCCAGGGGAACCAGCCACTAATCAGAGAATTGGAACTCCCAGCCTCATCCTTCGCTACCCTGTAGGGAAGGGGAGAGGGGTTAGCAGGCAAATCACTGCCAGTGACTTAATGAACCACGCCTACGTCATGAAGCCTCCACAGAAACACCGAAAGATGAATTCCAGCAGCTTCTGGGTGTGCAGCCACGTGGAGGTGCTGGAATGAACGTGCCCCAGAGAGCGTGCAGCGTCTGCACCCCTCTCCCACACCTTGCCCTGTGTTTCTCTTTCATCAGGCTGTTCCAGAATCATATCCACTTACGATTTTTATGAACTGAGTAAGTAAACTGTTTTCTTGCTCTAGCAAATGATCCAACCAGAGAAGGGGGTCACGGGCAATTCTGATCTACAGTCACGGGTGTGCAATTTGCATCTGAAGGCAAGGTAGGGGACCGGCTGTAGGACTGAGTCCTTAACTTGTGGGGTCAGATGCTGTCTCCAAGTAAACAGTGTCAGAACTGAGTTGAATTGTAGGGCACCTGGCTTGGCCTGGGGAAATCCCGCACGCTCGGTGACCAGGCGCATCAGAAGTATTGCAGTAGACACCTCACACAGGAGATGCCCAGGAGGAGTGTTCACCTTAAAAACTTCTCAACTGATTATCCTGATACCAAAACCAGGAAAGAAAACTGGATGACTGCCCCCCATGAAGACAGAGGAAAAAAAATCTTTACATGTTTTCAGCAAATCAAATCCAACAATATACAAAAAGGAAGACCCACCACAACTAAGCGAGGTTTAGGCCAGGAATCAAGAACGGTCCCGGTTGGGAGGTCCCCGCTCCCCATGCCCCCGGGCTCTCTCTCAAGAAACAGAATCGAAGCTGTCAACCCTTCATCTTCCTGCCTCTGTTGGAAAATCACCTAAGTGGCGGGTCTCAGGCACACCTTCTGGAAATAAGGCTGCAGGAAGTTCGGCCACCCTGACTGTTCTTTTTTCTTTTTCTTTTCTTATGGTCTTTTAGGGCTGCCCCCACGGCATATGGAGGTTCCCAGGCTAGGGGTCAAATCGGAGCTGTAGCCGCTGGCCTGCGCCACAGCCACAGCAACGTGGGATCCGAGATGAGTCTGCGACCTACACCACAGCCCACATCCCAACACCGGATCCTTAACCCACTGAGCGAAGCCAGGGATCGAACCTACTTCCTCAGGGATCCTAGGCAGATTCGTTTCAGCTGGAGCCACGACGGGAACACCTGACTGTTCCTCCGTACTTGTCACGGGGTCTCGCGGGAGGACATCAAGGCTGGTACCAAACGACAGTGGGGGTGGGGCGGGGTGGGCGTGCCAGGGCGAGGGCGACCTGGGGAGGAGGGTGCAGCCGCCCAGTGTGCAGAGGGGCACACCCGCGCGTGGGCAGGTGTACACGGGACCCTCACCCCCAACAGCCCAACGGGGTGGGGGGGCGGTGCGCTAACCCCCGACCTGCCCCCAGCTCCCCGCGGCCGGGGTCTTTGCCGTGTCAGCTCACAGCCTACACCCCACTTTCCAGCAAGTCCTGTTGGCTCGAAGTTCAAAATAGATCCCAGGCCCAAACACTCCTCACTCTACAGCTGCCACCACCGGGCCCGGGCCCCCAGGAAGCCCATCGGGGGCCCTACCTGGCTTCACCTCTGTCTCCCTGACAGGGACTCCTTGCCCAGCAGGGGGCAGAATTATTTTATTTTAATTAATTGATCTACAAATGTTGTGCCAGTGTCTGTTGTACAGCAAAGTGACCCAGTCACACACACGGACCTTCTTTTTCCCGTTATCCGCTCATCAAGGTCTAAGCCCGCGCTGAAGAGCAGGACCTCGCTGCTTATCCAGCTCAGCGTGACAGTTGCATATGTTAAGCCCGAACTCCCTGTCTGGCCACCGCCCCTCGGCGACCACAGGTCTGTCCTCTATGCCTGTGAGTCTGTTCCTGCTTCGTAGACAAGGTCAGGGGTGCCATGTTTTAGATTCCACGTGATTCTTTGAAGTGGTCAGTCTCAAGGTCTTCCCGGGGCCCCGCAGCCCTCAGACTAGAGCCAGCACCCTGGCTGGCCCACCTGGCCGAGGCGCTCGGCGGCGGCCCCCTCTCCCTGCCCCGCTGGCCTCCCCAGGGTCGCTCCTCTGGTGCTCTGGGCCACAGCGAAATTTGCCTTGCAGCCCAGCTCACTGTGCTGTTACTGCCGTTGATCCTAGACCCACTTTGCAGGTGAGCAAGCGGAGGCGGTAACGCAACCCGGTCTCAAAGCCGGGGCCACCCAGACTATGCCCAGGTTCCAGGGACACGGGCCTCTGGCCCCTCGAGGAGGGGACTGCGGGGAGAGCAGTGCAGCGCACGTGCCGGACGGCTCAGCACGGCCTCCTCCTCCGGCCCGGCGGAGGCCACGGGCTCGGCCCGGGACAGGTCCCCGCCCGCACGGGTTCGTACCTTGGCCCGGCTTGTCCCGGAACTCCGTGAGGAAGCGCGAGATGCGGTCCGAGGGGATGGCGAAGGAGATGCCGGCCGCGACCTTGAGCGTGTTGATGCCGATGACCTCACCGTCCTGGGGGGAGACCGGAGCAGGTGGTCGCTGCCGAGCCCCCGGCCGCAGAGGCGGCCCGGCCGTCGGCACCCTCTCCGAGACGCTCTAAGCGGTGCTCTGGGGCTCGCATCTGGGTCAGGGAACCCCGCTTGTTCCCCCCACCCCCGGAGAGTGTCTGCGGGGAAGCTTGCAGCCTGCCCCTGAGAGACAGTGCCTGCTGGCCGAGGACCCGCCCAGGCAGCGTTCTGAGGGGCCAGAGCCAAGACGGACGTGATGGGGCCCGTGGGAGCCCCACGCGCCTTCTAGAAGCAGGGTGGGGGCAGGTGGGGCCAGGGCAGGCCCCAGCATCCCCACTCTCTCTGCCCCTTTGGAGCTGGGCTCCCGCCCTGCACTGCCCCGGCCCCAGGCTGGGCCCTCACCCCCAGACGTAGCTCCTCCCGCGGCCCGCTCGCACCCTGCACCCGCTCTCCAGTCACCTTGGGGGTGACATCCGCACAGGACACCCAGGCCGGGCTCTGGCCTACGCAGCAGCGGCCCCTCTGGGGGCTCTGACAGAGGCACACTTGGTCTGCCTGGTGCCCCAGTGCCGCCCCCAGCTGCTTCCTGGGAGGGAGCCTCGAGGTCGGGCTGGGGACTCCCGTGGGCTGCTGGCCCGCCTGCACGGCCCCCTGACCACCAGCCTGTCCTCCTGGCCTCCAGCCGCTGGGCATGAAGGTACCAGGCCACGTCCGGTCCCATCCCTGCTTGGAGACCGTGCCTCCACTTTGTCAGCAGAGCCCCAGAAAACTAGAGGCCCCTGTTCTAGGGGACACTTACCAGGTTCACCAGCGGTCCCCCGGAGTTCCCGTACTGCAGGTGGAGAAAACAGCATCAGCTGTGCCCTGAGCGCCCCCCACCCCAAAAGTTCCTGAAGCTTTTTCTTCCAACTACCATTCGAACCAGAACAGAAGCACGAACTGAATTTCATCTCCCGATGGCGCTGAAAGGCCTCAGAGCCAGCCCCCGCTTCACAGATAAGAAAGCCGAGGCCCACAGAGGCCAAGGGCACGGCCGCCCAATGACCGACTGGGGTCTGACCTGGCCAGTGCTTTCCAGACAAAGCTCACAGGCTCCCTGCAGCCTTGCATCAGGTCTCCACCACTCAGGGGCGGACGGAAGCGGGCTGGGGCGCTGTTTCTCATTCCACCAGCCTCCAGGAGGCTCAAAGACTAGGGTTTCTAGGTAAACGTCTGAAAGCATGGCCGAGCCAGAGAGGCAGACACCAGGCGTCCAGGCAAAGTGCTTTATGAAAGCAAAAGCTGCCACCTAATATAATAATAATAGTGACAACAACGACAATAATAATAATAATAATCATAATCATAATTATAACAAATGTTGACCAGGAGTGTACTTGGGGCGGAATTTCAGCGGCCCTGGCTAAGCCTGCAAGAAGGGCTGCCCCGTGTCAGAACAGCAGCCTCTGTTCCCCAGAAGGGCTGGCACCCCTGGGGAGAAGTCACAGGTGGTCAGGGCAAGAACCTTCCGGCCAGTGGACGCGCCGAGGGCCGGGCGCCGGGGCCGGGGGCCCGCGGGGACTCACGTTGATGATGGCGTCCGTCTGGATGTAGTCCATGTCCGAGTCGCGGAGGCCCAGCTCCCGGCCGTCGCGCTGGGCCGAGCTCACGATGCCCGTGGTCACGGTGTTCTGCAGGGCGAAGGGGCTGCCGATCGCCACCACGAACTCGCCGGGCCGCAGGTCTGCCGAGTGGCCCAGGAGCAGCGCCGGGAGCTTTTTCTGGGGACGACATGGGGAGGGAGCTCAGCCGAGGGGCTTCGGTGGGACCAGGGCCAGGTCACGGCCAGCCCCCGGCGGGGTGGCTCCGGGAGCAGGTGGACAGAGCTGTCAGGGCGCAGACCGAGGCAAGCGTGGCCGAGCCTCGGTGGCCACGACAGCCGGGGCTGGCGGTCATGGAGCAGAGGCTCCACCCACCAGTGACCAGAGGTCTCCCCAGAGGCAGCCAGAGGGGTCCGCGACGGGGAGACACCGCTTGGCACGGCCTCCAAGGCCACCGAGCCCCGTGGCTCGACGGTCACAGGTGCCTGTGGAAGTCTGAGGAGAGCCACGGTCACTGCCTGGAAACGGCACGCACACACACGATGTGCTCTGTCGGGGTCCGCGGCAGCCCTGGAACCCGGTGGGGACCCGGAACCCTGGTTTTGGAACCC
This sequence comes from Catagonus wagneri, assembly GCA_004024745.2. Classification (NCBI taxonomy): domain Eukaryota; kingdom Metazoa; phylum Chordata; class Mammalia; order Artiodactyla; family Tayassuidae; genus Catagonus; species Catagonus wagneri. The sequence goes on from PVHT021183713.1 coordinate 11,013, forward strand.
GAGGCAGCCCAGCCTAATCTCCCAGGATAGGCCCGCAGGGGAGCTGAAGCCAGAAGGCCAGAGCGACTCAGCCAAGAGCCGCGCCACCGCCGACCCCGCACAGCCAGACGCCCCCACCCCCCTCACCTATTTTCTCCTGGGTCCGGCCAAGCCCATCTGTGGGTCCGTCTGACTCTGTGCCTGGACTGGGGGCTCTCAGGGGCCGGGTCGCATTTGCCTCCGTGTTTCAGAAGCTGCAGGGGCACGTCAGAGGGCCGCCCCGAGCGTGGGTCGGAGGTGCCCGTGAAGTGGGCAAGTTTCCTGGCTTTGACACGTGTCACCCCTGGGAGGGCATGTGGGACCTCTCGACACCACTTTGGCAGCTTCCTGTGGGTCTGTTCTGATTTCCCGATAAAAAGCTTTCCAGGGAGTTCCCGTCGTGGCTCAGCAGTAACCAACCGGACTAGTATCCACGAGGACGTGGGTTCGATCTATGGCCTCGCTCAGTGGGTCAAGGCTCTGACGTTGCCATGAGCTGTGGTGTAGGTCGCAGATGCGACTCGGACCCTGCATTGCTGTGGCTGTGGTGTAGGCCGGCAGCTACAGCTCTGATTCGACCCCTAGCCTGGAAACTTCCATATGCTGCGGGTGCAGCCCTAAAATAACAAAAGACAAAAAAATTAAAAAATAAAATAAAAAATAAAGAAAATTAAATTAAAAAAAATAAAATAGAGGTTGTGTCCCCAGACTCAAAAAACACTTGAAAGGGCTTGAAAGTGGGCAAGGGTCTCTGCTGGGATAATGACCCGAAGCCACTAAACTGCTTTTCTCTGATGGGACAAGATCATCTCAAACATTGGCAGCTTTTATTAGAAAAAGAGCAGAAGCCGGTTTCACACCAGCCAAGCCGGACCACAGCCTCACGGGGTGGGCAGGCCTCGGGTCACCACAGGTGAGCCGGGAGCAGCCCCCCCGGGTCGTGACCACCACACCGATGACACGAAACACACTGGAGCGAGCCCGGGACTCGGCCGAGGGGGGCTGCCCCGCCCCGGTCAGCGGGACCCTGGCCAGTCGCCTCCGTCCCCGAGCCTCAGCTCCCCCTCTGAAAGCGCAGGACCCTGGCACCCCTCCCGCTGAGGCGGTGGTGGGGACTAGCAGGTGTGCGGGCCCGGGGCGCCCCCGCTAGTGGCGGTGCCAGCGCAGGATGGGGGCCCGGGACAGGTCCGCCTGCTCGGCTGGGGGCCGATGCACAGGTGTCGTGATGGGTGGGGGTGCAGACCTGAGCGCTCCCCACTGGGCTCGTCACCCCGAGGAGACAGCTGCACCCCCAGGCACGGCCTGGGCACTGGAGGCCCTCCGTGTGGGCGGCTCATTTCCTGGCCCGCAGCCCCGCCCTGCCCCGGGCTCCAGTCTGACTGAGGACACACTGCCGGTGCCCGGGGCCTCGGTTCCTCCGGGCGTCCGGGGAGGCTGGGCGGCGCGTCTCCGAGCTCCGGGTCTGAGAGGCGCCCCAGCCGCCCCCGCCGCCCGCTCACCTTGGGGTGGATCTTGATGGTGGCAATGTCGGACTTCTTGTCAATGTCCTGGATGGTGGCCTCGTAGGTGTCGCCGGTCTGCAGCTGCACCCTGAGTTGCTGCCGGCCCGTGACGGCGTTGGTGCTGGACACCACGTGGGCGTTGGTGAGGATCAAGCCAGACTCTGACATGATGAAGCCCGAGCCGCTGGACAGGGGCACGTTGTGGCCAAACAGAGGGTGTCTGCGGGAAGGGGAGCGTGGGTGTCGGGGGCGGCCCCAGGGGCTGGGGCGAATCCCGGCTCTGCCACCTCCTGGCTGTTCCCTGGCAGGTCACTAAGTCTAGACCCGTTTCATAGCCACCAGGAGGGGACCACATCTGCGACTCCCAGCTTTCGAGAATGAGACGGGAGGCCCTTGGATGTCAGACCCGTGACAACGCAGCAGGAGCCAGACAGGCCGGGATTCGAGCCTCAAGTCCAGCCCCATCTACATCGGCCTGTGGGCAGGTGGCTCGCCCCTCAGAGCCTCAGTCTCCCCATCCAGGAAACGGGCCGACAACCCCAGTCCCACTGCGCAGGGTGCCTGCGGGCTGCTCCCGTCACGGGGCAGAGGCGGGGGTGTGCACAGCGGGTCCCGCAAGGCCAGAGTCCCAATCTCTGCACAGGCAGAGGGTGACAAAAGGACATGCTCCCACCTGTTCTGGAACATGCCCTCTGCTGTCGGCCTGGAAGCCCCAGAAGCCAGCAAGCCTCTGCTCCGTGAATTCCACACCAGGTGCCAACAAGCCAGGCAGGCTCAGGGCCCAGGGGACTTCGGCCTCAGCGTCTGCTGAGTCTAAGCTCGGGGGGGAGTGGGCAATGCAGCCGGAGTAGGGCTGGAGTTGGTTTGCTGCTGGGGGACAACGCCGGGCCGGGGCCTCTGGGAACGAACCTCAGCGCCCAGGAGTGGGAGGCGGGACGCCAGACGCAGCTTGGGACCGTCTCTGGGCTGGGTCAGCTCTGGGCCCCCCGTGTAGGGCCCGGACGCCCCGCCAGCAGGACCAGGGACAACCAGTGTCACGAAGAGCTCCCTCAGGGCCAGGGACCGAGCCATTTCCCGCTCATGGCCACGCTGCAAGGTAGGCAGGCCTCCAGTTGACAGGTGGGGGGACAGCGACACGACCCACCTGCCAGAGGGCTGAGTGGGGATTTGAACCTGGCAGCATCTGTCCACTCATGCCTGTGACTGGTTTCTGCGCCCACCCAGCTCTGTGGGGGGCCCCTGAGCGGCGGCTGCACCTGAGCCTGCAGGGTCTGCCGTGTGCCGGACCTGCCCCCCGGGCTCCCTGCCGGCTCGGGGGTCACAGCCGGAGGCACCGGGCTGGGGCGTCACTTCGCCCCAAGGCCTCACCCCCCGCCCCCGTGTCTGCACATCCGCCCCCGATGGAGAAGTGGAAACGGCCTCAGGGCCGGCCGTGGCCGGGCTGCGGTCAGCAATGAGCTGGTTCGGGGTCGGGTGCCCAGGGGCCTTCTGGAAAGACGCTGCCTCCTCTAAGCCACCTGCAAAGCTAGGGACACGCCATTCAGACGTCCGGTGGCAATTTCCTTAATGACACGTCTCAGGGTCTGGGGCCCACGGAAAGGGCAGCGAGGGGTCAGCTCTGAGGCCCAGGAGACCTGGGCTCTGAGCCTGGGGCAGTTCCCTGGGCCTCTGGGCCTCGGCGTGGACATACTGGCACTGGCTGGGCTGCCCGAGTCGGGCGAGCAAGGCCCAGGATCCTGGCCGAGGCCTCGGTCACGGCCCCCTCGGGTGGCCTGGCTCCCTCTGATCCTAATAGGGCCGAATGGGGTTCCGGCCCCGAGGGCCTCGCCTGGGCCGCTGCCCACCCCCTCCACACAGGGGCCAAGGGTTAAGAAAGACGACAAAGAAACATGTTACATTTGGGAACACCACGCTGTTCGGGTCTTGTCTTCGGAGGGGCTAAGTCGGTTTGGGAAGAGACCTCAGGATTCCGCGGGAGCCACCAGTCTGCTGGGCGGCAGTGCCAGCTCGGACAGTGCCCGTGGCCCGCAGCCACCCCCCGCCGCCCACCCGCTCACTCCACAGCCCGGTCACATCTCCCTGGGCGAGGAGGTCAGGGTCAGGACCCCCGCCCACTCTGGTTTCCGCTGCCCACCCCCTACCCCCGGTGCCAGAATCCAGCAGACGGGGGAAGCCTGGAGGGGCCGGGGGGGAAGCCCGGAGGGCGGGGGGCCCGCGCACCTCAGGAACAGCTCTATGTGGACCACGGCCGGCGCGATCCTCTCCACCACGTCGGCAATGAAGTTGAACTTGTACCGCGGGCTGGTCAGCTGGTGGAGACCTGCGCTGGCAGCAAGGACAGGCGAATCAGCGAGGCCCGGTCGCCGCCCAGACCCCGGTTCAGGGCCCTTCGGGGCCGCCCCACGCTCAGCAGCACAGGGACACCCAGACGTTTGCCCCAACGGTGGCTCATGCTGAGCTGCCTCACCTCACAGCGCCAGGCCGGCCAGGAGGCTCAGAGAGGTCGGAACACTTGCCCAGGGCCACACAGCAGCAGCGTTTAGGCTGGATCTGCGCCAGCCCCCCAGTCCCTGCTTGTTCTCTCATGTCCAGCAACGCCCCGGTGAAAGGAGCCCGTCCCTTCAGGCCCAGGGCTAGTGCAGTAGCCAGACGAGGTTCTAGCAAAAGGCCCTGGGTGGTCCCGTCTGTGCCGCCCCCGCCCGGCCATGGTGTGGCCCCCTCCTGGGCCCTGCCCGGCTGCCAATGTCTGAGCCGCCAGGGCCCCCGTCTGTGTCCAACTTGGCCAGGCCCCCGTCCGGCTTGCCAGGAGGTTCACGAACTTCCCTGGAACCTTCGCCGGCTCAGATTTCTGCTCCATCAGCAGCGGGGCTGCCGCCTGCCAGGACCACAGGCCTGAGGCCGGGGGTGGCCCGAGACCCACACCCCTTTGGTCTCCTTGCTCGGCAGTGTGCCTGGCTCTCCCAGGTCCCCCCAGAGACTGGCGCTGCCTGGAACCCGTGCTGCCCTGCATTGCTTATAAGTGGCTCCCGGGCCAGAAAGAGCTGCGTGTTGCCAAACTCCTGCTGTGTGGCTTGAGGTAAGTCACTTACCCTCTCTGGGCCTCGACTCCTTACCCGAAGTGTGAGACTGAAGGTGGCTCTCCGGCCCCGCTCTCCAGGGAGCTGTGGGGACCGGCTGTGACTTGCAAACCGTGCAGCCCCCTGCCCTGGGCAGGGGGGTCCCCACCCACCCCGCTGCACTGTGAGGGTGAGCACGGGGCTCGGTCTGTAAAGTCCAGCTTTGCGGCCGACGTTTCTCTGGGTGGTCTCTGGGAAGGGACCGAGCTCTGGGATCTAGCGCAATCCTGGGTTTCCAGATTGTCCAAAGGGACAGGATGGGACAAGCCCGCAGTCCACGCCCATGCACATGTGTGGACAAATGCAGGCCCCGTCCGTGTCCTCTCTGGTCTCCCCAGCCGTCCAGGGTGGCAGCCAGGTCAGGGGTCATTGCTCCGTCCCCAAGGCTGGGGCAGCTGAGGCTCGGTGTGAGGATGGCCAGGCTGCGGGCACAGGCTGCAGGGCTTCCTTCCTTAGGGGCACCCCCCAGGGTCCCCCAAGGCCCTGACCGTGAATTAAGCCCGAGCTGGGACTCGGGGCCCAGAGGAGAGCTTGCCTCGGGCTCTGCGGTCAGGACAGGCGAGGGGGGCCCAGGCCCACTGACCCTGTGATGTCTGCCTCTCAACCAGCCCGTGGGCACCAGCCACGGAGGGCCCGGCCCCTGCGGCCAGCCTGAATCAGAGGCTGCCTGTCCGGGGTGGCCGGAGCCTGGCTGGGAGAGGGGGCCACTGCCGGCCACCTCGAGGCTCCCTGATCAGACTGCGGGCTGCCAGGGACCACCGTGCCAGCAGCCCTCCTCCTGGAGGAGGGTGGTGTTTGAGGTTCAGAGGTCATGGTCATGGGCGGGGTTCTGGCACATGCAAGTGCCTACCATGTTTCTATCCATGGGGCTTGCTAACTGTCCCCCAAATCTGGAGAAGCTACCGGTCAGCTAGCCTGTGGGGGCCAAGCCCAGCTCTGCCCGCCCCACCCCAAGGGCGCCGGGAACCTGCATTCGTGCTCCACCTTCAAGGCAGAGGGAAGGAAGCCAGGCTCTGAAGCCCCTTCCGGGTCCTGATCTCTGAGATACGGCTCCTCTGCCAGGCAGTCCCCAGGTCACCAAGGTCCCCAGGCCGGGGAAGAGCTGGCAGAGTAAATACAGGCCTGGATTTCCTGTGGCTGAGGCTCGTGCCCACTGCGCTGGCCCGGGAGCCCAGGCGGGCAGTGTCAGGTGTGACCTGTGGGGCCACCGCCTCCAGTCTCTGCTCCATCGCCCACCACCCTGTGCCTCACCCACGTGGACCACTCCCCAGTTCTCCCTACCGTGACGCTCCAGCCCGTTTGGTGCAGATCGAATCCTACCTCCAGCCCCCCGGCAGCTTCTCCCAGCCCTCCTTAGAGCTCCCAGCATATCACCTCCCCCATCGCGCTGGCTCTCAAAGGGACTGTGCTAAGTCCGGGTATGCTGCGTGCTTTCCGTGCGCGTGCCCCCGGTGGGGGAGAGGCCAGTGATTAGCCAGACTAATGTGTGACCCAGCGGGACAGAGGGAGGCCCGGGGTGAGAGGCCGGGGTTGCCCTGAGCCAGGCCTGGAAGAGCACACGGAACAGAGACACAAAGAGACGCAAGACACGGAGGCAGCTATAGGTGCACCTGGCCGACTCCACGCGGGGCCCCGTGTGAATGGGGCGGAGGATGCTGTAAGGCCTCTGATCAGAAGTGGCTGCTGTGCCGCGTGGCTCCCTCCTGGAGCTCAGAGGCGCCAGCGCTCTAGGTGCATCTGTCCACCCCCTCGTTGACCCGGCCTGGGTCCCACGGGCCAAGCGTGCCCTCGAGCTGCCCAAGCGACCACGAAGCTGACCCGGCCGCCAGGAGATCTGGACGGCACGGCGGCCTCTCTCCACGTGATTTCTTTCCAGTGGGATCTCTCCAGAGATCACTGAAAATAGGTGACAATTCCACGTGTGATGATTTAAAAACAAAAACTCGAGTTCCCCGGTGGCTCGGTGGATTAAGGACTTGACATGGTCCCTGCTGTGGTGCAGGTTCGATCCCTGGCCCGGAAACTTCCACATGCCGTGGGTGTCACCTAAATAAATAAATAAAAATAAAAACTGGGTAAAGTGTTCATAAGTCAAAGGCTGGCAGGAAAAATATCAAAATATTCCCTGGTGGGTATTCGGGGCAGAGGCGAGTGACGAGCGGCTCCGTTCTGCGGAATTTCCAAATGTTCTCCCACAGGCAAGTGAGACGGAGACGAAACAGAGGAGGCAGAGCGGCGGCCTGCGGGGGCCGAGAGCTGGGCCAGAGCGGGAAACAGCCAAAGGCCGGCTGTGTTCCCACGACACCCACAGGCAGGTGGCCGGGCCCTGGTGGCTGCAGGGCTGCAGGAGCTCCGAGGAGAGGCCGGGCGGGGCTCACCTCCCACCCAGGCACCAGCTCCCTCAGGACACAGCCGCGTCTGGTTCCCCAGACAGCCCGGCAAGCGCCAGCACAGGCAAGCCCCAAGCAGCCCCTGACAGGGAGGGAGGGAGGAAGAGCATAGTCCCACCCGGCACACAGTAGGTCAGCAAGTGTCAGCCCACCCGGCACACAGTAGGCCTGCAAGAGCCAGCCCACCCAGCACACATTAGGCCTGCAAGCGCCAGCTCACCCGGCACACAGTAGGTGTGTAAATGCCACCACCAAGAACATGGTTCAGCCTGTTCATCGAGTCTGGGGAAAGGGTAGCCTCACACGAGCAGCGTCTGTGGCCCCTTCTGCATCCCAGGCAAGGCGCCGGAAGCAAACGTGGGATGGGGTGGAGACAGGCCTGACCCTGGCCTCGGGTCCCGTGGCTCACCAGCAGTAGTCCGGGGTCAGCCAGTGGGTGACACAGGCCCCACGGGGCCCTGTCCCTTTAAGCCGCCGAGGTGGGGGTGGGGGGCAGGAGGGCTGGGGCCTGTTTCCCGGGCCTCCCCCCCACCCCGATGAATCACCCCATGAATCAGTGGGACGGAGAGTTCCCACCGCCTCTTTCCACATGAAAACCTCGGGCCTGCGGCTGGGAGGCGACTCTGTTTATGTGGAGGTTTGGACCCACCCTCAGCCTGTCCTGGAGCCAAAGTTCTGAAGTCAACAGCCAGTCTTGACCAGATTCAGCTGTTAGCATTTTTTTGTTTGTTTTCAAAAATAAACTGTAATCCGCAGGCCTTGGGAGCTTTCGTCAGGAAGAAGTCCAACGGAGCAAAGCAATGGAGGCCAGGTGTCCGGCGGCGCCTCCTGGGGCAGGAAGGGCACAGCCGGGGCCGAAGCGGTCGGGAGGAGAGCCGGCAGGGAGCCAAGGGGCCCAGGGCGCCACCGCCAACACTGCTGCGTGGCAGAGCTCCCGGGAGGGCCAAGGGGTAGCGACTGACCCTGAAAGAGGACCTACTACGTGCTGGTTCTAGACGGACACAAATGCCATGGAACAGACCGGAAAATGAAGGACCAGAGTGGGAAAGTGACTGGCCCAGACACCCCACAGGGCCACTTGTACTGCTGCACAGGTTGTATACTGCATAATTCCAGGACCAGGATTAACACAGATCACATCGTATCTGCGTCCCTCGGATTCGTGCAGTGGGCAACCTGCTTAACTGTACATATCACACAGTGGGTGGAGTCAGGACTGAGATTCAGTTCTTCCCTCAAACTCTGAGGTCACGGCCCCTTCTTCTATTGCCTCCTGTAATCAAAAGACCCCACCCTCAATCAGCCAGTGGTTAACTAAGAGATGGGGGAGAAGAGGCCATCGGCAGATGCCCACAAAGTCCCAGGCTGTGCCCATCTGTCCAAAACTCTGACTACAGCCTGCAGGCCAGACGGCTACCTCTCAGCATGGCATTCAAGGACCTGGGTGTCCAAGTCCCATTTATATCACAGCCTCACTAGCCCCCACCCCAGTACCGCCAGCTCTGATTTCCCAAGCACATGTGCTCTGAAATGTCCCCCACATTTGCAGTCAGTTCCTCTCCCAGGAATGCCCCTTCCGTCTCCCCCGAGGCCCAGGCCAACACTCAGGGACCCAGCTCTCTGTCTGGGGCCCAAGGCACATAGTGACCCCTCCCAAACCTGTCCCTCGGGACTGTCCCTGTGGCCCGGATGCCCTGACCTCAGCGGCAAGCAGAGAGCAGCTGGGGAATGAGCACGCTGTGAGCAGGCGGATGGTCCAAGCCCCCCCCAACCCCCTCCCCCACCCCAGCACCCCCACCCCAGGCCCCACCCACCCGCAAAGGGCAGCCTTCGAAGGCCCAGGGGCCGACCTCCGGGTCTAATTAGTTCCCAGGATGGCTCCCTGCCTGTGTTTTTCTTTCTCTTGAAAACTCGCCTGTCCCCGAGTGAACCGCCTGCCCCTGAGCCAGGGACAGTGGCTTCAGCTCCTGCTGCAGCTCCCAGGGGGGCGCTGCCGCCGTCTGTGACTGCCGGACTCCAGTGCCCGGGTCACAGGGCTGAGGGCTGCAGCCCGGGCCTCCCTCGCCACGGCCGCGCTGGCCACGGCTCTGGGCACTTACACCAGTGAATCCCCGCGGCGTCTGCAAGGCAGGACTCGTCACCCGTTTTGTAGGAGGAAAGAGGTTCAGAGAGTCAGGGGCCCTGCCAGGGCCCACAGCCGGGCCCCTTGACCCCCGACCCCAAGCTGGTCCTCGGCCAGTGCCACCGGCTGTCCCGCCCCAGGGAGTCCAGCCTTGGCCGGTCCTCGGCTCGGGGCCCGCCTGGCTCCTCCGGCTGAGAGTTCCACCTGGCCTGCAGCCAGCGCGGTGCGGGAGAGGGCTTGGCCACCAGCTTGCTGCTGCTTTATCCAAAGGGTCCCTCAAGCCAGGCAGGACTCAGGGCTGCCAAGCCACAGAAGCCAAGGAGCCCACCCCAGCCTCCCTCTTACAGGAAGCCCTCCAGGCCCTGACTGGTCTATTCAGCGACTTCTTAGAACTCTAAACCAGGCCAGTGGAACTTCTGTGGGCGGGGCCTGGCACACGGCAGTCCCTGCAAAAGCAGTGCCTCCGGCTCCCTTCCTTCCTCTCACGAGCTCCATCTGTGTCAGGAACAGCCACTCGTCCGTGTTTAGTTTGCCCTAAGGGCTGTTAGCTCTCAGGCTGTGCAGAGCACCTTAAAGTCATTAACTCTTTGATTGTCCAGTGACTCACGGAGTAAGGTACCCCTCATGTTAGCCCCACTTCACAGATGAGGAAACAGGTGCCCAGGGCTTAGACGGTCTCGGCCTGGGAAGGGACAGAGCCATGACTCAGCCTAGAGCAGCCGGATGTGGGGTCAGGACTGGGTCTCGGTCCTGGCTCTGTCTGCTGTGTGCTACGGAGCAAATGTGTACAGCTGGGCAGGCTGTGCACTGCACGAGCCCAGCAGTTCACCTGCTCCCCTGCACCAGACGTGGCGTTCGGTTTGGGGCACACACACCCCCACACGCCCGGACCGCATCTCTGCTACCCTGAGAACAAGAGATCTGTGACTTTATCCTCTTGGAACCTGTTTATTCAACGCCCTTATCAAAAGCAAGCTGGGAGGCCACTTCCTCAAGGGGCTGGATGCCTGCCCGGCAGACAGAGCCTTAGACGAAAAGTCAGGAGGACCCGGGCTCAGGCACAGCCGCCCCTCCCCACCTGCTGACCTTGGGCAGCCCCCTGCACCTCGATGAGTCTTTTCTTATAAAGGCCATGACAAAAACGCCCGGACACAACGTGTGCTTAGCCCAGAACACAAGGCCTGGGACTTGACCCTTGTAAAACCTGGTGGCTCCTCCCCCTTAGAGCAGGCCCAGGACGAGGTGGCTTCAGACCCTCTGGCAGGACACACCACTTGCTCGGCCAGCTGCCTGCCCACTCCTTCATCCAGTCGCACAAAGTCCAGCCTCCCAGGAGGCCAAGTGAACCTCTGCTGGGCCTTACTTTCCCCGGAGCTCCCGGCAGCCAAGGGCGACACGCCAGGCCAGGTGGACGAAGCTGGTGGGTAGAGCCTGGCACGTCCCGGCTCCAGCTCACATCCCCACAGTGGCCGGGTGTCTGCGCTGGGTGCCCTCGGATGTGGACTTGGAAGCAAGGAAGGACCTGGATTGGGGCCGGGTGGGGCTGCGGCTCCACCGGCCTCACGGGTCACGGAGGAAGCTGCTGCCCTGTCCCAAACTTAGACCGCACCCCCTCAGTGACACAGCGTAGCAACACGCCACCAACACAGGGATGGGACTGCTCATCGGCCAGGCTCTTGCCATGGAGCCCTGTCCCCCACTGGACACCCTCCCCACCAGAGCTCCGCCCCAGAACCTGAACCTGAACTCAGCACATCGCCCCTCCAAGCCTGCTCCTCCAGTGCCCGCCTCCAGGAAAGGGCCCTGTCCATCCACCTGTCAGTCACGAGACCCTAATGCCTCTGGAGCCTGTCCCCCTTGGCTGTCACCCTGGCTCAGTTCTCCCAGCCCAGGGCACCTGTCCCCACACTGCACACCTGTTACAATAAGCCTTCGGGGGCCTCATCTCCTGAAGACGCCGTCTCCCTCACGGCCCCTGCATCTGGCACCAGCCTATGCTCAGCACCTCCTGCGGTCCATCCTCCTCTGCTCAGGCCCTCTCTGTGCCATCCTCTCCCCGGCTGTCTAGATGCCACCTCCTCCAGGAAGCCCTCCCCACCTACCCCGCTCCCCAGCTGGGAGACGGGTTCTGCCTCCGCTGAGCGGCACCCACGGTCGTCTGCCCCTCGCCACACGGAATCAGGGACTTCCAGGGACTCGGCTGGGGGCGGGGACGGGGTCAGGAAGCAGAGGCCGGCACGTTCTAAGCCTGCAGCGACATCAAAGTCAGGCTTGGTCCCGAAGGCAGTGGGAGTCACAGCTGGGCGGTGAGCAGGGACAGCAGAGTCTCATTCCGCCCCTGAGGGCAGCCATGCAGGTGCGCGGGACGGGGACAGGCCTGGGGCAGACAAACCAGACGGGGCGCTGTGGGACCCCAGCACACCTCCAGAGCAGCTGAGGGAGCGTGGCCCGTGCTTCCCAGGCCGGGCCCTGGCGGGGAAAGGACAGCTGCCCAGCGCCCGGGGCTGTGAGCTCCTCTTGGCTGGACTCCTGGCTCCCAGCAGCCTCAGCGCTGGGCGCTCGCGGGTCCTCAGAAACCGCCAGATGCCACAGCTTAGCCCCGCTGTCGGGGCGGGGGAGCGGGAGGCGTGGGGACGATGCCCGATCAGTCCTGAACGCAGCAGTCCGAGACCCGCGAGGCCCGGGAAGCCGCTAAGAGGATTACAAATCAAAGGCCGACAAGGCTGTTAAATAAACAGAACCCAGAGACTCCGCTGGAAGCTGCTCTGGGGCCAGCAATCAAAGCCGGTGATTAAATGCCACGTCCGAGCCGCCCAGGGCTTGAGATCCGAATGACGTGCGCGCCGGAAGGCCTCCGTCCGCGGCAGTGGGCGGGGAGGCTGTGAGCGTCCCAGGGCGCTCCGGGCAGGACCTCTGCACACAGGTTTCCGGGTGTCACCCCGGCTCCCCCGCAGATACGCACCCACGCCGTGGAGCAGCCCGGCCTGGCGTGGACGTGAGGAAACACCAGCTCCGGGGTGGGCGGTGAGCCTGGCACTGGAGGGAGCAGGGAGGCCACCCATCAGGCGGGCAAGCCCTTTAGTCCACAGCGCCTCCTGGGCACCGGGCGCCGGACCAGGCTCGGCGGGGAACGAGCGGACCGGGCCTCCGCCCCGTGAGGCTCAGAGCCTGGGGGGACAGAGATAAGGCCCCCTCCAGTCAAACAGGAGGCCTGAGGCTCCCGAGGCACCCCCAGGTGTGCTCACGGGGCCAATGAAGGGGACCACCCGGGCGGTCGGCTGGCTGGCGGGCAGCTTGGGGCGGTGGGACTTCTAGGCCAAGTCAGGATGAGGACTTGGCCCCAAAAGGTGAGGGAATGGGAATTCCAGCAGCGGGAACAGCATGTGCAAAGGCGCAGAGGTGGGAAGGGGGCCAGCGGGGCCGCACCACAGAGGAGGAGATGGCGTCGCGGGGCTGGGATGGCCAGAGGGCACCAGGCCTCAGGGTCGCGGCAAGTGTCGAGATGCCAAGGGACCCCGCCTGCGTTTCTCAAGGTCACTCTGGCTGCGGCATGAAGAAGTGACCGAGGGGGGACGAGGGAGGCAAGGCGGAGGCCGCCGCTGGGGGACCTTGACTCCAGACCTCGGGGACCCTGCTGTCCCTGCCCGGAGAAGAAAGCCAGGGGCCGTGACCGCACAACGAGCCAAGCCAGCGGGATCCAGGCCAGGCCCGATTCGGTCATTTCCCGGCCGAGCGACCTCGGCCCCACGGCTTGGCCTCACCCTGCCTCGGTGATGACATCCGCGAGCACGAGCGAGGAGCCGGGTCACGGCGGCAAATGAGACAGCGCCGCCGAGATCCTGGCACCGGCACCAGCTCCAGCTCCACGGGCGCCGGACTCCGCACATGCAGCCCCGCGGACGGCAGGCGTCCGAGGTCCCCGCAGACCACAGTGTGAAGAGCGCTCTCCGGAACCGTCCCCCCTGCCCCTCCAGCTCTGGCAGCGGCAGGGCCTGCGGGAGCCTGAGCCCGCCCGGCCGGTCCAGCTGTCGCCTTGCCAGGTGAAGGGGACCAGCGGTGGGAGGGGCGGTAACTGTGATACAAAACACGGAAGACGAAACAGTCACTGAGGCTCCTTAGCGGCACAGGCGTGTGTGCCCTGGCTCGTTGTCCTCGCAGCAATTTGCCCCCCAGAGCTGCCACTGTCACCCCGCTTTATAGACAACCGGAGGCAAGGAACTTGTGAAGGCCACGGCCTTAGTCAGAAGTGCAGGGACAGCCCCAGCTCGTGACCTCACGCTCCAGCCGCTCCCCTGGCTGAGCCCTCTGCCCGTCTGTGTCCTCTTCTCAATCTCCCAGGCACCTCCCACCCCGCACTGTCCCATCTGAGCTTCTGCGGGACACAGCTGGGGTCTGCCCCCCTGCAGTGGCCTCGTAACCAGCGCAGGGCCAGCAGGACACACAGAGAAGGCGAGTCACAAACGTGGACTCCATCAGTCAAGAATGAAGGTGTCAAAATGCCTGGACCACCTCTAACCGCACCCCCCACCCCCGGCAGCCCCTGGGACCTCAGCCTTAGTCTAGCAGTGCCCGCTACTCAGGAGAGCTGGCACTGGGGACGGGGCCATGGACACAACCAGGCCGCAACGTCCAGGTGCCAGGCTCGCCCTGAGCCCTCTGCCTCCCAGAGCCACCAGCACGGCCTGAGGCGGGCCTGCTGGCTCTGAACCCCAAGCCAGAGGGTGCAGCAGGCACTCAGTAAATGACAGTGGCCACCTCCGTGACAACACATGGCACTGTGCTCCAGCCTGCAGTCTTCCTGGGCACAATCCCAACACGAGTCTGACCATGACACTCTCCCTTCTCTTAAAACCCTCCCACAGGAGTTCCCTTTGTGGCTCAGTGGTTAACGAATCCGACTAAGAACCATGAGGTTGCGGGTTCGATCCCTGGCCTTGCTCAGTGGTTTAGGGATCCAGTGTTGCCGTGAGCTGTGGTGTAGGTTGCAGACGTGGCTCGGATCCCGTGTTGCTGTGGCCGTGGCGAAGGCTGGCAGCTACAGCTCCTGTTAGACCCCTAGCCTGGGAACCTCCATATGCTGCGGGTCCGGCCCTAGATAAGGCAAAAAAAGACAAAAAAAAAAAGAAAAACCCTTCCACGGCCGTCCCGTAAAATCGTGGGTAACTCCATGCACTGCTTCCCAAACTGGGGTCCCCAGAACCCTTGTGTGCCAGGAGGAGGTCACGCGGGTTCCGCCTGGGAAGAGCTCTCTTGAAGTTCTCTTGGGAAACCCCGGGTTTGTATCATTTATTTGCTGGGGTTTCTTCTTTCTTTGCTGCTGGAGCTCTCGGAAGCTCTGACAGACTCAAGCGTGGGGTGAACGCCCACTGCAGGGGCGGTGATTACTTTCCTGGGCTTTGGGGGCCCCAGAACACCGGTCTGCAGAATCCCAGATGTGATCTGGGAAGCCCGGGCCAGAGGACGGAGTCTAAGCCACGACATTTGGGGTCCTGCCCTGCCACGGGTGCCTCGCTCTCCCTCACACGCACCCGCACGCACACACGCCGACTCCCGCACACCAGCCGCTCTGAGCTCCTGGCCCTTCCCGGCACAGCCCAGCACGGCAGGGCCTCCACTCGGGGGGGTCACACTGTCCTCCCTTCCCAGAGAGCCGTCGTCCCTCCCGCCACCTGGAAGGCATGACCTCATCCTTGAAGACAACTTAAATGCCCCACCCCGGCAAGGCTTTCGGCACTCCAGGCAGCCGTGCTCCCCAGGGCGCTCCCAGGCCTCTAGAGCCTGTCCCGGCGGTTAGCGTCTCCCCCTGCTGTGGGCTGAGGGCACACGGGGCCGGACTCCGTGGCCATGAACTCCGGTCCCTGCACAGGTGGCTGCGCTCAGAGTACCTGTTGAGCCAGCACCAGAGCCTACCTTCCAAGAAGTGTCCCCAAACCAATCAGGGCACAGCAGGATTTTCTAGCACTTTCTCCCATGCACAGGGTCAAGCTGTGTGATAAGAAGCAACCCCAAACCAACTCCACAGATTAGGGGAGGCTGTTCTAAGGTTCGAAGGGACTGAGACATTTCCGAGCCCAACAGCCGTGCCCCCGAGCCCTAGGCCACATAGAGACCCTACACGCCCGCTCACCATGCCCCAGCAGCCCTCCAGAGACGTGCACTTTTTGTTTTCTCATTGGTTCGTTTTTACTTTTTTGGCCACCCAGCGGCACATGGAGTTCCCGCCAGGGATCGGATCCGAGCTGCAGTTGTGACCTCCACCGCAGCTGTGGCAGCGTGGGGTACGTTAAGCCACGATGCACAGCCAGGACTGAACCTGCATCCCGGCGCCGCAGAAACGCCACAGCAGGAACTCCCAGAGACGGGCAATTTTAAATGCAGCGCGAAAAGAAAGAAAACACCACATGTAGCCCAACTGGTGTCACGTAAGTGTCCAGACAGATGTTCAAGGCCAGGAAAGTTTGCTTGGCAGGGAACACCCAGGCAGAGCAGGGTTATAGGGACCAGCAGAAATGAGACATAAGACAGGTAAGTCTGCACAAGGCCAGGAGCTGGAGCGATGCAGGGTTAGACCAGGCGCCTGGGGGTGGCCAGGGGGACACCTGGTTTCACTTGACCACTTGTGTGACCTTGGCAATGGCAATTTACCCCTCTGGGCCTCAGCTTCCCCACCTGGACGACCAGAAGGCCGGTTAGATGATTTCCCAGAGAGACCATCTCTCGGGCCCAGCGAAGGCGACCGTGGAGGCTCGCCCCGGCTCTGAGCCTGTTTCCCCCAGCAGACTTCATCCTGCGGGGCCGCCGCCCCAGCCCGAGCGCTTACCCGACGGGCAGGCGCCCTTCTGCAGCTGGCGCACGGGCGTCCCGGAGAGCTGCAGCGCGCGGCGGCTGGCCGCCTGCAGCGCGCACACGTTGGCGTAGGTGTGCCCGTCGGTGCCACACACGGCGTGCGCCCAGCGACAGCGACAGACGCCGCGCGCGCACTCCAAACTCTCCCCGCAGGGCGAGTCGACCGGCCGGCCGCACGGCTCGCCCTCGACCGCGGCACACACCAGGCAGCAGTTGCAGAGGTCGGGCACGTAGCCGCCCGGGCAGCGGGGGCTCGGGCACCGCGACACGTCGCAGCGCGCGGGGCACGACGCGGCCGGGGGCTCCCGGGCCAGCGCCAGCGCAGCCAGCGCGGCCAGGAGCAGCCCCCGTGCCTGCATGGCGGCGGGCGACAGCGCGGGGGACCGGCCCGGGGAGCACCGAGGCCGCTCGGGAGGGAACCGGGCGGGGGCGCGGCCACGTGTGCCGGCAGCTCAGGCGGGCGGGCGCCGGGACCGCAGGGACATGCCCAGAGCCTGGGGACGCGGAGGTTCGTACAGGCGCCCGCGCCCTCCCTCCCTCCAGGCCTGCGATCCCGGGCAGCGGCCGCGCCGCATTTAAAGGCGCCGACACGCCACCCCCCCCCCAACCCCCGCGCGCGCGCGCGCGCGCGCGCGCTGAAAAGTGGGCGGTCCCTCCGCCAGCTCCGCCCCGGCCCAGCCGCCCCCGCCCGGCTCTGGGCACTCGGACCCGCCTGGCCGCCAGAACCCCGGGCCTGCCTGGTCTGGGAGACCCGATGTGTTGGTATTCTAACCCCCTCCAAGGGCCTTGGGGAGGGGGCGCCGCCGGGCGCAGGCCTCTGGCACCCGGGGAGTCCCTGCGCCTGCCAAGTTCATGTCTGAGTTCCAGTGACTTCAGCTCCCGCCGCCCTAGAAATGGGCAAGTCCACACCGTCCCAGCTTCTTCCAGCCGGTCTCCTCTGCCTCCGCTCCCCCTTCCCCCTCCCCAGCCCGGGAGCCGCAGGACAGGCCTGGCCCAGTCCACGTCGGTGGGAAGGATGGATGTCACCTCTCCTAGCTCCCAGCTAACTCTTCTGGGGACAAAGCTTCAGAAAGTGCCCCCCTCCCCGTTGTCCCCAGGCTCCAGTGCTTGGAGGTCGTGTTCCCGCGGGCTCTAGCCCGAGGTCTCAGTGCCGTGTGGTCTGGCCGCTGCCTCACAGCTCTGGGCCTGTTTCCTCTCCCCGAAAGCTTTGCTGCCTCCTAGGGTTTCAGGGAGACTCCCAAGGAGTGGCTGGTGGAGAAAGGTTTGCAGGCACTTCACGCGTGGCCCGGGGTCTGCACGCAGGACTGGGGGCTGCTCCAGTCTCCACATTGTCCTGAGGGTCCAGAGCCTGGTGACCGAGACGTCCCCAGTGTGATGAGGGCTGGGGGGTCTGAGGGTAGAACCCTCCTTTGGAGGTGACCCTCAGAGGATGTAGGATAAGGGTGCAGAAATGGGCCCGGGGGCTGGCAGGGGACAAGCCAGGGGTTTGTCCTCACCTGGTCAAAGTCTCCGGAAACAAAGGGAAATCAGAGTGGTCACTCGTTCGGCCGAAAAGGCCCTGGGGTGCAAAACCCTGGGGCTGGGGGTCTGCACGCCCTCTATCAGGCCTGTTGAGGTCTGGGGAGCCCCCCCCCCCCCCCGCCAGAGTGATGGCTTTTAAATGCATAAAACAGACTCGACGTTTACTAGGGGAAGCAATGCTATTATTCACGCGGTTATTAAAGTATATAAAACTACAAATAAATCCACGTGGCATACACAACTTCTTTGTGAACCCCATAAATAAGAAGATCTGGGATTCCCGTCCAGATTTCCAAGCAGTGGGGGGCCCAAGGGGCTTTGGAGGTGCCTGCAGCAGCTGCAGGCTGTGGGGAGTACCTGTGTTCCCTCTCGATGACAGGGACACAGGTGCTCTGTGGCTGGGACCTACTTCTCCACAGAAGGACGAGCTGGGCTTCAGGAGGAGGGGTTGGTGAAAACAGATTTTTTTTTCTTTTTTTCAATCCCGGTTTTCAGATGCCCGGATTAGGAACCTCTGGCTGCAGGAGGGAGGGGGAGAGGCTGTAGGAGTGGGGACGGATTGAGTCTAGTCCCTGAGGGCCCTGGTGTCCTGAAGGGCTGGGCACCTGGAGGGGTCAGGGCGATTTGTGTCCCGTGTACAGATGGAGAAACTGAGGCCCAAAGGCAAAGGCCCGCCCCATCCTTAGCGCCCCTCCTCCCTCTGAAACTGCACTGTGGTCCCCTGGGGTCCCCTTTGTTTTTGCCTAAAATGGGCAGGCCTGGCTGGCTCGCGGAGGCTGCAGGGAGCATGGCTGGCCCGAGGCCCGGCGTGCTCTGACGGTCAAAGGAGATGGGTTTCCAGATGTCTGGGCAGCTGCAGGGAGGAAGGAGGGAGCAGCGCCCCCTGCTGCTCCCGCTCCATCCCGCCTGGGGCTCAGCAAATAGGGGCGCCTTCAGGGCCTGTGCCGCCTGGCTCTGCGTCTCCCTGAGCCCCGTCCCTCCTGTGGGTGAGGCAGCCTTGCTTCCGGGAAGGTGGAGGACTGAGCCCTGCCCGCCGACGGCTGAGATATATTGATCCGCCCCGCCCGCGTCAACACTGAGGCCCTTTACAAATCAGAACAAGACGAAAAGGGCGTGAAATGAATCGGAGCAGGAACACCAGTGGGAAAATAAGAGGAAACCAGAGATGAGGCCGATGTACGAAGTCTTGTCAAGAGATGCTGCTCTTCTGCCCAGCTTCCTGGTGGCCACGGCAAAGGTGGAAATCGAAGCCCGTGTGACAGAAACATGGCGCTACTCCAGGGCAGCCCAGCTTCTCACTGCTAAGAGGAGCGAGATGTCCCCAAAGATGCTCTGGGGTGCCCTGACACCCTCCGTGGCGAGTCCCACTTGGCTCCCCAGAAAAGAGCTCTCAGGGGGACATGGGGCCGGCCAGCCTCACGGTCCCACAGGAAGCTCCCTTCATGAGCGGTGGGACTGGGCCTGGCCCCGGGGGAGCTCTCCAGCAGTGCCCTGGCTTGGCGGGGCATCCCGGGACTGATTCGGGAGCAGGGGGCGGGCGAGACTGAGCTCAATAAGAGCTGGCCCCGCTCACAGGGAGAGGCCCCGCAAAGCTTCGGTCAGCGCGTGGGCAGGTTGGCCCACACGACAACACAGCAGGGCGAGAAGCTTCCAGAAGAGGGGAGAGGGCTGTGAGGACCGCAAGCTGCCAGAACCACATCAGCGAGCGCCCAGACTGTGTTTTGGGACCCTCGAACCAAACATAGCCCAAGAGACCCAGGCAGCCTCCCTGTAGCCGGGGATGGGGGGCTGCCCAGCGCGTTCCGGCCGCAACCCCCCGTAGCCCTGGCAGCCCCGCTCCCCCCGGCTACGCCTCCTTGGGAGCTCAGGAGAAGGGCTTCCGAAACGCCCCCAAATTCTCGTGCCACTGGGGCACTTTCTGTGGGGCTCAGTCCTGCACCTGCAGGTGGGTGATCTTGCTCCAGGCTGCTGTCAGCACACGGTCGGCCTGCGGGTCGTGCCGGCTCCGCTCCAGACGTCCGCACCTCGTGGAAAGGCACCGTGTCTCACTCCCCAGCCCTGGCCGCGCTGGGCGTCGGCCGGTGTTACTTGCACAGATCGGAATGCAGGCGGGACCGAGCTGGGCCAGGGTCCGTGGCCCCCCGGCGCCCCCGCCCCGTGCTTCCCTCTCTGCACAGAGCTGGACGCACGGACGGCTGGGCCTTGGGCAGCGTCTGCCCTTTGACCTGGACTTTGTCTAGGGCTTCACGCCGGGTGAGGTCATGGCTTGTGTCACTTTGGGGACCCTCGAAGACCATCCCTGGCCACGCCTCGGCCAGCGCTGAGACTCATCGGCCCACAATGGGGGGTGACTCAGAGGGTGGGCCCCCAGCTAGGGCTCGGGGCGGGTAGGGCCCACTCTCCCTGAAGCGCCCCCTGCCCTCTGAGTGGGAGACCGCGCCCACGCCCGTGTCCTCCCTGGCCCCACCCCAGCCGATGGAGGGGCAGGCAGCAGTGTGACTGCTCCGGGGAGCAGGTGAGGCAGCCAAGGCACAGAGAGGTGGCGTAACATGCCCAGAGGCACACAGCACGCCCAAGACAGAGCAAGACGTGGCCCCGGGCTGTCCAACTCCAGAGCGCATGCCCGTGGCCAGTCCACCGTCTCCAGCGACCACACCGTGACAGCACGCACCAAGGACGCTGGGACAGAGGGGAGCCTGGGGGCTGGGGAAGGGCCCTCCCCGGGTGGGCTCTGAATGCTGGCGGGGCTGCTGGGCAGAGCAGGAAGATGGGGGCCTGAGGAGAGGGTGCAGGGGTGCGACGGGGGTCAGCGGGGTTAGGGAAAGCGGCCCCTCTCTGCAGGGCAGGGGGTTCCCCCGGTAGGGGCGAGGCAGCAGCGTCACGTGGTCACCTCGCTCTGGCCTCGTGAGGGCCTGGGCTGGCCGGAAGGGGATGTGCAGAAGGTAGGGGACCCCGTGGGGGCTTCTGCAGGGACCCAGGTGCAAAGTCATGCCTTGGACCCAAGTGGCTGGCAGGCAGGCGACAGAAAGCCCGACTCCAACTGGTTTCAGAGGAGAGCTTGTCAGCGTGCACCTTCCTGATAGGGCCACGGTGGGCTAGCATCAGGTGTGGCCTGATCCAGGAACTCCCAGTGTCCCCAGTCCGTCTGAGCTGTGCTCCCTGTGGCGCTGGTTTCATTCTCAGGCTCTAGACGCTGCAGGACGAGTGCCAGCAAGACCAGCCTCACATCCTCTAAGGCGCCTTTCCCCTGCCGTTCCAGCAAGTCTCACCATGTCTGTGGTTCTCACATCCATCCCTGACCCAGGCACGGAGGTAGCAGAGTCCAGCTCTGGCCATCCCCTGCTGGGACCAGGATTTTTTAGCCAGTCGAAAGTCCCAGGGGGCAGGAAGGTATGCCTCAGAGACTGAGCTGAAAGAATCTGCACGGTGCCTGAGACCAGCAGAGCTGGGCATTCCCTTCAAAGGCTTGCACACTCTGCTTGCACACCTCCGGTGGTGGGGAGCTCACTACCCATCGAGGTGATCCTTTCCATTGTCAGGACGGTCTTCCTTCAACTGGGCTAAATGCTGCTCCTGTAACTCCCACCTTTGGACGTGAATGGACCCCAGGAAGCTGTGGAGAAAGCATCGACTCCCTTCTCTACAGAAGAGGGCTGCAAACACCAGAGGCTGGTCCTCATATAGTTTTCTTCTCTGTTGGTTTCTCTGTGGCCTTGGGCCTCCGTTTTCCATCTGTCTGGAGAATGAGAAGGAAACTTCCTCCTGGGGTTCCTAAGGATCAAAGCAGGCAGCAGGCGGAGCTGTAAGATGGCTTCCAAGAATCCTGCACGTGGTCTACACGCCTTCATCCTCTCCTTGAGTGTGGGTGGGCCTGGCCTAATCAGGTGATCCTCCTGAAGTTAGAGGCTCAAACTGCAGAGAGACTGGAAGTGTGAGGGACATGAGGCGGGGACACAGGCCCAGACTTGGGGTGACCTCTAGGAGCTGAGTGGTCCCCAGTTGCCAGCCCATAAGACAGTGGGGACCTCGGCCACACAACCACAAGGCAATGAATGCTGCCAACAGCCTGAAAGGCCTAAAAACATCTCCTCCACTGAGCCTGCAGTCAGGGATGCGGCCACCAGACACCTGTGAGACCCCGAGCAAGGGCCAGCTGCAACTTGCTGGGCTCTGACCCTCGGAGACCACGAGGCAATCCCTGTGGGCGGTTTCAAGCCCCTAGGTCTGTGGCAGCTTGTTTTGAGGCAAAGAAAGTGAACACAGAAAGTGAAGGCTGAGTAAGCAGGCGGCTGACTCCGAGGGGACAGGGGAGCAAGTCAGGGGAAGCAGCTGCAGGGGTGGGGGACAGTGGCCTGGAGAAGGGAGGAACGCACTGCCCCTTGAGGTCAAGTCCCAGGCCTGGGCGTCCTAGCCACTCCTGAGCCCTGCCTGCTGGCTACTCTGCCCTTTCTCGGGGAGTTTCTTCAGGTTCCAGGAACAACACCATGCGGCCCGTCTTGTGGGGGTAGAGAACTGAGCTAGGAGAGGTTAAGTGGCTTTCCCAAGGCCCCAGAGACGTTAGGGGATGGACCAGGATTAGAAAATTGTTGGGAAGTTTCCCATCGTGGCTCAGCAGTAACGAACCTGGCCAGTATCCATGAGGATGAGGGTTCAATCCCTGGCCTTGCTCAGCGGGTTGGGGATCCAGCATTGCCGTGAGCTGTGGTGTAGTTCACAGGTGTATCTTGGATCCCGTGTTGCTGTGGCTGTGGTGTAGACCAGCAGCAACTGCTCTGATTCGACCCCTAGCCTGGGAACCTCCATATGCCACCAGTACGGCCCTAAAAAGCAAAAAAAAAAAAAATAGAGGAAGGAAGGAAAGAAAAGAAAAAAGGAAAGAAGGAAAGAAAGAGAAGGAAGGAAGGAGGAAAAGAAAGAAAGAAAGAAAGAAAGGAAGGAAGGAAGGAAATACCTGAAAGTAGTTGGGTCTAACCACCAAGTCCCTGCTCTTTCTCGCACTGCACTTTTGTTCCACACCCATTTGACGGAAGGGAAAACTGAGGCCCAAGAAGGGGAGGTGCTTGCTGAGATGCCGGGCTAGTTGATAACGAAAGCCTCTGCTACGCTTCGGCACCAACCGTCTGTGTCTAAACCTTACCAGGTCCTCCAGACGCCCTTCCATTGACATGCGCACTTGGCAGATGAAGAAAGCCAGGCACAGAGAGGTTCAGTGACTTGCCCAAGGCCACACCGCAAGCGAGGGAGCTACAGAATCAGGATCAGAACCCAGGCAACGTGGCCGTCCTGCACAAGCTGGCTGGGGACCAGCTGACGCCGAGGCTCGGGCAAGGACTGCAGAGACAAGGAAGGAGTGGGCCCCGGCTGACTGAAATGACGAAATCAGGGCCACCCGGCCAGCAGGGCTTGGTCCTTTTGCCTTCTTTAAAGATAACACTTCTCAGCTTTGACTGCCTGCGGCCCAAGCCCTTCTTGGAAATCACCCCACCCCACCCTGGCCCCTGATGGGAGTTGGACGTGAACCTTCCCCCGGACCAGCGTGCCCCCCGCCCTCCTGGAAGGATGCGTGCTGTGCGGCAAGGCTGCCCTCCCTGGACGGCCAGCAGCCCCCCACCCCGCCCGGCTGATGGTGCAGCTGCTCTGGAGGCGGCTTGGCCTCCCTCCACCCTCTGAAGAGCCGCCAGCCGTCCAGCCCCGAGGCTTCTCCGTCCCTGCTGGTGCCCGGGGCAGTTCTGCACCCAGAAGCAGTGTCGCTGGCCACCAGGGTGTCAGGACGGGAGAGATGGGCAGAGATCCTGCGATCCTGCCCCCTCGCCCCCAAGCCGTGCTGCTTTTTGGGACCCCTGGGCTGCGTCCACGTGGTCCCAGCGGCCTCTGGACAGAGGGTGAGCCGGAGAGGAAGTGCTTCAGAAGTGCGGGCCAGGAGGCCGTCTGCTGGCCCCCGGGGCTCCCCTCCAAGCCTCCATGCTGCTAATGGGACACGGGTGCTCTCCAGGCCCACCCCCTTGGCGGTCCTAAGGCCAAGCCGGGTCCCACCGTGCTCAGTGTCCAGGTGTGGTTTAAGCCCCGTGGGGTCCCTGTGCGGAAACTCCCACCGTCCCCATGTCACAGGCTCAGAGAGGTGAAGTGACTTGCCCAGGGTCACACGGCCAGGGATGGCAGAGCTGGGTGCTAACCAGCGGAACGCACAGCTGGGCCCTGGTCTGTGGGGTGGCCAGTTGGAGGCTGGGGTCACTCAGTGCAAAGATGAGATGCTCCCAGCCAGGGGGACCCCCAGGAGAGGCTAGAGGCCCACCCGGCGTCCTCCTGGTGGGCTCGCTCCCCTTGAGGATGGGAGCCCCTCCCACTCAGCCGCCAGGGCGGCCCACCCCGTGTCGTCCCTTGACCTGGCCGACCGCGCTCCCCACGCTTCTCCTGCCGGGCTGGGCTCCCCCTGCTTCCCCGGCCTCTCAGCCTGGGCCTGGGCAGGCCTCTCAGCACCCACCCTGTGGCAGCACGAACCCTGGAGGCAGATCCTGGTGCCTTCCTAGATCTGCCCCCTCCATTTGCCCCAGTCAGTGGGAGCCTGGTTTCCTGTCCTTGATTGGGAGACTCAGGTGGGGCTGAGAGCCCGTGTCATTCAAGGGTGAACCCTGATTGGCTGAGCTCATCAGCATATCCCACCCACTTCCGTGGTGATTGGTTCAGAGTGGATCCTTTAGCCGAGGAGCCAATCCACATGAGAAGCTGTTCCCTGCACTGTCCAGAAGGCACACTTTCTTTTGCCCAGACTCTATCTCAGTGTGGGAACCAGGAAAATTACAACTGGCAGCCACCCGATGAACTTGAGGACAAAGTCTGCCTTGGAAAGGAGCCACTTGAGGAGTGTAGCTGAGAAAAGGGGAGAAAGCAACCTGGCCTTGAGCCTGGATCACGCCGTGCCTGAAGATGTTGTTTCTAAGCTCCAGTCAATTGAGCCAATAAATCTTTTATACTGCTGAAATCCCCTTGATTTGAGTTTCCTGTGGCCCGCTGGTCAGATTGCCGTACAGAGGCTGTGCCCAGCCTGACCTGATTCACAAGATGGACTCAGCCACGTGGTGGGGGTTCTGGACCTCTCACTTTAGAGTGCCTTCTCTGTGCCGGGCATAGTGTTTTTCATGCCCCCACAACATGGTTCCCCTTTGGCAGATAGGACCTGAGAACAAGAAGGACCCAAGGCTAGGATCTGAACGTATCTGATCCATAGTCTGTGCCGTTCTCTCCCCCAGGCAGTCCTTCCCTGGGTGCGGCCTGTGTGCTGCAGCCCGGAGCCTGGCCAAACCGACATCCAGAACCAGGGAGGGCACAGGGCCCCAGTGGCCCGTCGACTCTGGCAAGTCCATTGGCGTGCTCTGTGCCGCGCGTGTTGGGGGAGCAGCTGGTTGGCCCTGGGCATCTCTGCAGGAGGACTGGGCGTGGCCGATGCCTCGTGCTTCGGGAGGAGGCACGTGGTGTAACCGTGAGCCCGCCCTGGGACGCAGCCGGCTCCAGATTCAAGCGCTAGGCTCTGTCACATCTGCTGTGTCACATCTGGGTCTGCCCGTTCACCTCTCTGATCCTTGCTTTCCTCCTCCTTAAAATGGGCACGCTTGCCCTCTCGTGCGCTACATCTCTCAGCTGCTGCGAGGTGACCAGGTGGCAAAGCCCCTCCCCGCAACCTCTCAGCCTGAATGCCACCTCCTCCAAGGGCTCAGGTGTGAATGCACCTTACACCTCCCAGCCCCGTGGAGGATGGTCTCTAACTTAAAGCACAGCCCTCCACCCACCTGTCATCTCTTTGGCTCTCATCCCACCCCCTGCCCCCCCAAACCCTGGATATCGAGTCCCCACCGAGTGGCTCTGCCTGGACCGGACACCCCGGGTCCCGTTCTCAGGACCCCTCACCGCAGGGACTTCCTCCTCCTCCCTCCCCGGCTCGGTCCCAGCCCCACACCCCGCCTCTCGTTTCACCAGAAACTTCTCCACCTCTGAAATCTCAGCTTCTAACAACGCCCCTGGGTTTTACGAAATGAACCAGCTTTGTTGGGATATAATTCAGGGGCCTGTTACGGAGCACGGCTCGGGGTTTGCAAATTCGCAGATCCAGACAACCCTCACTTCATTTCAGAACACTTTCATCCCCCGAACAGGAACCCGGTGCCCATACGCTCTTCCTCGGTTTCCCCTTTACCCGGGATCTGGCCACCACTCATTTATTTTCTGTCTCTATGGATTGGCCTGTTCTGGACATTTCGTGTAAGCGGAATCACCCGACACACGGCGCCTTCGTGATTGGCTTCTTTCACTGAGTATAACATTTTCAGGGTTCATCTGTGTTGCTTCATGTATCCTTGCTTCATCCTATTGATGGCTGAGGAATATTCTGGAATACTGGATAGACTGCATATTGTTTATCCATTGATAATCCGCTGTCATCCGTTAACGAATGTTGGATTGCTTTCATTTTTTGGTTATTATGCGAAATGCTGTGAACATTCTCCTGTGTAAGTTTTGCGTGGACGTAAGTGTGCGGTTCTCCGGCGTGCATACCTGGGGATGGGCATGCTGGGCCATCTGGCGATCCTATGTTTAATCATTTGAGAAGCCGCCAGACTCTCTTCCAAAGTGACTGCACCATTTCATGTGCCCACCAGCTGTGTGTGTGGGGCTCCGATTTCTCCACCTCCTTGTCAAGACTTATTATTTTCTGTCTCACAAGAAATTAATATAATTGTCTTATTAGATGTGAGGTGTTATCTCATTGCAATTTTTTTTTATGGTTCTTTTTGTTGCAGGGGGGTGGAAGTTCCCCAGCCAGGGATTGAACTGCACCACAGCAGTCACCCAAGCTGCAGCAGTGACAAATACCAGATTCTTAACCTACTGAGCCACCAAGGAACTCCTCGTTGTGGCTTTGAGTTGCAGTCCCCTAATGGCTGGTGATGTTGGCCATATTTTCATGTACTTACTGGCCATTTGAATATTTTCCTTGGAGAAATGTCTGTTCAGATTTTTCCCTATTTTTCAATTGGGTTACATTTTTTTTTTTAATTATTAAGTTGTAAGAGTTCTTTCTATATTCTGCATAAAATCCGTTTATCAAATATACGACTTACAAATATTTTCTCCCGTTCTGCAGGTTCTCTTTTTACAGGTATCCTTCGAAGTACAAGAACTCAGTTTTGATGGAGTCCAATTTGTCTGTTTTTTCTTTTGCCGCTTGCATGTTGGGTGACACACCCAAGAGGTCTTTGCCTCAGCCAAGGCCACAGATGTATGTATTCCTGCATTTTCTGCTCAGAGCTTGGTAGCTTTAGCTTGTATGTTTAGATCTATGACCCATCAAACGTAGGGGTTAACGTTTGTGTGTGCCATGTGGTAGGACCCAGCTTCACTCATCTGCATGGGGCTCCACTGGTCCCAGCATCGCTTATTTAAGGCGACGATGGCTCCGCTGTCCCCACTGCAAGGCCCGTGCACCCTCTCCGCTCCCCACTCCACGTACAGCACCTTTCCAGCGTGGGTCCCGCGGTGTGCTGTGCCCGCTGCAGCGGTTCTGAGCCCCTCACCTCGGAGACGACAGGCTGACTTCCTGTGCTCTCGAGTCGGTCGTCCTGGGGGTTTCCTCCTCCTCCTTGGCGGGGGGTTCGGATCTTAGTGTCCGCTCTTCAGGAAGTCCCTGCAAATCCTAGTCTCCCTGTGTGTGTGTCTCTCTCTGTGTGTCTGTTCCTCTGTCTCTCTGTGTGCGTCCCTCTCTGTCTCTCCCTGTCTCTGTCTCTGCGTGCTTCTCCAGCCCTGTCTTCCCGTCTCTCTCCGTCTGGCTCTGGGTCTCTGTCTCCTGGTGTCTGTTTCTCTGTCTCTGTGTCTCCGTCTCCTGTGCACACACACACCTTCTCTGGTCTGTTGAGGGTGAGGTGCAGACACGGCAGCTCTGACCCCTGTGTCCCCTGGTGCCCTAAGCACAGGGACAGCCCCTCCATCTCCACACGGTGATCCAAGTCCAGCTCAGCTGTGCCCCTGGGACGCAGGGCGGGGCTAGGCGGGCAGCCTCTTCCCCGGGGCAGGTGCATGTCACCGGGCTGATGGGCAGGGCCCCCGCCACGCACACCTGCGTATTCCCACCTGGCGGTGCTCTGCCCGTGGGCTGCCGGGTGGCTGTTGCGTGTCCGACGAGAGAGCCAAGGGACCGAGGCGGAGCCTGCCGCTCAGGGCGCAGGGCGCGGCGGTGGGCTGGCTGCCTCCCAGGACCAGATGCCGGCCGAGCACTCCTGCCTCACGGGCCAGCCAGGGGGCCCTGGTGGCAGGGACGTCCCCACCGGCTGGCACTCAGCATACCCTGCACGTCCCACTCCGTGGAGGAGGCTGCGGTGGCTGTCTGTGGTCGGAGGGTGGGCACGGGGCCCGCAGGAAACATGGGAGGGAGAGATGGGTTTGGGCCAAAGATTCCAAACAAGCGGGGGCTGCCGGGGGGCTGGGGGGTGGGGTGCCATGTGTCCTTGGAAGGCGTGGGTGGAGGGGCCAGGCGGGGCTGAGGGAGGACAGTGCCCACCCGGGCTGTGTCCCAGCAGTGCCAGCGTTGGGTTCAGCACTTTTTTTTGTCTTATGGAGGTTCCCAGGCTAGGGGTCCAACCGGAGTTGCAGCTGCCGGTCTACACCACAGCCACAGCAACGCCAGATCTGAGCCTTGTCTGCGACCTACGCCAAAGCTCACGGCAATGCCGGATCCTTAACCCACTGACCGAGGCCGGGGCTCAAACCCGCCTCCTCATGGTTCCTAGTCTGGCTCGTTACCACTGAGCCAAACGGGAATTCCTGGGCTCAGCATTTCTGTGGCACTTCGAGCGGCAGACACACTGCCCCTTTAATAACCTGAGCACGCAGCGTGGCGGGGCCCCTCTAATTTCCAGCCAGCGGCCCGTGGTTCCCGCCCCTGTGAGGCCCCAGCGCCCGCCCCTCCCGGCAGGCTCCGTCACCCCCGGCCCTCCCGGACTTTGTGCAGACGCAGCACTCGGGCTCCTGTCCTGGGTGACCTCACCCCCGAGGCATGGCCCTGCCCGCACCCCTCCCCCTCCCTGCCCGGGCGCCTCCCCAGGGAGCAGCGCAGGCCCGCGCCTCTGCCCCCGGGTCCTGCCAGGTCCCCGCAGTGACCGCTCAGCCCGGAGACGGATGCTGGCGGCAGTGGCTCAGCATCGCAAATGTACTTAAAGCCACTGAACCCTCCACCTCAAAATGACTGAAAAGTTTCATCTTACGTTACCTCCTTCTGACCGCGATTTAAAAAACCCTAACCAGCAATAAAGGGCCTCACGCGTGTCTGACGCCAGCTCCCAGCTTCCTGTTTCTGGCTCCCAGAAGGCCAGGCTCCGGGGACTTTTCCCTTTGTCACCACAGACCCGAGGAGCAGAGTTTGGCGAAGTCTCAGAAAGCACCTGCCTCCACCGTGCAGGGGGCGGACCGAGGCCTGGAAGGGCGGGGAACCTGCCTAGACAGAGAGCCAGCGAGCGGCTCGGCGGGGTCGCGAACTCGCAGCTCAGAGCGCGGCAGCCCCCACGGCCACCGCCCCAGGGGCCCCTACCCCTCAGGCTGGCTGCTGGCCACACACGGACAAAGTGGACGGGAGCCCTGCCCTCGAGGAGATGGGGGCCAGGAAACATTTATTGAGCACCCCTGCATACACCAGGACAGGCCAAAGGGACAAATGCCCAGTCTCCGTTTGGCCGGAGTCTGCCTGGGAGTGTCCTTGAGACCTGGGACCCCCTCACAGCTCTGCTGCCCACCAGCCTTCGGCCCTGAGCCACCGTCCCACTGTCCTAGAGGCCGTCTCCTGTCCTGGAGATGAGGGTGACCCCGCTGACCTCACCCGGTGGGGCCGAGCCCGGAGGCGGGTGGGCCCCGGGGCTGAGACCGGCTGGGGCCTGTCAGGCCGAGTGCACTGCGCCTTGTGGCCCTGACGCGTCAGGGAGGAGGCTAAAGGCAGGAGCCGAGCTCTCTTGGAGTCGCAGAAAAACACGACGACCTCCTCAATTATTCCTGGGGTCGGGGAGACCTCCCCAGTCACGCATGCGCAGAGAGACTCCCAGGGGTGCAAAGGGGGGGCGGGCGCCAGGCCATAACGAGTCCTGTTGGCCATCCCAGAACCCTTTGCTCTGGAATCCATCTTGGCCAAAATACGCACACGCATATAGCCGAGGGCCCTGGGCCCAGCCACGTGTGAGAAATAAAAGAAGGTAATTGGCCAAAGGGAAACCAAGACGGGAAGGGCTGTGCTGTTTAAGTGATTTAAACCACTCCCTGGGCCCTCTCATCTAGGGGGACACGGGCCCCTCACTCCTCTTCGGGGTGTGTGTGTTGCTGTCTTGCTTCTGCCTTAGATGAACAGACCACGTCCCTCCGGGCTCTCCCACACGTTGTCCTGGGTCTCAAACGTTAAACTTTGTACCTGTTTTCACAGTCTTTGGCCCCTGGAAACTCTCTTGCCTTCAACAGGGAGAAAGAATCAAGGCAATTCTGATTCTAGCCTCTGGCTGGCCTGGTGGCCAGATTCCTGGTTTCCACCCAGGCTGCCCAGGTCCCATACCCGAGCAGAGAACGAAGATCTGGCTTCAAGCCATCACGCGCTGCTTTCTCTCCGAGATCAGGGCCAAGGGTGGCCGGCGAGGGGGTCCCCGTGCTGCCACCCAGACAGTGCTCAGTCAGCCTCGCGCACAGCTTTCCGGCTGCGGTGCCCCAACACCCGCGTCACCTCACCAGCTCCCCATCCTCCTGGGTCACGGGACCCCCCCTGCCCTGACCCTGCACACTGAGCTGACACTGCGCACTCAGGCGGCGTCCAGCCCGCGGCCACGGCCAAGGGCCGGGCGGGCTGCACCCCCGGCTCGCTGGGCCCTCTGGCTCTGTTTCCGCCTCTCTCAAGTGGGGAAAAGGAATTGTTATCATTATGCAACCCGGCTCTTATTTATGTTATTCTTACTACGGATTGCTTCTGCTAGTAAAATGTTGTTATGGATAATTTAGAAAGCAGCAAAGAATTTGCAGACATTTTTTAAAAGCCACCCCCTCATAGCAGGTTGGATGGTGGCCCCGGAAGAGCCTCTGCCTGCATCTTAACCCCCAGAGCCTGTGACTGTGAGTGTCCTTATTTGGAAATAGCGTCTTTTCCAGTGCAATTAGGTTAAGAATCTTGAGATAAATGCGCCAATAAGAGACGTGTGCAGAAGAAGAAGAGACTGCGGTGGTGGGGCCACAGGCCAAGAACACCTGGACACCCCCCCAAGGCGGAGGAGACAGGAGGACCCGCCCCTGAGCCTCTGGCGGGGCCTGCCCTCACCTCTACCCAGACTTCCGGCCCCCGGGGATGCAGGAGAATCGGTTTCTGTTACGTCCCCAGGACAGCGGTACTTTACGGCAGGCCCGGGAAGGGAAGGGGGACCCCAGCCCCGCAGTCAGATGGGTCCTTGTTGGCACGTGGGGGGCTGCGCTCCGGCCTTAGCCCCGGGATGTCTACGTGTGTGCGAGCCGGTCACGTCGTTACCTGCTTACGGACAGACCTGGCAGGATCTTCATTTAAAACTCAATTCATGAAAATTGTCTCATTTATCAGTTTTCACAGAATTCACTTTTTTTCTGATTACGAGATGTGCATTACAAAATACACGTGCACGTCCTAAAAGCTGGAGCCTACAGAGATGTGCACACAGGGAATAAAGATTTCTGCTGGAGTTCCCGTCGTGGCTCAGCAGAAATTGAATCCAGCTAGCATCCATGAGGATGCAGGTTCGATCCTGGCCTTGCTCAGTGGGTTAAGGATCTGGCGTTGCCATGAGCTGTGGTGTAGGTTGCAGATGCACCTCGGATCCTGGGTTGCTGTGGCTGTGGTGTAGGCCAGCAGCTGTAGCTCTGATTCGACCCCTAGCCTGGGAATCTCCTTATGCCGAGGGTGCGGCCCTAAAAAGACAAAAAATGAGAAAAGATTCCTGCTGACAATGCTGACCACAGAGAACAATTGCGTGTGTGCTTTTCTCCAAGGCACGCACGTTGCTCACAGCCTCTCAGGACGTGTAAGACGGTGCAGTCTGGAAAATAATCCAGCAGTTTCCTTCAAAGTAAAAAACAGCTAAAGGAACATAGGACCCAGCTGTCACATTCCTGGGCGTTCATCCCAGAGACGTGAACCCTTATGTCCACAGAAAACCTGCACAGAACCCCTCGGAGCAGCGTCCTCGGTGGAGCCCCAAGTGGGGGCCGGACGTCCTCCTGGAGGCGTTATAACCGCCGCGTGTCCCTCGGGAGCCCCTCGCCCCCGACACCGAGGAAGAAGCCGTCGAAACGTAGCAACTGGGTGGCTCGCAGGGCACCCTGGGGAGAGGAAACCGTCACTGTCACGGCGTCACAAACTGTGTGACTCCGTCCACGTGACCTGGAAGGACGAAATCACAGAGGTGGAGGACTGGTTCGTGGTTGCCAGGGCGAGGGGGGAGGGTGACATCGGGAGACGGCCGTTCACGGCGGGGGAACGACCAGCCCTGGGTTCTGATTGCAGGCTGGTTGCATGAGTACACCCGTGATGAAGTGACACGGAAACACACACACACACATTCACGGGCATCTGCGATGGCTTCTTTGGGAGGCAGACCTGTAAGAGCAGCTGCGGGGTCGTGAATATAAACCTTTTATTTTATTTTTGTTTTATTTTATTTTTTTTGCCTTTTGTCATTTTTTTATGGCCTCACCCACGGCATGTGGAGGTTCCCAGGCTAGGGGTCTAATCGGAGCTGTAGCCACTGGCCTGCGCCACAGCCACAGCAACGCAGGATCCGAGCCGCGTCTGTGACCTACACCACAGCTCACGGCAACGCCGGATCGTTAACCCACTGAGCACGGCCAGGGATCGAACCCGCAACCTCATGGTTCCTAGTCGGATTCGTTAACCACTGCGCCACGACGGGAACTCCGTGAATATAAACCTTTTAAACGCTTGGCTTCTGCGGAGTTAGGGCCCCGAGCCCAGGAGCGATGAGGATGAGAAGCATGTGAGAAACACAGCATCCTCTCGCTGTGGTCTTAAAAGTCAGCTTGCTTTCGAGAAGGTTGCTCCTCCTCCAGCGGGACGGCCTGGCTTGTTGCACCTTTGCCGTCATGGAGTGTTAGCCTTTAAAAAAAATCTCAGCCACGCGGTCCCCGCTGCAGCCCAGATCCTGCGGCGGGAGGAGGGCCCTCTGCAGGTGTCACGGGGGGGCCGTCCAGGACTGAGGGCCAGCGGGTCACCTGGGCTGCAGGATGACACCTGGGCTCAGGCCAGCGGCTGCTCCCCTCAAAATCCCCCTGACCTGGAGTTCAGACTTCTGGCCTCCCCACCCCCTGGGGGGGGTTTACTCCTCTTCCTTCATGGCCGCGGTGTAACCTGAGGCTCCGAGGAGGGAAGGGCCCCACGCTTGGCTTCTGCGGAGTTAGGGCCCCGAGCCCAGGAGTGACGAGGATGAGGAGCGTGTGAGAAACACAGCGTCCTCTCGCTAAAGTTCAGCCTCGTGCTGCGGCCAAGGGCCCAGGTCCCAGGCGTAGAGCTGGCCGAATTCCCACAAACAGCACTCACTGCTGTGTCACCCCACCTGCCGGGTCAAGAAGCAGGGGGTGACCAGGTCTAGGGCCCTCATTCTGCTGGTGAGACCGCCACGCCCTGATATCTGAGGCCGTAAGCACATCTTAAAAAGCACTCAGCAAAAGGGAGTTCCCTGGTGGCTCAGCAGGTTAAGGGTCCAGCATTGTCACCGCTGTGGCTGGGGAACCTCCACACATGCCGGGCGAGGCCAAAAAAAAAAAAAGAAAAATTGCCCGGAGCTATTTCTCCTCCATCACCACTGCTTGATCTCTGATGCCTTCTGCGCTGATGCACAGGGGCCCAGGGATCAGCCTGGGAGGGCCCCGAGGCGAGTGCCGGGCCAGCCCCGCCACCTCCTGTCAGTTACCTGCCTGCTCGCCACCAGCGGCTCTCTCAGCATCACCCGCCCCTGGAGCCCGGGCGGCGCTCACCGGCCCTGAGTCCAGGTGGGCTGGACACGGCCGTCACCCGTGTCGTTAGCCAAAATGAACTGTCACAATCTGGGGACTCAAAACGCTTTTGCTTTCTCAGATCTGGGGGCCGCAGGTCTCAAGCAAGGTCCTGGCTGGGCCACACTCCCTCCCAAAGCTCCGGGGGCCCCAGAAATTCCTGGGCTGTGGCCACATCACCCCAACCTCTGCCTCACCTGTCTTTCGTAAGGACCGGTACTGGCTTTAGGGCCCGTCTTTTTTTTTTTTTTTTGTCTTTTTGCCTTTTCTAGGGCCGCACCCACGGCATATGGAGGTTCCCAGGCTAGGGGTCTAACAGGAGCTGTAGCCGCCGGCCTTCGCCACAGCCACAGCAACACGGGATCCGAGCCGCATCTGCAACCTTCACCACAGCTCACGGCAACGCCGGATCCCTAAACCACTGAGCAAGGCCAGGGATCGAATCCGCAACCTCATGGTTCCTAGTCGGATTCGTTAACCACTGAGCCACAATGGGAACTCTTAGGGCCTGTCTTGATCATGTGGACGGGCTCATCTCCAGGTCCCTAACTAATGACATCAGCAAAACCCTCTTTCCAAACAAAGTCCCATTTGGAGGTTCTGGGTGGGTGTGAGCTTGGGGAGAACGCTATTAACCTCGGGGCTCAGACTCCAGGGCCGCAGCAGGCGAGTGTGGGGCCTCCCCTCCTCTGAGCCTTCAGGCCCCCTGGGGTTCAGAGCTAGACTTTCAGCCTGGCCAGTAGACACATAATACTTGCCATCAACTTTTTGACCCCGAATCCCAGCATCATTTTGTTCCGCCAGCTGCAGGTCAAGAGCCTTTATGCAACAGCTAAATAAATAAATCATCTGTGAGATAAGCCAAGTGTCAAAAGGACGCAGGTGGCGAGAGGGGGCTTGTGACACGTGGCAGCCTCCTCTGGACACCGTCCAGGCTACAGCCCACCTCCCCATGAGGGTGAGTCCACTGCACGGGCCGACCGCCCTGGGAGTTACCGGGACACGGCACCCTGGGTGCAGCCTTGCGGAGCCGGGAGCTCCGGCTGGTTCCAGGTTCTGTCCCTCCCGACCCACCTCGGCCTCCAGAGGGGCTGTGGTCATGCGGTCTCTGCAGGCACTTCATCCTGAAAACCCGCCTCGCGGCTCGTCCACCGGGACGCGAGCTACCGGTGCTCAGAGCAGGAGTCCCCAAACCTGCGCTCGTCCAACGCACAGCCCGCGGCAGCAGCCTGGCAAAGCCTCGCAGCAGGAAATCCAGCAGATAGCTGCTTGGCCCATCCTCGGTGGAAAAAAATACATGACAGCATCTCATGGTGGAAAATACGGCCCAGGAAAGAACTTAAGGGATTTCTGAGAAGAGATGAGAACATTCTGTTCTGTGCAGAAATTCTCCAGGTCTCCCTCTGCGTGGGTTCAAAGCCCCTTCTTGGCCTCTCTGGATTCACCTGCTGCTGAGTCCCAGGGAGTCTCAGAGCCTGCCCCAAACCCACCCCTGGGGGAGACTTCTCCCTGACAGCCTTCGCCGGGGCCACTACGCACAGACCTGCCTTCAGCTGTGCCTCCTGGGAGCCGGCCCAGTGCTGGGCGTGGGTGGCACAGCCGGTGAAAGGAACCACCCCAGGCCTCACAGTGACCGGGACCCCGATGGGCAAACAGGAGGCGACAGCATAGTGTAAAGAGGGCTGCACAGAGAGGTGTGGTGAGAGAGGTGGGGACCCAGTGAGCAGGCTGAGTGTCCAGGAAAGACTTTATGGAGGGGCCATTCCCAGTGGGTTCTGAAGGGTGAGTAGGAGCCCCCCGGGCAGAGGAGGGAGCACGCATGTGCGAAGGGGCTGTGATGGGTGGATTATGGCCCAGCACACGTGGGTCTTTGCTGTCAAGGCTTTTCCCCATTTACTGAAGGTTCATACCTTACAAACTTACCCTCACATGATCCTAGCGGCAACCCCTGAAATTGGCATCTTTATCCCTATTTTACAGATGGGGAAACCAAGGCTCCAAGGGGGTTGACTCGCTTCCGGGTCCGTAGCTCTGAGTATCAGAGTGGGGACTCTGGCCTGTGTGACCTTGGATAACTCCCATCGTGGGCCTTGGTGGCTCAAGGGCCCCATCCCCATGCGATGGTCAAAAGTGCCCGAAGCCCCCAAACAGCTCCCTTCTGGGGTCTCCCTGTCCCTTCAGGCTGGCATTTCTCAGGGACGCTCCTTTCTGAATTAGCAGGGAGGGGCCGGCCTGCCCGGGTGAGGACACCCCTGGGCTGCGTTCTCTCCTCTTCGCCTCCCTCTCTGACACACACACACACACACACACACACACACAAAAGGAAAAGAAACCCAGCTCTCAGAATCCAGACCCCAGACCCGGATCAAAGCAGCCCTCCAGGCCGAAGGGGCTCATACGTGGCTTCTGGAAGGAACCGCCAGCCCCCGCCTGGCTTCCTGCCTCCTGCAGGGCCCGTGGCATCCACACAGGACCCACGTCCCCAGACTCCAGGCCACCTTCTCTGCCTCCCCGTGGGGGGCTCAGACCGCCCGTCCCAGGCTGCTGCAGGAGAGGGGCCCGCACCCCCACCCACTTCCCACTGGCACTTGCGGAGCGCAGGGCACCCAGCCAGCGGCCTGCTGAAAACTGTACCCGCTTCCTCCTCTCCTTCGCCTGCTCGGAGGCCACCGAGGGTCTGGGCTGCCCTCGACATGTGAGCGGCAGGGCGCTGGACCCCAGATGTCCACTGCTAACCTTGGGCTGAGAATGCGACCTTACGTGGCCGACGCAGTTAAATTAAGGACGCGGAGACGGGGGTGCTCCTGGGTTATCTGGGTGCTCTGCGTGCACTCACACGTGTCACCGGGAGGCCGGCGAGAGAGTTTCGAGAAACACACAGAAGGTGGTGTGAAGACGTTGCCTTTTGAAGGTTGGAGCGATGCGGCCACAAGCCAAGGAAAGCCGGCCACTGCCACTGCTGGACGAGCCCAGGAGCCACTCTGCCCTGTGGGGGGAAGGCGAGGAGGGCAGAAAGAAGGGACAAGGGGTGCCGTGGGGGCAGGGGCAGGCTCTGGGCTGTGGGACAGGACCCCAAGGGTGCAGTTGGAGACGGGCAGGGCCGGGAGGATTTGCGCCGGTATCAGGGCTTCAAGATAACCAACTGCCTGTCGGTGGGGTTGGACTAAGCACCTTGGTGATTTGCTTTTCTCATCTAAGCAGCGTCTGAGAGGTTCATCCGTGAGTGGCCCTAGCTCTGCGCCTGGTGGTGTTTGGCACCCCAACCACTATGAACCAGCTCTCCCAGTGAGAGGAGGTCTCCTGTCTTCCACTGTCTCTGTCAGCTTTCGCTGCGTAACAAGCCACCCTGATGCTTGCACAGCAGCCGTTTAATCTCGCTCACGGGAGGCACCAGGTGACCCCCCGTGGTTACAAAACTTCTTATGCTTCACACGGAGCTCACGCGCCGGCTGGTCCAGTTCCAGGCTTCCCATTTTTCCCAGTTATTTGTTTAGTCTCATCCCAATATGACCTGTACTCATGAAATAACTTCGTAATAACAGGGCAAGGATTCAGAATTGACTTTCGTTCACTCTTTTCCTGGGAAACCTGGCTTCTTATTAATCCTGAAAGCTGTCTGAGGCCCACTTGGGGGTTTGCTGTGTAAACAACCGTGTCTGCAGTGAACACTGTTTCTCCTTCCACAGCCTTTGACCCTGTTTCTTTTTCCTCTGTTTGCAGCATTTTCAGGACTTTTGGCGCAGTGTTGACTAGGATTTGTGGGGGCTGCCTGGTCCCGTCCTTGAACTTATGGGGGACACACCTTGAGCTCTGCTAAATACAGTGGCAAATGCTTCTCAGGTTGAGGGGGCTCGGCGGGGGGTGGGGGTGGCTGAGGCATGAAGGTCTGTGGAGGTGCCAGCAGCCTGGCCTTCTTCCAGCCAGGGTCCTCCTCACAGAGGGAGGGGTGTCCCCCAGGGGCCCCTCCGCCTCGGCCCCGGCGGGCCCTCTGGGGGCGTCCAGGAAAGCAAACGTCCAGGCCCGCCCATCCTCACTCTTGGCCCCGGGATCCAGGCCGAGTCAGGACAGGGTGTGTCCGCTCGTGCTGGACAGAGGCCTGCGCTGCGTAGTGTCGTGACGCTTTCTGCCGGCTCCTCCCGGCTGGCCCACTGGTGTCAGGGACGCTGCTCGGTGCAGCCGGCTTGGGGCGGGATTTGGGATGCGGGGGCTGCGCCCACAGGCAGGAGGGATGGAGGGGCCTCTCCTGGGCCTGTCCCAGTGTTGATGAGGGACCCGCCAGCCCTGCTGCCTCCCCGAGGGACGGGCCCGCCGGAGCCCGAGACATCAGTGTCGTCAGAGTGGGTCCTGCGTCCCACACGGATTCTCCAGAATCCCGGCCCTGCCCTGCCCCCACCTCACAGCCGCCGCAGGTGGATAGGACCCCGGCGAGGCCTCCGCCCGCTGCAGTCACAGACGCGGGGCCCACGCTGTCCGCCGTGTCTGGATTCACCGCTTCCCGCTTCCCAGGACACGGTGCAAACCCAGCCCCGAGCCACAGAGCTTGTGAAATCCTGGCTTGGTCCTGGCGGGGGGCGAGGCCTGGCCTGGGGAACACGGCCCGGAGCTTGCACGGCTGTGCCGGGCCAGAAGCGCCTGCTGGGGGAGAGCGATGCCCGGCGGGGCCCTCGGCCCAGGACCCAGCCCCGCCCTGGAAGACCGCCCTCAGTTCAGCGAGGGAGGCCCTGGGGCCGCATCTGGGGGCAGCTGGGAGCCTGGGGCCGCGACGCCCCAGCCTCCATTCTCCCTCCATCCTTAACTCAGCAGGAGCTGAGCCTCAAGGCCGGCCGCGCAGGGGGACAGTGGTGGCGGACGAGGGGTGCGGGTGAGGACGGAGGTTGTGGGAGGGTGCCCGGGGCTGCTGCTGCCCCGGGTGCTCCAGGGAGACCCGGGGCTTGGCCTCGGTATTCACGTGATCACAAGCAATCGCGTGTGTAAACACACCACAGCGCGGCTCTGTGTTTAGTGGGGCTGGAAACACTCATCTGTGCGGCCAGGAGCCGGCAGGCTCTCGGCTCCGGGTCTCAGCAGACTGTAATCAAGGGTCAGTGAGGCTGTGAGCTCATCAGAGAATCAGGGACCCCTTCCCAGCCACGTGGGTGTTGGCAGAATCCAGTTCCTTGTGGTTGCAGCCGTGAGGTCCCCATATTCCCGAGGGCTGCCAGCCAGGGACGGCTCGGCTCCTGGCCTCGTGGCCCCTCCATAGGAAGCCCACGCTGCAGCTCTTCCCTTCCTCAAGCCAGTAGGAGAGAGTC
The DNA here is from genome assembly GCA_004024745.2 of Catagonus wagneri. Lineage (NCBI taxonomy): Eukaryota > Metazoa > Chordata > Mammalia > Artiodactyla > Tayassuidae > Catagonus > Catagonus wagneri. The sequence goes on from PVHT021183713.1 coordinate 49,860, forward strand.
TGCCGCTTCCCCTGCAAGGAAGGCTGGATCCTCATCTAAAGGCTCACCTGGTTAGGTCAGGCCCACCAGGCTAATTTCCTGAGCAACTCTAGTCGATCGATTAGAGAGCTTCATTACATCTGCAAAATCTTCACCTCGGCACATACCTAACCTGACTGGGGAGTGAAATCCCACGACATCAGAGGCTCCTCGGGGGAAGGGGGTGTCCAGGCCTTTGGGGGTTCTGCCCTCCCTCTGGGTAGAAGCACCTCCCTGTCTTCATTCCTACTTTCACAGCAAGTGTGGTGGCCCGAATAAACCCCAGGGGAAAATGCTAGATGTTTATGCTGCTGTAAATCTTGTTCAGAGTCTGGCAAGGAACCCGCCCCCTTTACAGACTGAGAAACCTGGGCCCCTGGAGGGCTATGCATGCTGGCACAGGGAGGGTGCCTCCTGCATGGTGGGCCCGGTCACACCAGGTCGGGAGAGAAGCCAGGCCTGGACTTGGTCTCGCACAGACCCCCACCGGGCAGGTTCCACCACCTGCCTGTGCTGTGACTGACGGCAGCCCTCCCCAGCCAGGCCCTGGACACCCGAGGAAGCAGCGGGTGCTCTCAAGCCCCCCCAGATGCGGGCGGGACCCCAGATGGTGCGGACCCCCGGCCAGCGGCTTCTTATGTCCTGCAGACACTCAGGGCTGCCTAGCAGCTCTCTGTTCTGAGGAAGACCCTCCGTGGCCCGCTCCGACGCCCCTGCTGGTGGAGAGCTCTCTTCTCACTGACATGAGTCCCTCAACCTTTGGAGAAGCCAGCTTCATGCTGAGGCACGCGAGCTCCTGGCAGCCCCCACCCGCCCCTTGTTTGGGGCGACGGGGTGACGAAAACGACAGATGCTGTGCATCCTTGAGATAATCGCCATCCCTCTCTGAGCCTCACTTTCCTCATCCAACGTCGGGGCCAACCTGGACTCGGGTCAACATCTGTCCCTCGGATGAAGCCGGTACAGAAAAAGACCATCTCCCGTGCTGGCGGGGAGCTCCAGGGCCTCGCGGTCAGGAGGTGGGGCTGTGTGACCCGGGCAGGTTGCTTCCCTTCTCTGTTTGGGAAGCGGATAAGTCTTCAGCGACGCTCCCGCAAGTGGTGTGATCTTATCCCCAGGCCCAGGCGACAAGGAGGGGCCGCTTGTCCCCATCCTCACGTGGCCTTTTTTGTTAATGGAGCTCATGCAGTAGGTGCTCAGTGAACCTGAGTGAGGACCCAGTGGGGACACTGTAAGACGGGGGCAGTGGGCCTCCGGGCTGTGTGCCTGTGATGTGCCAGGCGTGTGCCCGGCTCTCACCCACTCTGCCCAAAGAGGAGCCTAGGGCCTCCCTGCCCAAGGACCCAGGCACCATAGGAGCCGGGCAGGACCCGAGCCCAGCTGGCCGTGGGCCCAAGCCCGTCAAGCGCTGGCCTCCAGCCACCTGCCCTTCCGCTCGGCCACAGACGGGATCGTCTGCCCTGTTCCGTGTGCCCACTCTGTGCCCAGCGCGCCGTGTCTCTTCATTCTCAGAACCTGGAGGTAGTGTCCGGTTTTGGCTACAGGTGAAGACGACACCGAGGGCCTGAGAGGTTGGGCAACTCGGCCAGAGTGACTCGGCTTCGGCTCAGCGCTCTGCGGCCCGCGGTCGCTGGAGCTCTGGCCGAGGAACAAGCACGGGGAAACGGGAGGCCGGCAACCAGTGGCTCCGGCGCAGCGCTGACCTGAGCCTCTGCCTCAAATCCTCACTTCAACCCCAGAGGCGGGAATTGTCAGCTTCGCTCCAGCTGCGACCAAACTGGGGCTCAGAGAGCGACATTCCCGCATCCTAAGCCCCACAGCCTCTGAGGTGGGCAGCCGGGACTTGAACCCAGAGTTCCGACCACCGAGCCTCACCTGGACCTCCGCGTCTGCCGCCCTAGAGCACGGGTCCCAGGAGGCCAGAGCCCCCAGCGGGCCCGGCATGCGGGCAGGGTGATGACGGCTCGTGGGAGGTCAGGAGGCATGGATTCCGGGGCAGGTGGCGGCCAAGAGTGACCCGGCCACCAGCTCCACCCCACGTGGCGTGGCTGCGGGCCCAGCCCAGTGACCTCAGAGACTCGTCCTCAGGGTTATCGTGACGGCGCTTTCTGCCGCGTCCGGCGCGGGTCCTCATGTCTTCGCGTTCTCAGCCACAGCGCAGCCTCCGCCCCGCTTTCCACACCCACCCCGCCCACAAAAAAGGCCGCCGGGGGTCAAGGTTAGAAGTTCAGCGGCAGTTCTGCTGGGACGTGCGCCTCCCTGCCTGGGAGGTGCCAGTTCTGGAAAGCTCTCTTCTGCCCCCTGGTGGGGAGGCCTGGGAGGGCCGGACACCGTCTTAAAGAGAAGCCAGTGAAGTCGTGGCTCAGCAGTAAGGAATCCCACTAGCATCCATGAGGACGTGGGTTCGATCCCTGGTCTCACTCAGTGGGCTGAGGACCTGGCATTGCCGTGAGCTGTGGTGTAGGCTGCAGACACAACTCTGATCCCGTGTTGCTCTGGCTGCAGTGTAGGCCGGCAGCTGCAGCTCTGATTCGACCTTTGGCCTGAGAGCCACCATATGCCCCAGTTGCGGACCTAAAAAGACAAAAAAAAAAAAAAAAGGAAAGAGAGAGCGAGAAGCCTGGACTAGGGCCATGCGGTGTGAGCGTCCCAGGAGGCCCAGGCATCTGAGCCTGGGTGCGCTGTCTGTCAACTGGGAGCCATTTCAGCTTGCTCTGATCCCCGGCCCCCGCTGGCCACTGGGAGCGAAGGGGAGAGAGCGGCAAGGCTGGGGCAGGCAGCCCGGAGAAGCCCTCACCTACACTCAGCCGCCGACTCCCCTGGGGGCTGGCGGCCCGGCCACCATGTGCCCCGAGGGCTGACCGGAGGCTGGAGGACGGCCTGGCCAGGCTGGGTTGGGGGGGGCACCCAGGTGGGGAGCGTGCGGGCCCCCTTCTCCTGTCTCCGTCACTTTAAGGATATAGCCGAGGGGTACAGAGGTTCGAAACCGTGTACCCGCCCATGGTCCTAACGGGACATATCACTAGAGGCAGGCTGGCAGGGTGCGGCCGTGCTGGGCTCCGGAGCTCTGCCCCCGCCTGCCTACTGTGTGACAGTGGGCCAGGCGCCCAACTTCTCTGTGCCTCCGTTTCTTCTGCTGTAAATGGAGATTACAGTCCTGACCTCGCAGGGCGGCTTGCGGGTCAAAGGTGGAGCGCGTTCCGGACGGAGGAGGCGCCCCGGAGGCCACTACTGTCTCCTCTTTGACGGCTTTGAGGGAGGGGCGCTGTGAGTGACCGGCTGCGGGGACCCGGCCCGGGGCTGCCCGCTCATACCCGAGGGTGGGGTGCAGCAGCAGGTGGCCCCCAGGGCCCTGATCCCCAGAACTCCCCAGGAGGCAGCCCAGCGAGGGGAGCCTGCTGAGTCCAGGTTTCTGCAAAAATATTTATTACCATCCGACCCCTGCCCGCATGCCTCCGCCTCCCAGGAGGTGAGTCCCACTGAAACACAGGCACAGAAGGAGACCAGGGCTCTCAGCGCTCAGGGCGGGGGCCCGGGCACCAGCCAGGGTGCCCGCCCGCAGCACCGCCCGGGGTCCAGGTTGCTCCGGCGGACGTTGAGCTCGGTGGCGAAGGTCCGGGCCTTCTGGTAGAAGAAGAGCGACCTCTCGCGGTCCAGGAGGGACGTGTGGTAGACGGCGGCCAGGCGAGCGTAGATCTTCATCTGCGCCTTCTTGTTGCCCAGGTCCACGGCTGCCGCCAGGGCCAGCTGGTAGTACCCGGCCGCGTCCAGCGGGTCCTGGAGGGGAGACGGCGTGTAGCCAATGGCAGAGCTCTGCCCGGGGAGCTCCGGACTGCACCCCACCTGCTGGCGGGTGGAGACCCAGGCTTCATCCCCAAATCTTTCGTAGTGCAAGCCGCCCTCTTCGAGCTGGGACACACCGGGCACCAGCTGAGGACGGCCCCGTTTCAGACGCCCGTCAAAGACGGAGCAAGTCCCCTAGGGTCCCGTCCAGCCCTCTTTCTCCTCCCATCCCTGTCCCATGCAGGGGAGCCTGAGTTGCACGCAGGGCCCAAGGGGACCCTCTCCCCTCCTGGGCACATGGCGGAGGGTGTGAGGTCAGGGAATTCCAAGGCGCCTGTGAGGTGAAGGCAGAGCGGCCACGGCCACGGCGAGGCTGTGGGTGGGGACAGCCTGGGAGGCCTTTGGGAAGGAAGCGGCATTCTCCACCCCTTGAACCCAGGCGCCCGTGTGGCCGAGGGACCTTGGTCTCAGCTGTGGTCCCACCCTTTCCTTCCTCCTGGGAGTGACAGGGGAGAGACTGGCGCCCGTGCCAGGGCCCTGACCCAGCCAGCGTCAGGGGTGAGCGAGCGTTCGGCCTGGCCTTGATCAGACACCCGGGCCTGGAGCTGAGCCCTGGCCCTGCCCCACCCCCGCAGGGGGTGAGCTGCCCGGGCAGCTCAGGCAGCTCACTGACCAGCTGGGGTCGTGTCGGTGTGGCCGCAGCCTCAGACGACCCGGGGCAGAGGGCTCTAGGCGTACAGAGCTCAGGCGAGGTCGGCCCAGCCCTGCTCCACACCCAGGCTCCCAGCGTCGTGCATGGAGAGGGGGGCACAGATTTGGGGACGGTGAGCGGGGCTGCAGGGCCCCAGAGTCACAGGGTGGGGGTCCCAGGCACTGTAGCCCCCGCACCGCTCCTAATCCTACCCCAATCGGCTGAACGTGCCTGACCTCAGCCCCCTCCCCGCCCCCGTGCTGTGGGGGCACCAGCTCCGCCCGCAGCAAAGCGTCTGAAGAGCCAACCACACAAACCCTGGACACACAGAGCCTCAACAGCAGAGAGCCTGGACAGCATGGACCCTGCACATAACAGAGCCTGGAAAGCACAGGGCTTGGACAGCACAGGGTGTGGACCGCACAAGGTCTGGGGCTCAGCTGCAGGGCCCCCACTGCCCACGGGACGCCCCCAGCACCGCCTTGCTGAGACTTCGCAGAAGGCTGCAATGACTAATTATGACCACCAGGTGTCGCCAGTGCACAGCCAGGCGCGTGGAGGCGTGGGGAGTCGCGGCGCCCCGGCTCCTAGATGCCTTCCGTGGGCGGGGGCGGAGAACTCTGCCCCTGCGCTGGGGCACCCCCACCCCTCCACCGGCACAAAGCAGGATGTTGTGCAGGTGCAATGCTAGACCTGGAGCGGGGGAGGTGGGGCATCTGGCTTGGGCAGAGCGAGGAAGGAGAAAGCCTGAGCCCGTGAAGTGTCCACCGCGGGGCTCAGAGATGAAAGGAAAAGTGGCCCAGCTCCTACCCCGAGACTCCCACAGGGCGGGGGCCCAGCCGGGGGCTTGGGCGATGTCCCTGCGATAATCCCTGGGCGGGCCACACCCCATCCCGAGCCCAGTGTCCCTCTGCGAAACAAGATGGGCCAGTCCCGGCCCCATCCCGGTGCCGGGAGGCTTCCAGAGCTCTGCTCAGACCGGCAGGCTCCCCGGAGGAGGCGCCAGGGTTGGAGGTGCACCTTGTAACGTGGGTCTCTGAGAAGAGCGATGACCCGTTCCCTGCCCCAGGAATACCTTCATCCCCCTCCCACGTGAGTAACCCCTGCCTGACTGCCAAGACCTAGCTGTGCGACCACCTCCTCCAGGAAGCCCCCCCCCCCCGACTACACTCCAGCCAGTCCTTTGCTCGCTGGCTGCCAACATCTATTCACAGGTCAGCCTCCCCCACGGACCCAGAGGTGCCCACGTTCTCGCCCGCTCCTCACAGGGCCCGAGCTCGGGGGAGACCGCTGGCCGGACGCCCCTGCCCCGAGCCGTGCCCGCAGCGCCCCACCTTGAGGTCGTGGAAGATGAGGTCTCCGAGCAGCAGGTACACCTTCACGTAGTACAGCGTCTCCTCCTCAAACTCCAGCGGCGAGGAGCAAAGCGAGAGCGCCTTGAGATAGAAGTGCTCGGCCAGCTCGCCGTGGCCCAGCCGGTGGTGCAGGGCGGCCAGCCGGTGGTAGGCCACTCGCTCGTTCAGCCGGTCCCCTGGGGACAGCGGGGAGGACGCGTGAGGACACGGCTGCGTGCGGGCAGGGGCTGAGGTCAGCCGGGAGCTCCGGGACCGACACCCTCTTGAAGCTCCAGCCTGGCCCTCCTGGTCCCTGGGCCCCCTCCCGCCTGTGAAGGGGGCCTAGTAGCGCCCCGTCCAGCTCGGGGACGCGGCAGTCGTGGACGGGGACGCCCCCGCCCCGGGCCTATACAGAGCCGCCCGCACGGGGCCTTTGGTAACTGTTTTGACTACGAGAGCCCGAGAGTCCCGCGGGCCGTGCATCTGCAGGTGCCACGGCCCCGGTCAAGCTGCAGACACGACCTCCGGCCTCCCTGCTACAAGGTCAGCAGCCCCCATCCCGTCCTCGCAGAGTCTCCAGACCCTGCTGTCTCCAGGACTCTGGCCCGGGCACACCCTGCTGTGGACCTACTGTGTGCCCGGTGCTCCTGGGCTCTGCATCCTGGGGAGACAGACGGCCCTGAGCAGCGTACGGTGGACAGAGGGATATGGGACATGAAGGGACCGCCTTCTGGAAACGGGACTGGGATTTGGCCAGCCGGAGGACAGCAGGGGCGGCTGCGAGCGGGGAAGGAAGAACGGGAGGGCACAGCATGCAGAAAGGCCCTGGGCGGTCCCGCCTGGCGGGCTCAGGAGTGTCCGGGGTGCCAGGCGCCTCGGCCGGCCTTGTGGTCAGCAGGGAGGGAGCTGCAGGGCTGACGATGGAGGTCCAGCCCCCGGCGAGCATGGCACTCGTGGAGACCCCGGGCAGAGCGGGCCTTATGCCGCCCTCCCAGCCTGCCCGGCCCACGGGACCCTCAGCGGCGCTCGGCTGTCTTCCGCCTTCCGCTCTTGCCCTCGGACCCGAGACGGGGCCCCGGTGGGGCCAGAGGGCGGCTTACCCAGGGCGATGCTGAGCGCCAGGGCCGTATGGGCGAACTCCAGGCCCTCCTGGGGCGCCTCCATCCCGGCCAGCAGTGCCGCCAGCTTGTTGCACAGCCGCAGCTCCGCCTCCTGGTTCCCTGTGGTCATGGCCAAGGGCAGCGCCCGGTCCTGTGAGCACAGGTGGATGGGTCAGGCCAGCCCAGAACTGATGCCATCCGCAAAGCCCGCGTCCCCCTGTCCCCCGGGAGCTTTACGCAGCTCTGCCCCAAGAAAGGTCCACTCAGAGCAGTCGGGACACCCCCTGGACCCCTGGGCCGTGAGCAAGGGGTCTGGGCCCTGCCCCTGATGCGCTGTGTGACCTTGGACATGCCCCTGTGCCTCTCTGAGCCTATCCCCTCGTCTGCAAAATGGGCCTGGAGTCCCGGGGTGAGCGGCCTGCGGGCTGCGTGCCGTCCTTCCCCGCTCTGTGCCGCCCCAGCAGGTGCGGGGACCAGAGCAGCCCCGATGAAACCATGGGAGGGGCCCTGCTTCCAGGAGAGAGGCCTCTGCCCACCGCACCCGTGCCCCCGAGCCCACTCACCCGGTAGAAGGACGCGGCCTTCTCGCGCTCCCAGGTCCCATTGAAGAAGATGTCGCCGGCCGCCTCAAAGAGCCGCAGCCCCAGGTTGGGGTCCCCGGTGTACAGCGCCGCATTCTGTGCCACCTGCGGGACGCAGAAACCCTCAGGGGACCTGGCAGGTGGCCAAGCCCACCGCCGGGACGTCACAGCCGCCTCTCGGCCGCCTGGGAGCCCTCGACTGCACTGACAGCGGGGGCCCCTTCCCCTCGCGCTCCATGCCTGTGTCGGGGCCCCGTCCCCGGATGAAGGGCAGTAATTGAGCCCTGAGTCCTGCCAGGAGGCCGCTCCAGCCAAGGCGCCCGCAGCCGGCAGAGCTGTGGGCTGGGGAGGCTCTTGGGACGGAGTTCAGAGCCCGCCCCCGAATCCCGCTGGCCACGCAGACCACGGCCTTCTCCGCACAGTGTCACCAGGGCCTCCCGCATCCTGACCCCTCGGCCCCACTACCTTCCCTCCCGAGCCCCTGGCAGCACCTGACCACGTGCCCACTTGTCTCTCCCGCCAAGGACCGAGCTGCCGTCCAGTCCTTCGCATGTGCCCGGCACACAGTAGGTGCTCAGCAAACACCGCTGAGCAGGTGACCGAGTGGACGAGTCCTGGCCCCCCGTCCGGCCACACCCGCTGCACCTCCGGGCTTTGCGCTCGAGAGCCCCGGTGCAGAAGCAGCCCCTGCCCAGGTGGGCACCGCCCCCTGCCATGTCACCCAGCAGCCCCCGTGACCCCAGGCTGACCCCAGCCCGTGTGCGGCCCCCACCCCAGCTGGTTCCGCTGGCTGAGGAGGCCGCCCGCTCCGGCCGAAAGCTCCAGATCTGGGGTCCTCGGCGCCCAGCCCAGGGGGTGTACGCAGCAGGTGCCCCGAGAGGAAAAACCCACGGGGCTCGGGGCGCTCGCAGCGTGCTGCAGCTCACATCGTGTTTGAGAAAACGCGCCTCTAACCGGAGCTCGCGGGACACGTGTTTCCTGAGGAGCGATGCCGTCTGCTGCTGAGGCGAGGCCTGTGCACCGGCCGAGGGGCTCGGTGCTCGCGCTTACGGGGCGCTTGCTGTGTGCGGGCAGGGACGTGGGCGCCGTGCGGGGACACGGCCCCTGCCCCGAGCCTGGGTCGGCGGTGGGTGGCAGGGCTGCCCCGCGATTCAGGATGAGCGGGGTGGGGCGGGGGGAGTTCCGGTCTTGGCTCAGCGGAGACAAATCTGACTGGTGTCCCTGAGCACGCAGGTTCGCTCCCTGGCCCCGCTCAGGGGGTTAAGGATCCAGTGTGGCTGTGGCTCCAATTCGCCCCCTCGCCGGGGAAACTCCATACGCCACAGGTGCGGCCCTAGAAAGACACACACACACACACACACACACACACACACACACAGACGAGCGGGGAGCGGGGGCGGCCCCGCGCGTACCTGGATGTACAGGTCCACCAGCTCGTCCTGCCGCAGGATGTAGTAAATCCGCCCCGCCTGCAGCCAGGCCTGTGCCTCCTTGTCCTTCTGCTGCAGGTCGATGAACACCCCCAGGCTGCGCTTGGTGTAGTCCAGCGCCGACCTGTAGGCCCTGCCACGAGGCGCGACTGTCAGAGCCGCGCCCCCAGGCCGGCCGCCGAGTGGAAGGGACTGGGCCCTCCCTGGGGGGCTGCTCTGGCCTGGCCACGGTGGGCTTGGAACGGCGGGAGCAGGGACAGGTGGGGCCTGGGGGTGCGGATGGCACGGGATGAACAGCTGCCAGCGAAGAGGATGGAGGCCTCGGGCAGGGAAACGGGGCCCCGGGCTGTGCCGGCGTCTCTGCCCCACCTCCCCAGACACAGGCCCACGTGCCTCCAGACACAGCGGGGATTGCAGCCGCTGAGCAGGAACTAGAGATGGTCCAGGCCAGGGGTTCTCACAGCAAGTGGGCATCAGAACCACCCCGGGGCCTGTTCAAACGCAGATGGCGGGGCCCTGCGCCCCGAGCTGCTGGCTCAGGAGGTCTGGGGCCAGGCCTGGGAGTGTGCATCTCCCCCAGGCACCAGGGCAGGTGGACGCTGCTGGGCCGGGGGCCCCTCTTTGAGGAGCATGGATCTAAGGTGCTGGCCCCTTGGTCCTGCCGTGAAACCGAGGCCCGAGGGTGAGGGGCAGAGGCCAAGACTGGCCCATCTCCCGAGTCCGGGGCACCCTGGTTCCCCCTCTGCTCTCGGGGACCTCACCTGGAGGGGTGTAATGAGCCTTGGGCAGCCTGCGAACTGTGTGGCCTGGCTGTTTGTCACCCATCCCCATTCAGGATGCTACAGGCAGGTGCACACAGCGCATGCAACCCTGAAACCCCGCCCGGGGAAGCAGGGGGTGCAGCCGGCTGTCTCTGTGGACGAGAGCCCTCTGGGCACACATGGCTGCTGTCCTCACGTCCGAAAGAGACAGCTGAGGACCAGGCAACCTGGCCCACAGCTGGGCCGGTGGGAAAAATCAGGGCAGCCAGGGGTCAGCTTCCAGAAGCCACCACAGCAGGAAGAATGGACCAGAACCCACGCTCTGCCCTCCCTGGGGCCGAGACCGGGCCTGCTGGCTCACGGCCCGTCTGCCACCGCGGAGGACCTGTCCCGGACGGTGGTCCCGCATTCTCCCAGCACTCCCCGCCCCCGCCGGCCCTCACCGCTCGGTGCCCAGGGACAGGTACAGGTGGCTGATGGTCTCCAGGAGCTGCCCCTCCAGCACCTTGTCGGCCACCCTGCGGGCCAGCGAGAGCTGGAACTCGTGGTAGACGACGCACTGGGCCTCGCTGGGCATGACCGCGCTGTAGAAGTGACACAGCCGCTGGACGGCCTGCAGCTGGCCTGGGCGGAGACAAGAGGAAGAGGCCCCATTGTGCATCGCAGCGACGTTTGCAGGGTCAGGGGCCCCCGCTCTGTGCCCGCCTCTGTGATCTGGGGTCATCGCACGTGGGGCCAGGCCGGGTGTCCTGCTCGAGGTCACACAGCCGGCGAGCAGCCTGTGCCAAGGTGCTGGGGTGAGGGCACCAGGCAGGCAGGTGCAAAATGGTGTTCTCACACCTGAGGGGACAGGCAGGGCACGTCATGGGTGACCAAGAGACGTCACCAACCACTTCTCTCTTCCCCAGGCTGGGCGGTCCTGGACAGGCTCTCCCACATTCAGACACCGTTTCTGCTTCACAAAGCTCCTCCCAGCCAGACAGCGCCGTCCTCACACCGAGCTGGCCAGGCAGGGGGCAGCGACACCCCAATGATGCAGTCGGGTGAGCCGAGGCCACAGCCGAGTACCAAAGTCTGGGGCATCCGGCCCCAGGACCCCAGAGCCCACGTTCCTCCACGAAGCCAGGCTCCAAGCCCACGGCCCCACTCTCCTCTCCTCAAACCGGCGGGCCGGGAACAAGGCAAGAGAAGGATGAACGACCCTGAGAGCAACCAGCCCTGACGGACTCCAGAGCGTGTGCCCCCCAAACAGCAGGACCCACGTTCTTCACGGCTCCCGGCCAGACCAGAGGCGTGGTCACAAAATTATTCGGCGTCAACATAAGAGCACTGAAATCATAGAAAGCAGGCCCTCCGGCTACAGCGGAATAAAGTCAGAAACCTCCAACAGAAGGGGGCTTGGGAAATTCACAAATCTGTAGGAATAAACAGCACGTCCCTCAATAATAACCAGTGGGTCCAGGAGGAAACCACAGTGGAAACTAGAAGGTTACTGAGCCAAGTGAGCATCAAAGTACAGCCGGCCACCACCTGGAAATGCAGAGAGAGCAGGGCTCAGGGGGGCTTTACTGCTATAAACGCCGATGTGAAAAAAAGGGTGAAGATTTTCAACCAAAAACCTAAGAAACTAGAACAAGAAAAGTTAACCAGACCCAAAACAAGAAAAGGAAGGAAAAATAAAAGTTTGGGTGGAAGTGATAAAATGTCAATAATAACAATAACAATAAGTGATAAAAAATTAGAAAGTAAAGACACAAATAAAGTCAATGAAACCAAATGACAGTTCTTTAAAAGGTTAACAAAATTGACAACTCTTAGCTAGACTGACCAAGGGAAAAAGAAAGAAGACGGAAATGACGAAAGCCAGGCCTGGAAGAACAGCCGTCACTGCAGACCTCACAGAAGCGCAGGGGAGGCTGTGCACAGACGTGGGTGACCAACAAACCTGATATCCAGATGAAACAGACAAATCTGACAAGGACCCAAACTACTGAAACGGACACAAAAGGAGCCAGAGCAAGCCCTGGGAGACCCTTAGTCACCCACCGTCCTACGTGGGGAGGGAGACAACGTGACCCCGGCGGGGGGGGGGGTTCCCCCAGCTCAGCTCCCCCCAGTCTGAATGCTCCCATGCCCTGGGTGGCGGGGGCGGGGACCGTCACAGGAGGTGTCTGGGAGCCCGTGGGGACCGCAGGCCACTGGGGAGCACCACCGAGGACCTGCCCGAGGCCACAGGGCAGACGGGGACGCATCTCGATTCCTCTAGAGGCTTAGACGGTCCTGTTCCTGCCTCAGTGAGGGACCTACATCCTTCAACGGGTCCCCGGCGCTCCTAGGAAAAGCACCAAACCACCGCCTGCTCCTTGGACCCCTGCTCCCCGCAGACCGTGCAGCTCCCTGCACAGCCCAGCTCGCTTGCCCCACAGCCTTTGCACAGGCTGCTCCTTTTGCCGGCCCTCCTCCCGTCCTCAGACTGAACAGACGGCCCTGACCCACGCGCGAGGCGGGGCCTGGAGCCGCCACCATCAAGCTGAGCACCGCTCCTGTGGCTCCTGTGACCCGGGCCTGTTTCGCACGCTGGGCTGCCGGCCCCAAGTGAAGACTGCTCGGGTGTGGCCTGCAGGTGGAGCCCTGCAGGGCCTGGTGGACCCGCACGGGCTGCTGCTGGATGCAGCGCCCGCCCTGCACCTGTGCAGAGAGAAGGTCCGGTGCAGGGCGGCTGGGAGAGGCCCAGGAGGCGGCTCAGCGAAAGCACGCGGCGCGCAGGGTCCACGCGCTCCTCTGCCGGGCCGCCCGGGCCTGGCTACATCCAGGGTCACCCACGGCCCGTTTTCCCGAGATGGCCAGGATTCCCCGCCTCGGGACTTTCAGGGCACAGAGCAGGAAGGTCCTGGGCAAATGGGGACGAGTGGGTGGCCCGGGTGACATCGGGCTCAGCCTATGTCGAGGTCCCTCCAGGGGCCTGCAAGTACCTGTGGTTTCCACCGCTCAGCATTCTCGGCGGAAAAACTGCCGCTCGCCTCCGAGCAGCAAACCCCGGGTGTGCTCTGAGCAGAGGTGGAGAGAAAACAGAGGGCCCAACACTTACTCTCCAGATGGTCCGTCTCCACGGCGACCAGAAAGGCCCACTCGTAGTAGCACTTGCCCTGGCGCGCGAGGGCCCTGCACGTGCACAGCTGCCCCAGCCGCAGGAGCACCCGGGTGAAGTCCGGGCCACACTGCCCGCTGGGCAGCCGCGAGAAGAGCTTCACGGACTCCAGGAGGTAGTGCTGGGCCAGGCCGCCGGCGCCTGCCTGCAGGCACAGAGCCCCGAAGTTGGCCAGGACCACGGCCTGGTTCCGCGTGTGGCCCAGGCGCCTGGCGACACGCAGGGCGTGGTAGTAGCCCTCGGCCGCCCGCCGGGTCCGGCCTGTCCTCTTCAGGGCGATGGCTGCCATGTTGGTGATCACACCCTCCTTGTCCAGGGTGACCGCCGCCGCCTCCAGGAGGGACTCCAAGATGTCCAGGGCCACTGGGCTCTGCCCGTGGAGCACGTGCAGCCAGGCGAGGGCTACCAGGTGGTCCAGGACCTGCCGGCCGCCGGCCTGGGCGTCCGTTTCGGCGGCCCGTGTCATGAGGGCGATGGCCCTGCCGTGCTGGCCGTGCTGGCTGTGCAGCTGCGCCAGGCTGGCGTAGAGGGGGCCGTGCAGCGTCCGCTCCGGGGCCGAGGCCGGGGAGGCCAGCGCCCGCCTGAGGTAGTGGGCGAGCTGGGAGGGGAGGCGGTGCAGCCGCGGGCAGTTCTGCAGGACCAGGGCCGCACTCCAGAGCGCGCTGCCCAGTGAGCCCCGCGCCCGCAGCGAGGCCGCCCTGACGCAGCCCAGCGCCAGGTGGGGCAGGCACTTGCGGCCGTAGGCATCCGCCAGCAGCAGGTAGCAGTTCACGGGCCACGAGGCGCGCGGGGACGCCGAGGCCCCCAGCAGCAGCAGCAGCCTCTCCAGGAAGGGCAGGGCCTCCTCGGGCTGCTTGAGGCTCGTGTGGTGCTTGGCCAGCAGGAAGCAGGCCCGGGCCTCGGCCTGCGGGCTGCGGTGGCAGACGGCCCGCCGCAGGGCCAGCCTCAGGAGTCCCGCCTCGGCCTCGGTGCCGGCGTGGCCGGGCGTTCCCAGCAGCAGGGCCAGGGCCTTGGGCACCAGCTGCAAACACTTCTCCCGGTTCTTCTGCCGCAGGTGGACGGAAGCCAGGCTGGTGTACACGGCCGCCGCCAGGAAGAGGTCGCCGAAGCGGCCCCCCAGCGCCCCCAGGGCTTCCTCGAAGTACACTCGGGCCTGGGACAGCTTCAGCCGCCGCACGCACAGCCGTCCCAGGAGGAAGCAGAGCCGGGCGAGGGCCATGGGCAGCCCGGCCTTCTTGGCCGTCCCCCGGGCCTGGGCCAGGCGCCCGGCCAGCTCCTCCTCATCAGTGAAGCCGCAGAACACGCTGCCAAGTCGCGGCAGGGAGAAGCTGTACAGGCTACGGAAGCGGGCCTCGAACCCGGGCGCATCCAGGAACAGCAGCAGCGAGCCCAGGGCCTCCGGCTCAGCCCAGTCGTCCCCGGCATCCAGGAGGAAGGAGGCTTCCTCGGCGTCCGGCGAGCTCGAACCACTGGACGCTTTGTGGACGCCCCAGGACCCTGGCTCCTCGGGGAGGCCCTGGAAGGACTTGCATTGTTCTAGAACACTCTTCACCCTCTGCAGGGTCTCACGCGGCTCTGGGTTCAGGCAAGGTGCGGACGTTTCTGCAAGTCGTCAAATCCCCCAGATGGGTTAGAGTGTGATCCGAGTCAGGCTGGACCAGGGGCGTCTCGCCCCGAACAGCAGTGTCCCCACCGCCTCCCGCACGGGGCTGCCCTGAGCATCTGAGGTCTCCATGGAGCACCGAGGGCAGCGCTGGGCATATGCGGGGCCGTGGCAGGCGTGGCTGCTGGGAGAACATGGAGCGGCTGGCCAGGCTTTTACCAAGTGCACTCCTCTCTTGGTCCCTCCCGCTCAGCCAGGGCCGGAATTCCCAGGAAACCATCCACAACCAGGCAGAACCACTGATCAGCGTGGGCTCAGAAGCACCCCCAGACTTGATAGCAGCCACCACAGAGGAGGACAGACCACCTGCCCAGCTCTAGCATCAACCCGACAGGAAACCTTGCAAACAGCTCTCAGACCCCGGGCCTCCCCCTTCGTCTTGGCTGGTCTGGGAATCTGAGGGTGATGGCTACTAAGGGGTTAAAAGAGAGTGTGGCGAATCTGGGGACAAGGAGCTGCCCCCAGCTGCCCGCCTAGGAACTGTTGGCTTTGGATGGACTCGGTGCCCAGAGGCATGGCCAGCCTCTAGGAGTAAACAAGCTACATTTCCTATTGGAAAAACAGGGGAATGTGTTTGGAAGGAAAATACTAGGATCTAAAGACTATTCTGTTTCAAGCTCGCTTGCACAAAAAATATATATTCAAAGTTGTCTACTAGTCTGTAAAGGCTAGGTGTTTTCAAAGTTAAGCATGGTTGGAGCTCCCCTGTGGCTCAGTGGGTTAAGGATCCAGCATTGTCCCTGCTTACGCAGCCTCGCCATGGGGCCGGCCTCCTCTCCCACCAGCTCTTCCCCACGGGAGTGAATCTGCGGCCAGCGCCCACCTGTGCTCGGCTCTCTCCTTTGCCCAGCGCCACCCCGAGGCCCAGACCCATGACCGGAGGGGCCCCGGGCCGTGTGGGAAGAACGTACCAAGCTCGACCGGCTGCTCCGGCTCAGCGTCTTCTACTGTGTCTGAAAAGGGAGAGAAGCGAGCCGTCACCCTGGGGCCCGCGAGCACCCCCTGGGTCCAGGGCCATGTCAGGTGGGGGTGGCACCGGGCTAGGACAGCCCTGACACCAGCTCTGAGGGGGAGCGAGAAGGGGTGGGGGCCTCGGCCGGGGCGGGGGCTGCTGACGGAGAAGCCCCATCTTCCAGGACGTGGCCCCACCCCTGCTGGGCGCCATCCTCCCCAAGAGGCTGTCGGCTCCCGCAGCTCCCCTCTGGGAACAAGAGGGCTCATCACTCCCGACTCTCCCAGAGACGAAACCCCCTCCTCGTCCCACTGCCAGCACTGCCCTATGCCTCAGTTCCCGCCTCCTGAAAATGAGCTGACACTAACAGCCCACAGCGTTGCCATAGAAAGCGGAGGAGAGAAGGAGCTGTCAAAAGACACTGGAGCGTGAAGTGCTGTCGACAACGCAGCATCCGCTCCAAGAAGCGGGCAAGGCGGGCAGGGCTGCTGCTGTGAACGGCACGTGAAGCCAGAACCGTCCAGCACTCTCCTGAATGACCGTTCAAGCTCACCGAGCCGGGTGCTGATGAGACAGGGTTGACAGGTACCAGCAGGTTCAACCCTGTGGGAAAGCGGCTTAGTTCTGTGTCCTTCATTGTCCTTCCCAGAACCTGCCCCAAGAAAGCTGTCCTAAATCATGGGCTGCAGGGAGCTCCCTGGTGGCTCAGGCTGCTGCTGTGGCGCGGGCTGGCACCCTGGCCTGGGAACTTCCCCATCCCAGCAAAAAAAAAAAAAAAAAAAAATTGGCTGTAGGGAGCAACTGGCTGCAGGGTGGGAGAAGCAGCACCCCCGCCGCACACCCCACCTACCCAAGGTGTACACAGCACAGACGTCCGTGCCCGACACCTTCCTCAGTAGCTGCCGGGCATCCTCTTCTGAAAAGCGTCCTTCACTGCTGAAGAAAGACCGTTCTTCTTCACTGAGAAAAATCACATTTTCCAAGCTGGAAAAAAATAAAGTACTCATTAGATCAGATGTTTCCAAAGTAAACACTTCACAACCCTTTCCCGCTTCCTCGTCTGACTGTCAGCCACTGCACACCTACCCTGGGCCCAGCAGTGAAGCCAGCAAGATAAAAACAAAATAGATCCTGCTCTCAATGATGCTTCTTCTGGCTGAAGGCAGATGCCCAGGAGCAGGAAATGCTGTAACAGAAGCAGTGGATCACAGCATCCTGGGATGATGAGCTCCTGGGCAGCCTTCAAAACCCTATCACAAATGTCCCTTCCCCTGCGAGGCCGGCCAAGACAGCTGCAGGCAGACTCAATCCCTCCACGCTGTAAGCTTCCAGACTGTAAACTTCTAGAGCTCCTCACACAACCTCTGCCAGTACTCTCCCTAAATGCTCAACACAAACACAGGGCTCCAGAAAGTCAGAGAGAGGAAAAACAGGAAGCAACAGAGGGAAGGAAGGAGAGGGGAGGGGGCAACTTCTGCTTACGGGATTAAATTGCCAGCATAATATGAAACATTCAAATGTATTCTGGAACTCAGAGGCAGCTATTTTAAGAAGTTAAAGAAAATCTTGGGGTCGGAGTTCCTATTGTGGTGCAGCAGAAATGAATCTGACTAGTATCCATAAGGACGTGGGTTCAATCCCTGGCCTCGTTCAGTGGGTTAAGGAGCCGGCGTTGCCGTGAGCTGCGGTGTAGGTCGCAGACACTGCTCGGATCCTGCGTGGCTGTGGCTGTGGCGTGTGCCGGTGGCTACAGCTCTGATTTGACCCCTAGCCTGGGAACCTCCATATGCCACGGGTGCGTGAGGCCTTACAAAGACAGAAAAAAAACCCCAGAAAAACAAAGATAGTAAAACAGGCTTGTATTTCTCAAAAATGTCCCTGTCCTAAAGCACAGAGAGACAGAGGAACCATCTAAGATTAAGGGCGTGAGACTGAAGAGCCAGATAAGGAGTAAGTGGGGTCTGGAACTTTCTTCGCTTAGAGAGGGAATTACTGGGAAAACTGGCAAAATCTGAATAAGGTCCTCAGATAACAGGCTTCTGCCGATGTTAATTTCCTGACTTGGCAGCCGTGCTGGGGTCGGGTAAGGACGCTCCGATTTTAGAAAACACGTGCTGCACTGTTTAGGGGCAAGGGGACAGGTTTCCAACGTACTCCCAAGGAACTGAGGAGAAAAAGAAATTTTTTTTAAAGAGGAGAAAGGAAATGTCATAAAATGTTAACATTTTAAGTTCTCGTCGTGGCTCAGCAGAAATGAATCTGACTAGCATCCGTGTGGACACAGGTTTGATCCCCGGCCTCGCTCAGCAGGTTTTAGATCCAGCGTTGCCATGAGTTGTGGTGTACGTCACAGACATGGCTTGGATCCTGCATTGCTGTGTGGTTTAGGCCAGAGGGTTCGGCTCCGATTTAACCCCTTAGCCTGGGAACCTTCATGTGTTGCAGGTGTGGCCCTAAAAAGACCAAAAAAAGGAAAAAAAGTTAACATTTGGCAGTCTGGGTGAAGTACACACAGAGATTTTATTTAACTTTAACAAGTTAAATATAATAGTTAAACTTCAAACTTAAATTTAAAAGTTAAATTTAACTTTTCCTAAGTCTGAAATAAGGTCAAAATAAAATAAAAAAAGAAGAGCCACCAACTTGCTCATTAATCAAAAGATGAAAACCCAGAGTTCCCGCTGTGGCTCAGTAGGTTAAGAGCCCGACTAGTCTCCATGAGGATGTGGGTTCAGTCCCCAGCCTCGCTCAGTGGGTTAAGGATCCGGTGTTGCCATGAGCCATGGTGTAGGTCGCAGACGCGGCTCAGATCCAGTGTTGCTGTGGCTGCAGCTGCAGCTCTGATTCAACCCCTAGCCTGAGAACTTCCATATGCCAAGAGTATGGCCCTAAAATAGGAAAAAAATAAAATAAAAAAAGCAAAGCCCTGGATTTGGGGTGCTGTCCCCACAGCCCAGGACACTCGTGGACAGCCTTGTATCTCAGAGGCCAGCCCACCAGGCCTCGTCAGGAGGGTCCGGATAGGAACTGAAGTCAGGCCCCGGGGACGGAGGTGGGAGTGGTGACAAGGAGGGTGGGGGAGGCAGGACGCCGTACACGTGTCCCCAGGAAGCAGGTGGACAGGGCTGGGTGCCCTGGGGAATCGGGGGGGTGCTCAGAAAGGGGGGCCCTCGGCCACTCACTCAGACACTTGGCCCTGCACACGGATGAGACTCGTCTGCACAAAGCCGACCTGGCCAGAGGCCGCGTGCCGGCCCACGCACCAGGGCAGGCCGGGCACCTGGGCTCCCAGGAGCTCGATGTGGTCGCCACCTTGGAAGGTCAGCTCTTCGGGCCCGGAGCCCTGGCAGTCTGCCACGGCCAAGGCCACGCCCACGGCTGCAGGAAGGGGGTCACGGTCAGCGCCTGGGGCAGGGCCGGGTGGGGGCTGGGCGGCAGAAGGGCGGCCCTCGGCGGGGGTCCCTGGCCAGCGCCACGCCATCCTGCCGAGGTCTCCATTAGCACACGTCGGCCCAGGCGCCCCCCACCCCAGGAAATACACCTGTAAGTCCTCCCGTGGGGTCCTATGTCCTCGAGACTGGGACACAGGCCATCCAGAGGCCAGCCGGTCTGGGGCACAGCAAGATGCCCTGGACCGGGGGCCCAGGCTGGCTTTCCCAGTAGAAGACCCCGCCTGACACTGGTCCGTGAGCGCATGTGGTGACCTCAGCTGGAGCCCCCTCCCCGCCCCCACCGCCTGAGGGTCTTCCCTTCCCGGGGTCCGAGGTGCTGCCCGAAGAGCAGAAGCTGAGGACGCGCTCTGTCGAACAGGGCGTGGTGCTTACGCTCCAGAGGCGGAGTGACCAGACACCCCGGCCCGGCCTCGCCGTGTGCTGGGTGAGCTTGGAACAGCCAGCCGGCCTCTCTGAGCCTTTGTTACTGCCTCATGAACTGGAGAGGTGTCTAGCTACCTCTTCTGCCTTGGGGAGGACTCGGGGAGAACCCAGAAGCTTCCAGAATGCTGGTGCCCGGCCCTGCTCACCCACCTCTTCCCCAGGGGAAGAAGGGCAGTGGGAATATTTACCCATCGGCTGGACGTCTGGCGTCACAGGTCCACCCGTGGAGTCACTGATGGGGTCCCAGGGCACCCTAAGGGCCCACCTGGAGTGGGATGAGAGAGGATTTCAGATATGGGCAGATTGAAACTCATGTTCGGCAGCCCCCAGGGACATGAGCAAAAGCCACACCCCCATGCATGCACAGGTGCACACACAGGCCCAGCCATGCCCCACGGCCCGTGCCCCTGCCCTCCCTCAGGCCGGCATCCTTGAGGACACCCCTCCATTACGCAGGGAGGTTGCTCAGCCACAGACCCTGAACACGAGGAAATCGAGTTTCTGTCTTTGCTTTTGCTGCCAGGAAGCTCCATGCCAAGTTTATACCCCAGGGTTAGCACACGAGTGGGCATCTACATCACCTGCTCTAGCCTTCCCCAGGCTTTCCCTGCCTTGGTTCTGATTTGCACAGATCCCTGCTTGCTCCCTTACTGTGTTCTCAGGTTAGCCAGCTCCCTCCAGAGCTTTCTAGAGTGAGCCAGAACCTGAAGTCAGGGCCACATGCTGCACACTCCTGGGCCATCTCATCCCAGGACCGCCCGGCCGGAGAGGTGTCAGTGTCCTCTCATGCAGGTGGCTCACACCGTCCCCACCCACCCGCCTTGGCCTAGGATGGACCCAGGCCTGGGGGAGTTTCCCAGAGGCCCAACAGTGCCCGGACCCGCAGGAAGCAGAGAAACAAAGGTCGGTACCTACTGATGGAACGGAATCAAAGGCTCTGGAGTGGCCTCCGCTGCCCCCTCCTCCGAGGACGTGCCCGGGCTGGGGGCCGAGGAGTCCGCTGCCTGCGCTGCCCCAGCGTGGGAACCCGCTGCGGCCCGCCTGCGGGGCTGGGGGCCAGTGGTCACTCTCACGTGGTGGTCAGCACACAGGACAAAGAAGGGCCCTGCGAAGTGGCAGAGGGCGGTCACGCAGGCGGCTGGGCACAGGGCAGCTCCGTCTGCAGGCGGGACCACCCGTTCCCCACCAGGCAGCACCTGCAGGGGCCCCACGCCCGCCTTCGGCCTTCCCAGGGTCCCAGGGTTGGGGGCAGGACCAGGCTGGAGTCCCCACTCCGCCTGGACTCTCCGGGCCTCAGTTTCCGCATCTGTGCGATGAGGCGCAGGTGTGTGAGCCCAAGGGCCCTTCCTGCTTGGACACCCCCGTCGGGTGGGCCGCAGCCGGCCTCCTCCGTCCTCTCCGTGGCCGGGCAGGGCGCGCAGCAAGGGGCTTGGAGCCCAACCGTGAGGCCCCGGGAGCGACAGCCAGGTCGGGCCTTTGATGTTGGGGGGGGCGGAGTGGGGTGTCGGCAAAACCCCCTCTTCTGCTACTTCCTTGACGGGTGGCCAGGGTGTTTACACTCCTCCCAAAGCCCCTCAGGCTCCCTCGCCTCCAGAGCCCTCCTGCTGCCTGTGTCCCCAGGCGGCCCCCACACGGCGAGGAGTTGGCCCACGTCCGTGTCACCCACGCAGGGCCCACCTTCCTGCACGAGCAGGCTCTCGTGCGTCAGCCGCAGGGCCTTCTCGTCCACGTGGACTTGGATGGCCGTCTCCTCGTCCTCGTCCGGCGCCAGCAGCCAGAAGGTCTGGTCCACGAGCAGGTTTTCCAGGCAGTGATGAGTGAAGCCTGGGGAGCAGACGGCCTGGTCACCAGGGGGCTCGGGAAGGGGGCAGGGAAGCCCGCGCGGCCGGGGGCTGGCCAAGTCCTGCACTGACCAGGCCCGGGGAGACGTCCACCCTGCCCTTGCGGGTTCACGGGTGTGACCGTCCGGGCTTCCAGTGGACCAGCCGCGACCGTGGACAGCTGTCCACCTGCCTGGGCCTTGGGCAGGCTGGGCCAGGAGAGCGACTTGCTCTAGGCCCCTCGGGCTCGTCAGCTGCGAGACGGGGTGGGATTGCCCGAGGGGAGCACTGCGCTGCGGGTGCCGGCCCGGCCCTGCTCTGGGTGCACAAGGAACCCTCACGCTCGCTGAGCCTAACTTTCCGCTTCCTCGGTCCTCAGACGGCCTGTGGCTGCAAGGTCCCCAGGGAGAGGCACCAAGGCCGCAACGCCTCCCTTAAAACGGAGCGTTTCAGAAAGCAAGCACTGGGTGTGTACGGCTGGGCCACTCCGCGGCGCGGCAGAAGTCAACAGAACACTGTCAATCAACTCTAGTAATAATAAAAAATAAAATAAAATAAAAAGCACTTGGGCTGAGGGTGAAACAAAGGTTTGCTGGTCTGAGCTGTCCTTGGGGCCAAGTCTTGCTCAAAGCCCCAGCCCCGGCGCCTGCAGCCCCGCCCATCCCACCCACCCTCCCCGAGACCAGGTGAGCACCAGGAACCAGCCCAGTCTAAAGCCCCGGCCGCCCGGCGACAGAAACCGCCCGGGTGTGACAAGTCTCCTCCGAGGGCCCTCCCCACAACGGCTCTGGGAGGGTCACCGCTTTACCAAGAGCGTGGTAGGTGGAAAACTTCCATATTTCTTCAAAAGTCTTAAACGTCACCACGATCCGATCCTGGTCGCTGTGGATGGACAGCAGCCTGGCTGATAGCTCCTTACGAGGAAGAAAGAGAAATAAGAAACCGCCCCTGTGGCTTTGGGGCATCTGCTCCTCTGAAGGACGGAGCCACGTAAGTGCCGGTGACGTCTCGCAGAAATGACCCTGGCAGGGACGGCAAGCACCGAGCCGCTCCTCTCCTGCTCTCAAGCCAGCTGTGACTCCTCAGTGCTGCTCCAAGCCCCACGCCTCCCCACAGCTGGCA
Organism: Catagonus wagneri; assembly: GCA_004024745.2. NCBI lineage: Eukaryota > Metazoa > Chordata > Mammalia > Artiodactyla > Tayassuidae > Catagonus > Catagonus wagneri. The sequence continues at coordinate 72,138 of PVHT021183713.1, forward strand.
CCGCCTCCACGCTCTGCACCTGCGCGCTCTGCGACGCCGCCCGCCTCCGGCCCTACACACCTGCGACACCGGCTCCTCCCCCCGTGCACCCCAACCTCGCCTCCCGTCCCTGCCTGCAGCATCGACTCCCTGGGGATGCTGGAGCCTCAAAAGTAACACCAGCTGACACCCACCAAGTGGGTTGGGGGAGGGGCGCTCTGGGAGGTCTGAGCGTCTGTAAGTGGCTCTGCCGGGATTTGGCACGGAGCCAGGACCTCCCTGCCCGGCATCGCAGGGGCCACCCCCCCGAGCAGGGCACTGTGCTGGGTGCTCCAGGCCTGCTGTTCTAAGGTCCTCGCAGCAGCTCCGTGGGGCCATCCTTCTAAGCAGCCCCAGAACGTGGCAGAGGAAGCCCTACCTTCCAGCGGTTGAGGGGCATCGACCAAAGTCAGGCCAGGCGGAGCGCAAGGCCAGATGGTGGACCTCTGCCATGGGGAGGCCACCCAGCTCAGCCCCCTTCCCCACCAACGTCCTGCCAGAACGTCCCGGCAGGGACCAGTCATCAACAGGTCAGAGAATAAGGTCCACCCACACCAGTCCTTTTTACTCCCTAGCGAGACTGAAAGTGTCCCTGGAGAAAGGGACTGGGGCGTTTCGAAGGTGGTGGCCCACGTGTGGCTGGGGCTGCAGCGTGTGGTCCCTGGAGCCAGACAACCAGGAGAGCAGATGGGGGACGAGTCACAGCGCCACCACCAGGCGAGGCCAGGGCTGGCCTTGGTCTCAAGAGGCCTGGGCATCAGGGCAGACAGACCCTCCCCCGCCTGGGCTCACCGCCCTCTCCTCCGCGCAGTCCTGCAGCCCCGGCCCCTCGGCCCACCCAGGCCGCCAGAGGGGCCCTACTCACCCCGAGGACGCGGGCCACCTCGCAGCTGTCGTTCTCCAGCAGGCGGAGCCGGCCCCGCAGGGCCCGCTGCAGGTCGGGGTCCGGGAGCCCGCTCTTCCTGCGCACGGCCAGCAGCTGCAAGGTCAGGTCTGGGAGGGGGCAGGTCCAGGTGAGCAGCTTGGGGGTGCTACCCGCAAGGCCCCGGCCAACAAACGCGGGGACCCGGGTACACGCCCACGTGCACAGCTGCTTCTCTCCCCCGGGGCCCCAGCTTCTTCCCCGGTAACTGAGCCACCTGTGGCCCACGTCTTACAGAGAGAGCAAAGGGAGGGGACGCATCACAGCCACAGTTCAGAGCCCCGAGTCACCCTCCAGCCCCACCTCTCCCACACCAAGTTCCCACAGGGCACCCCACCTCCAGCACACACCGCATGGGGTGTTCCAGAACTCCAGTCCCGCCCCCTGAAATGCCCCCCCCCGCAAGGACCCTCAGCCCCAGCCCTGCAGGAGGGGGAGCGAACACTCTGTCCATCACACACACCCAGGTCGCCTGCAAACCCGGCCGATCCTGCCTCGCTCACCCCTCCCCGCGGGTCTGCTGCGCATCTGGGCGCTGACCAGCCCTCCAGACAGTCCCCCGGCCCAGCCAGAGGGTCCCCTGACAGCCACCCTGCCTTTGCACACTGCCGCCCCGTCCTCCCTAGAAGTCTCTGCAGCGATGGTCGCGCTTGCTCTCTGCGCCGTCCCGCTCAGTGGCCGCCAGCCACACGGGGCCCTGAGCTCTTGAAATGTGGACAGCGTAACTGAGGAACCGATTTTTTATTTCATTTAAGTTAAATTTAAACATAAATGGCCACATGCAGCTACTGTATCAGATAGCACAGCTGCAGCGGTTCTCCATCCCAGCAAGAATAAATGCTTTCCGCCTTTCCGCAGCAGCCTTGAGCCTCCGGCTCCCCCTGCCCCCAGCCTCTTCTCTCCCTCCCTTCCGGCTCCCTGCTGCCCTGAGCCCTCCTGCCACCCACACCCACACCCACTCTACCCCAGGGCCTTTGCACTCACTCACTGTATCTCCTTACGCAGCCTCCCCCAGTCCAGCGCCTGGCAGGGCTGGCTGCCTTATGATTCCAATGGCAGCTCAGATGCCCCCTGGCCGCCCCCGCCCTTGTCCCCCTGAGAGCCCTGGCCACAGCGATCCCCAGAGTGTGGGCTGTTCCAAAGCTGCGGACAGGAGAAAGGAAGGGGACGGGAAAAAGATAGGGAGAGAGTGGCCGGAAGGGAGAAGCCTCCTAGCCTGGCACCTGCCTTAGAACTTTCTAGTTAGGGGCCTGGAGCAAGCATCCCCCCCTTGGGGGCAGGGCCAGGGCAGAGCGGAGGGGAGACTTCCGGTGGAATCAGGCCCCTCCCCCTGGGAGCCCCGCCCAGTATTTCCCAACCGGCTCTGAGACGTGTCCCGCCTACTCCCGTAAGAGGGCGGGGCTATATTTTTAATCCTGTAATAATTTGCCAAGTTGCTCAATAGTCCTGATCCTCACGAGTGACCACGGGCGGCACTGACCACCCCAAAGAAACGCTGGGGGACAGGCGGTCTGGAGGCGAAGGCGGACTGCCCGTGATGCCGGCTCCCGTGCCCCCAGAGCGGGGGCCAGGCCGCGGGGTCTCCGGGGTAGGGGCTTCCTACGGCCCCTCGGCCCCCGCCCAGCCCGCCTCTCGCCGCCAGCGCCTGGCCGTGCCCTGGAGGACGGGGTCTCGCTTCCGCTGCCGCGGCCTCCGCGGCCGTGCCCCCTCCTCGGGCAGAGGCCGGCGCAGACTGCAGGGAAGCCCTCTGCAAGTGCGGGCCAACCCCAGCCTTCTGTCCCCGAGCGAAAATGCAGAGTCCTGGGCCCTACTGCAGACGCTCTGCACCAGAACCCGGGCTCGAGACCTGGGCCTCTGCATTCGACCAGCCCGCCTCTGCCCCCACGGGGCTCTGAAGGCCACGGTAGAGAAGCCCGAGTTAGACGGTCCTGAACGGGAGATCCACGGGATGGGGGAACGCCCGGGGGTCCCACCTCAGGTCCCAGCCCAGACCTAACCCTGCCGCGGGGCCATGGCTACCTGTGGGGGACGCTCCCATCTGGCCAGGAGAGGGTCTGGCGGCCGGCTGAGGGACACCAGGGCTGGCAGCAGCATCTGCAATAGAGCAGGTTCCGGTAATGAAGGGATTTCTGGAAGAAAGGAATGTCCACACCCCTCCAAGCACCGCTCACGCCCTCCCTCCAGGGTCACGGCGCCCGGCAAGGTGGGAGGCTGCGAGTTTCCTGTTGTGCAGCAATCTGAAAACAACACGTGTCTTGCTGTCCTGGGGCCTGAGCAGGGTCTCCGGGCCCAGATCTCGGTGCCGCCCTGCTTCCTTCTGGAGGCTCCAGGGCAGAAGCCGTGTCCTGGCTTCTCCAGCTTCTAGAGACGCCCGCATCCCCTGGGCCGTGGCCCCTCCTCGCCTCCAGAGCCAGCGGCACGGCCTCTGCAGTCTCCCTCTGATTCTGACCCCAGGATTACCTCCCATCTCACCATCCTGAACCCCCGCAAAGCGACTTTGCTGTGGGTGACGCACGTTTGCAAAGGGTCCGGCGGCGGGTAGGGTGTGGACTTGTTCGGGGGCCGTGATTCTGCTGACCACAGCGCGGAGGTGACGGCCCAGAGAGACTTGGGGTCTGGAGTAGACAAGGCTGTGTCCTCATCCGGCCGCACCACTGGCAGGGGCACCACGCGCCCTCCTGGCCCCCTGAGGTCACCGTCTCACCACCTGCTGAGGCTTAGTGAGACACCCCAAAGCGCAGGCCCAGACGGGGCTCCCACGGCACCAGAGCAGAGGACCCCAGACCCGGCCCTCAGCCCTGAGAGCAGCTCCCAGTTTGCGTGTTAACCAGAGACACCGCCTGCCACCCCACCTCCCATCCCCCGCCTCGTCTCTGCCCGGCTCGGTTTCTTCATCTGTAAAACGGGGTGAGCGTCTGGGCATGTGGGTCAAGGGGCATCCGATCTTGAAGCAGCTGCGGTTCCGACAGAGGGGCCCCGGTGACGCCCGCTCAGAGCTGTGGGTGCAGCGCTGCCTTGGACCAGGGAGCCTCGCGATGGGCTCGCTTCTGCTCTCCCCCCAGCGGCATCTGTCAACCACCTGCGGTACCCCAGCCCCAGGCCCTGTGGTCACCTGCGTGCTCGGAACCCCTCCCCAGGACTTGTTCTGCTTCCCGAGCGGGGGTCTCGGGAATGCCTGTGAAATCCACGCAAGCCTCCGGTCCCCAGGTCTCGGCTTTAAGCCCCATCTTCCCACTGAGAAGCCCAGGCTCCTGGAGGAGTGGCCGAGTCCGGGGCTGGGGCAGTGAGAGCGGAGGTGATGTGAGAGTCCTGGGCCCCAGAAAGTAGAGCTGCTCGCGGATAATGGAGACGCAGCCTCAAACCCAGTCGGAGGCAATCTGAACAAAATAAGGACGGCACCTGATGCAGTCCAGAGAATAAAATGAAGCCCTCTGAGCCCACACTGAAACAAGTAAGTGGGCACCTGGGGGGAGGCAGCTCCTCCTCGCAGTGGGAAGCCGAGGAGGGTAGGAGGGGGGCAGCCTTAGAAAGCCCCCACGTAGCGACCGTCACCAAGTCATGATTTCAGCCGAGAATCTCACTGGACACAACCAGCGCTTTGTGGGTTTGAAGATGAGCAGGGCTATCACCCAGTCCCAGCCATCTTCCCACGGGCTCCGTATTCAGGACGGAGGGGAGAAGGGCGACTCTGAGAAGGACGGTCGCGCTGTCAAAGGTCCCCTCAGTCAAGTGATCGACGTGAGCTGTGACTGTCGCCAGGGACCGGACAAGTGGACATCATGGCTTCCCGGAGGCGGCCCTGAGAGGGACACAGCGCCTCTGGACGTTTCTGCTCAAAGCACTCATCTGCAACGCTGCAGAAACCTCTGTGCCCACTCTGATAGAGGGTCTTCCTTCCTCTCATGTAGTGGCTGGAGGTCCCATCGTCCCTGTATCGTCCCCTTTATTGTCCTGCCACCTTTTCGATCCCTCCTCCCCTTACCTGATACCTGTGCTCCCATCCTTTTTATCCAGAAAACCTCTCATTTGTGTCCTTAAGTTTCTGTCATTGGGATCTTTGTAGTGGTCTTGTCTGCAAGTCTCAGCTGAAACTGTGGGCACGGTGGAGCATTTAAGCCGCGAAATACACACAGCCCACATTGCCTGAGACTTTAGCACTGGGTTACTCAGTGGGATTTTAAAGAGAAAGAGAGGGAGAGGGAGAGAGAGAGGGAAAAGAGAAGCTTCCATCCACCTCCTCTGCCTTTGCAATGTACCTGTTCTGCCTGGGGTCTCAGGAACGGTCTGATCCAGCTGCAGACCCCCAGGCTGGGGTTGCAGGGAAAGGAGGCCTTTTAAAATTCAAACAGGAAAACTATGAGCTCTCTGGTTCTGTCTGTCTTTAGGTAAAAATTAACTTGTAAACGAGCTGTATTTAATTGGCTTAAAGGAAAGTGAGCTCTTAGAGGTACTCTCAGAAATGTAAAAGAAACTCACCGGAATACGTTTGGTCTGGGAAATCGCATTGAACTGATGTCTGTGTTAAAACTAGTTTACACTTGTGTGTTCAGTCAATACAGACCTGTCTTTAGAGCCACCAACGTCAAGTATAGTATTCTTATTGTACGTGGGGTTACTGAGAGTGAAAAAGTGTATATTGTTTCTGTTATAAAATCGATCAACAAGAAAGCTAATCTGGTCTGCTTAAATGTTTAAATAAATGTAACTGAGGTAAGAGCTTTTGGGGTGAACTCTATAGGAATAAATGTGTTGTGGAAATACTCATCTAGAATAGTCTCTCGGAATTTTGGTAATTAAGTTAAATGCTGGGAATCCATCGAATACCCTGGCAATTTCAAATAAGGTGAAATATTGGGACATTAATTACCAAACAGATCTAAATGACCTACTTTTGTCTTAGGAGAGAGAAACTAAAAGCGTCTGGTGCCACCCTGAGGTGTTTTGTGCCACTCTGCAAAATGCTGATGTAAAAGGCAGTGCACAGGTGCTTAAGGAAAGCAGGATGTGTGTTTTTAGGAAAGAAGCTCTGAGGAATGAAAATGCATTTTGTTAAAGGAAAAAGGGTGGGTGATTTTTGTCCTAGAGCCGATCATTTCTGAATGGAAAAAGAATAGGGACCAAAGAATACGGATACAGAAAATTGCAAAAGGTTTGTAGAAAAGGCACATTGGGAAACGAGTTTTGCATGCCGTCAGGATTTTCTAGTTTTTTAATTTTTGTATTATAGTTGATCTACAGTGTTCTGTCTATTTCTGCTGAAAAGTGGCCCAGTTATACATGTATATACGTTCTTTTTCTTGTAATATCTTCCAGCATGCTCCATCCCAGACGACTGAACAGAGTTCCCTGAGCTGTACAGCAGGGGCTCTTGCTTAATCCACTCCAAATGCAATCATTTGCATTTAGTAACCTCAAACTCCCCATCCATCCCACACGGTCAGGATTTTCTAGGATCAGATTAAATTTAATTAGATAAATGGATTTTAAGAGTAGGCTGACGCAAGTCTGGATTTGGTTTCTCTCTCTCAGAACAAGATTTTCCCGGAATACTGCTTTTGACCACAGATGTGTGTGCTTCTGTGGCTTTACGTGATCTGTATTTACTTTTGAAATCCTTTTTTTCTCCTTAGCTCAAGGAATAGGTATTATTTCAAGGCATCTGTGACGCTGTCTGACCGGCTGTTTAGAACTTGATTTTTTCCTTTTTTTGTGGCCGCCCAGCGGGATATGGAGTTCCAGGCCAGGCATCAGATCCAAGCTGTAGCCACGACCTAAGCTAGAGCTGGCAATGCTGGATCCTTAACCCACTGCGGGGAGCGAGGGATCGAACCTGCGTCCCAACCACGGATCCCGTTGTGCCACAGCGGGAACTCCAGAAACAGACCCCCCCCCCCACCAAGGAGCATCCTGGCGACGCACTGGCACAAATGTCCCCACTCCGGGACCCGTTGCCCAGGGACCAGTTGGACTGGCGACATCTGTTAGGTGATAGGAGAATAGAGGGTGCTCAAAATCCCACGAGGGTAATAAGAGAACTCGGGGGGCACGGAGACCCCCTTCAGACCAAGGCCTCTTGGGGGCAGCGGGCTTCATTCCTGGGCGTCCTCTTTCTCGGCTTCAGGCTACTCAACATGGGAGGACCCCCTTCTAAGCCAGAAGAAACACCTCCGGGATGTATCCTTGAAAACTGGAAATTTTTCGAAACAGGCTAAAAATGGAAAAACTGAAAACTGTACTTACTGTAACACTGTCTGGCCTCTTTTAAGTTAGGGAATGGAAGAAAACCGCCTGAAAATGGGTTTCTAAATTACACTATCGCCTTGCAATTGGATCCTTACTGTCACTGGATGGGACCTTGGACAGAGAGGTTCCCTATGTTCAAGGCTTCGTGTTCCTTTACCAAAACCCCGCTCTCTGCCGCTCCCGTCATCAAAAGCCCAGGAATCAGAAGACTCTCCCAGCAGTTTAGGAGACTCTCGTCCAACCTTCCCCAGCTCTCAGCCGGGAGCCAGCTTCCCCCTGGAGCCACCTGTTTCCCCAGAGCCACCTGCTTCTCCGGATTCCTCTGGCGGTCCCCAACTCCCCCTCCCCACGTCCCTTTGTTTCCTCTTTGGCCCCAGGAGGGGGAGACTAGTCCCTCGGGGTGACTAGTCCCTCGGGGTGACTCGTAGTTGACCCTCCTATCACCCAGGATCTGGGAGATATGCCCTCTTAGGGACGCGGCACATGGCTAAGGGACACTTAGAGCACACGTGCCCTTCTCTTTAAGCAACTGAGCCCAGTGCGAACAGAGGCTGGGCTGCTTTGCTGGAGACCCTGGCAGGTGTGCTGAGAGGTTCCAGGCTCTGTGCCGGCCTCGATTTCACTTGGAAGGATGTCTCGATAGTCCCAAGTCCTTGCCACAGCCGCGAGGAAAATGAGAATTCGGGTCGCAGCCCGGGGGCGCGGCGACCAGCTCGCCAGGGACCAAGCCTGCTGTTGTTATGGGCGGAGACACATCCCGATCCAGAGCCCCACTGGGACCGCAGTTCCCGGGACCGCACGGTCGCGTGTGGGTTAGAAGAGACGAGAGAGCGTCCCAAAAGCTCGGTGAACTGTGAAAAGTTTAAAGGAGGGACCCCAAAAGAAAAGGAAAACCCAGCTCTCCTCCAGGGACGGCTTGTGGGGGCTTTTAGAAAATTTGCCGGCCTTGATCCCTCGCCACCGTGGGTCAGTCCCTGGTGGGACAACATTTTGTCAGCCAGTCCGCCCCAATATTAGGCAGAAACTCCAAACGTTACAATTAGGCCCGCAAAACCGCTGTGCCCCAACTCTTCGAGGTGGCCCTTGGGGTATTTAATAATCCAGATGAAGCCGAGGCAGAAGAGAGGATGCTTTGTGCAAACCGGCCGGCCAGGGCTCACGCCAGATGGACAGCCCTTGCTGTCAGCCAGGCCTGGCAAGCTCAGGACAACCCAAGGGGGCCGGGGCAGCCTAACCATCCTCCTAGAGGGAAAGCCAGCGCGGGGGAAGGCTTCAGGTGTAAGTCAGCCAGCCACTGGGCCTGCAAGTGCCAAAAAGGGCCCCGGGTCCACGCCCGGTCTGAGCACCCACAGGTCATTGGAGAGAGGAAGGGGGACTCCCGCTCCTGAGACGGCCACGCTGGGCGACTGAGGCAGCCCGGGGGACCCCCCACCGCCACCATGAGAGGTCCATCTCTGTCAAGGCGCCCCTGGGTGATCCACGATGCGGCAGTAAGAAAATTAATGTTCTCACTGACACAGGAGCCACTCACTGTCCTGACTTCTCACACCAGGCCTCTTTCTTCCAGAAGCTGAGCGGAGACCAGTAGTGATGGAAAACCCGCACCCGTTATTTCACGGGGCCCTCACTCTACGCTTTGCACAGCATTTCATCTCGCACCCCTTTTCGGTTGCGCCTGAGTGTCCCACCCCCACCCCTGGGGAGAGACCTCATGGGCGCCCTGGGGGCGTGTTACGGTTAGGAGGCCCCGAGCAGCTGCTCATCTTGACTCTAAGATAGACCAGCCGGAGAAAGTGTGCCCAGTGCCAGCCGCCTTCCACAAGCCATGAACCCTGCCTAGGGCACGGGAGTCCCTCGGAAGGCTGGGAAAACGTCCAGCCGATAAAACTTAGCCTGGGTCCGGAAGCCGGTTATCCTAAAGAAAGCCACTGTCCCACAAAGTTGGAGGCAAAAAAGGTCTACAACCCCTTGTGGATAAATTCTTTAACACAGCCTGTTCGGTCTCCGTGCAGGACCCCTATGCTGCCAGGCGTTCAGCCAGCTGGGGGACATTGGATGGTGCCAGAGCTCAGTGCAGTAAATGAGGCTGGCGCCTGTCCATCCTCTTGTGGCCAGTCCTTGCGGTGGATCCGTCCAGGTTCCTGGAGACACCAAGTGGTGTGTGTGCTTGACCTCGAGGATGCTTTCTTCTGCATCCCAGGTCACCCCTCAGGACGGTGTCTGCTTGTGGACCAACCCCTCCTCGGGCCAAACGCAGCGATACCTGGACGACATGGCCTAAGGGCTTTTGGGGACAGCCCACCACGTTGGCGCAGGCCCTGGGAAACGAGCCAAGGGAAATACACCTAAAAGAAGGGGCCCTCCCGCAGCATGTAGATGACAGACCAGCATGCAGCCCCGCCGTCGAGGCCCCAGATCAGAATGTACCACTGAGGTCCTTAAATTCCGGGGACCCGGGGCTGCAGGCTCTCCCAGAAAAAGGCACCCATCTCAAGAGAGGAAGTTCAACATCTGGGATATACTCGAAGCCCTGGAGGCAGACAGTTCTCTCAGATGGACAGCAAAAGCTGTATGAGGCCTGAGTGCCCCGGGGGCAGAGCAACGCCGTCCTGCCCGCGTAGGCGCCGCGGGGTTCTGAGGGCCGGGACTCCGGGATTCGGGTGACGGCTAAGCCCCTGCATGAGGCCACTAAAGGCCCAGACACAGAACTGTTCCTTTGAACTGGGGACCATCTCTTCCTAATTTGCAGGCGTCTCTGCGTTCCCTGGCCAGGGTGTACTTGACCCTGGATCATCTACGAGCAGAATGAGGAGGTCTGTGCGACTGCCAGGACGCCTCCTTGCGCGGACGTCAACCCCTCCGCCCAGACGGAAACCAACTCAGAAAACTCAACGAGAAGCCACCGGCTTCCGCAGACGGTTAACCCCCGAGCCTCGCTCCTCGGTGGGGGCGGGGAAACTGAGACCTCTTCTCTAGATGGTTCTCTTGGATCAATCCCACAGGGTGTAAAAAACTCCCCGGCAGGAGGTTTTCATCTTCTCAGAGCCCCCCTCTTTGCGGAACTGACCTCGGAGGCTGAATTGTGTCCGGCGCTCCGCTGAGGTCAAACCGGGACTAGGCTTTTCCCTCCAAGGAAGAGACCTGGGACCAACAGGTCTGGGCCTCCCAGACTAAAAATAGAGGAACGTGTTAAATTTTAACCCTGAGATGAACAAAAATGTACAACCAAGCAGGACGGCCTCTTGGCAAGAGCAGTCTCGCCGTCCCCGTTGGGTCCCCAGCTGAGGAAGTACCCCCCGAGCCCTTCCTTTTCTAGGTCTTTAATGGCCATTGGTCTCCTTTTTAGCCACTGTCGGTTTAACCTTTTGGTTGAGTTTGTGTCTTCTAGGCGCCAGCAGTTTGAAGTAAGGCTCATGACGTCTCAGGGAATTCAGTCCATTCCAGCGGGGGTGACCAGGTCCCCGCACGTCCTTGGAAGAGTCAGCGAAGGATTTCTACACTCCTAGGGTGGGCTGGGGTCTGCTGCCCTGTCCAGCAGGAAGAAGTTCCGGAAGGAGAGAGCTCTGGCCCTTTATCTTTTACAAATAAGGGCGCAGAATCTCTCAAGGGGAAATGAGACACTGGGACCTGCCCTGGCCGCAGCCTTTGCACCCGGACTGACCCCTCCTCCAGCAACAAAATACAGACTGTAAGGGACTGGAAATCGTTGTGCCCACGTGCAGTTGGGGCAAATCATGGACAAGATACAAAAAGACCAAAAAGACCAAAAATCCCAACTACCACGTCTGAAGAGGCAAAAGCTAGAACAGGGGACTGCACGTCCGCCCCCCCCCCCACGGATGACACCAGCGAGGCGGTGGGCGGGCCACCGAAGCCACGCCTCCGGCCCGACTCCTGAACCCTCACCCCAGGTAAGGAACCAACTCACCCCCCTTCTGGGGGTGCGTGGGGGAACCTGTTGCTTGTTTTCGCTCCCCCCCACCCCCAGTTACAGCAGGAGCCCCAGTAAAGCCTTGCCTGAATTTCTTGTCTGGCCTCTTATCAGTTTCTATTGCTTAAGGAGGCCGAGAATGCTGGTGGGTAAGAGTGAGAGGCCGCTGGCCACTTGGCAGCTGGGGGCCAAGGCCCGAGAAGACAGAGGAGCCCCCGGACCCTGTGCCTGGGCTCACAGATCCAGCCCGATGCGGCCCACGCCGGCCTGCGGTGGAGACGCTGGGGTGGGAAACGCCCGGCCACACAGTCGTAATGCTTCTGGTTCGGCCGCACACCAGAGGCAGGTGGCCCGTGCTCCAGGGCCCACAAACCCTCCTGGGGCTGGGCTTACACAGGGGGCCACGTGTGTCCAGCAGGACCCTGCGCCGTCATCCCGTGCTGGCGAGCTCCCACACGGAGCTCCAGCCAGGCTCCCACAGCTCCTGGGGCCCTCTTCCTGGCCCTACGGGTGTCCAACTACAGGAGTCGGCACCCACGGGGGCCACCGTGGCCCTTCTGATGTCCTCTCACGGCCAGAAGGACCAGGAAGACAGGTGTGAAAATACCTCCAAAAGCCCAGCAGGCACGTGTCAGGGCCTGCGTTGAGTGGGGAGACCGAGGCCCGAGTCGAGCAGTGGCCCAGCGACAGCCGGGGTCAGAGCCGGATCCCTGTCCCGTGCACACCGGGCTGGTCGGCTGGGGGCTCTGCGCCCTTGTCACGCTGTGCCCTCCTCTGCCCGGGAAGGGGTCCTGCCCAAGGCCTGGGCCAGGCGCTGGTCCGTCCCCTCCCTGGGGCTCGGTCTGTCTCCTGGGGGACGAGGGACGCCCTGTCCCAAGCAATTCCGGGCTTCCGCACCCAAGAGCCCAGCGGGACCGCGGGGACCCAAGGTGGTACAACAGCGCGAGACTCGTCCGGGGCTGCAATTCCAGCTGCTCCAAGCCCCGCTCTTCTCCGTGTCCCCGGAGACGCACAGGCGGCCCCGTCTGTCCCTGGGCCCGGGACCCTCCCTGAGCAATGCGCTGACAGCGCAGAAGCCCGGCTCTGTCCTGGTGGACGGGGTGCGGACACACAGGCCTCACTCACCCTCTCCGACGGCGGCCTCGGCCTCCTCCGGACCTGCCTTCTCCCAGACGACCGACGCATTCACGGCCGCTCTCTGGACCTCGCCACTGCTGCCGCCTCTGGAAGACCCCGTGGGCCCCCGCCCCGTCGCGGCCGGCTCCTCAGCGGCCACCTCCGCCGGGCCCTCCATGCCTGGCAGTGGCCTCAGTGCCTAAGGCTGGACATGCTGGCCTGGCCCCTGTGGAGAGAGCAGAGGGCAGCGGTCAGCAGTGACGGCCTCGCCGGGAAGACGGTCGGTGGGAACCCGCGTAGATGTTGCTGCCAGAGTTAGGGTCGAGGGGCAAAAGCGCCTCCTGCTTGCCTGGAGAAGCTCTGAGCACCTTGCAGCGCTCCGCTCACCAGCCGCTTCCTCTCCAAACAGCCCGGGCCCCCTGGGACAGGCACGTGGCAGACACGCGCCAGCGTCTGCTTCCAGGTGGAAGTCCCTGCAGCAGGTGGGGTGCCCTTCCTTGTTTTTTTCTTTTTGGCCGCTCCCCTGAGTATGGAGTTCCCGGGCCAGGGATCAGATCAGAGCCAGAGCTGTGGCCTATGTCACACGGGCAGCAATGCTGGACCCTTAACCCAGTGTGCCGGGCTAGGGAATGAACCTGCGTCCTGGTGCTGCAGAGACGCCACTGGTCTTGTTGCCCCACAATGGGAACTCCAAGGTGCCCATTCTTGCTCTTCAACAAACCCCAAGGAAATAGCTCAAAACGCCCCTGCGAGCGCCTGGGTGACACGGAAGCATAAAAGCTGTATGGGGACAGGGGAGAGGGCAGTGTCCCTTTGGGACCCCCCCTGGGTCCGTGGTTTAGGGCTAAGGCCGCCACATGTCCCACCCAGCAAGGGCTGGAGCAGGCCCCCTCCGCTGCTCGGAGAGCACGTCTCCGAGAAGCCGACCCTGCTCTGTTCCCGGGGCTCAGTGGGGCTGGGACCCCAGTCTGGGACTCCCAGGAGGTCCCGCTGCTCCTGTAGCCCAGCCCGCGGCCTGAGGGGCGCGACCCGCCCGGCCCTCCCCCCGGAAGAGGCCTGAGCCTCGCCAGTGTCCCCGGAAGGAACGCGGTCCAGTTTTACAGGACATAGGTCAGTTCCCAGGCGACCCGGGAGGAAAAGGAGCAAGTGGTCGAGGGGAGGGAGGAGGAAGTGGCCACCGCCGCCGTGTCCGGCCCCCCCCCAGGAGCCGGTCTTTACACACCGCTCCTTCCTGGGGCCAGAGATGAGGGAGGGCCTTTGTGACAGACAGACGGTGCTCCTGGGGTCAGGACTCTGTCACCAATTAGAGGACACGGAAAGACATAAAGCCCCTCTCAGCTGTGGGTGACAGGAGAGTGGGCACCGCCTGGGCCGTGGCCGAGGGGCGCAGGGGCAGGCCCCTGTTGCAGCCACAAGATCGGTGTCAACCGTGTCCCCTCTCAGCTTCCACCTGGGGGACAGAGGGGAGGAGGAATGACGGAGCGTGGGCAAGACTAAGGCCACGAAGTGCGTTCAGTTCAGCCCCTCACTTCAGGTCTCGCTGTTCCCCGATGCTGAGCTGTGAGGATTCAACCCCAAACCCAGACGGGGCCGGCGAGTCTCCCTTTGCACCTAGCGGATCACACAGGGAGACAGCAGAACCCGCTCTGAGCCCACTTCCTGGGGACAAAACTGCGAACGGAAAAGCAGGTCTGGCCTCGAGGCCCGCTCCCTTTTGCAGCGGCACTGGGGGCGGGGGGGCCCGCGGCAGAGTCAGGTCCTCTTTGCAGGCTCCCGGCCCGAGGACGAGAGATGGACCTAGGACGGACCCGGGCTGGCGGCACATCTCCGCAGGCCCCCAGAGGACCTCAGACACAAGCATTTACCACCACCTGCACGCACCAGCTGCCTCGGAGAGGCACGCTCCCTGCAGCTGGCGGGGACAGCAAGCTGCCCACTTCACAGATGAGGAGACTGGGGCAACAACACACACACACACACACACACACACACACCCCTTTCCACGCGCATGGTCCTTACGTTGTTGTTTTTTTTCTTTAATGACTCCAAAAGCATAAACAGTTCTAATTTATTTCCATTCCTATAATACCATTGGCCATCACAAATCATGTCAGTTCATTAGCTTACGTGTTGGAATAGTGCATGGTCTGAATTTCTTCATGCTATAAATTAAATTACTAAAACGTCAGTGTGCGGAATACTCAGACTAAGCATGAACTGTAATCAGTAGTTAGTCCAGGGCTTTGCACCGACACCTTAACAACTCACCTCTCAAATACGGTTTTAATGCCGTAGTAACTCATTGCCATAGAGCTTTTATAGTGATTCTACTTAATAAAACGTTTCTTTGCAGAAAGAAAGGATTTCCCCCCAAGCTAGAAAAAAACAGTTTTAAAGCACTTTTTCCAATTACGACGTTAAACTCGTCTCCGCCTCTGTACAAGTATAAGCCACCAGATCTTTAGATTTCACCACATTTCAGGATTGTTCCTGAAAAGATGCTCTGCCAGAAAATCAACAGCGTCGTCGAGTCTGACCTTGCGACAAGCATTTAGACCCTGCATACGCGCCGGTGTAACACAGGCCAGCAGGTTGTTTCTCGAGGGAATAGCCTGGGCCTCCAGTAATGCTCATTCTTCTCTTTTCACTTCCTCTAGTTGCTGATTCTCACTTCTGAAACCAAAATAACATCTAGCTGCCCGGAAGAAGCAAAGCAAGAAAAGGAAGAGACAAAGAGACAAAGAGAGAAAGAAAGAGAGAAAGAAAAGCAAGCAGAAAGGAGGGAGGGAGGAAGGAGGAAGCCCAGGGTCTTTATTGTTAAAAGGCAAACAGGGAGTTCCCGCTGTGGCTTAGCATGTTAAGAACCTGACTAATATCCATGAGGTTGCGAGTATGATCCCTGGTCTCGCTCAGTGGGTTAAGGATCTGGTGTTGCCGCGAGCTGTAGTATAGGTCACAGACATGGCTCGGATCTGGTGTTGCTGTAGCTGTGGTGTAGACCAGCAGCTGTAGCTCCAATTCGACCCCCAGCCTGGGAACCTCCATATGCCGTGGGTGCAGCCCTAGAAAGACAATAATAATAATAATAATAATAATAATAATAATAATAAATAAAAGGCAAACGGACACAGAAGCTCACACCGAAACCACCAGCTCCTGGTGGCCACTCTGTGACTTCAGGTGCCTCCTCGCCACCGGCATGTCCTCTGCCCGCCCACGGCCCCAGGGGAGGCTCCCCGAGGCTGCCCCCCGAAATGCCAGCGTCGCTCAGAGGCGTTCGGCGTTGGTGAGGAAGGCCTCACCCAGATGGGGGCGCCAGGGTGGGCAGGGGCAGGGGTGCAGACTGGGTCCTCGCCCCTTGGGTGACACTGTCCCCGGGGTGCTGGCCTCGGCCCTGAGCACACCGCACAGGCTGTGCCCGTGCGCCCGTCTGGGCTGGGCCCGACGCCTTCGTCTTCACCTCTGCCCACAGGACGGGGGTGGGCCGCACGCTCCGAAGCCTTTGTTTCCGCAGACTCTGCTGACGCCTCCCCCGCCACGTGGCCCGCTCTGCACAGGGCGGCAGGGACAGAGGAGGACGACACAGGCCTGCTGTGACCGGGCGGTGTTGGTTCCGCGTGGCGAGTCCTGGGAAGGGGAGGGGAGCGAGGGGTCTGCTAAGCCCAGGGCGCAGGGAAGGGGCCCGGACGGTCAGGAAGGCCCCGGGGGGAGGCCGGAACCCCGAGTGACCGGGAGGCCCGTGGAGAGAATGGGGAGGCGGCGGCGGCGGCCACCCGCAGGACGACAGTAAGTCCAGGGCAGAGCCGAGGGGCGGCCGGGGCCTGGGACCGTCCCCAGGCGTCAGCACCGACCAGGAGAAGCGTGGGCACCTCTGAAAGGCCACACAGCTGGGCAGCGCAGAGCAACGATGAGGCCCAGACCCCAGGCTCCGAACCTCTCAATTCTGGGGGAGGAGGCCCAGCTCCCCCACTTCTGTCCCCCCCCATGGCTCCTCCCAGGTTGCTGGGCGGAAGCTCGGCGTGCGACCCACCCCCCTTTCCCACGCTCAGAGGTCCAAGCCCTGCGCCTGACGCTCCCAGCCCAGCCGCACTCCCTGCTTTGGTCCCCAAGGCCTCTGTGCGTGACCCCAGTGGGCGCCCGCAGAAGTCACGCGAGTGGTAACGGCTCAGGAGCTGACTCACCTCCCAGTGACCCTGGGATCCTCGGCCCACAGGGGCTTTGCCAGGCCCCCTGCCCCTCAGACCCTCGGGTCCTCCCACCCTGACACGAGCAAGACCCCGGGCGGGGTGCTGAAGGCCCGCGAGCTTGCTTCGGCCCGTTTTCTTCGGAACCAGCGTTACTTCTGTGACGGATTTAACACAAAAGTCAGCAAGGCCAGGTTTCTGGCAGGAATTACCCCTGTCCCCGTTTGCCTGCCTCAGTCCCCAACAGCCCCGCGTCGTGGAGAAAAGGGGGAGACACAGACCGTCTGCTCCTGTCCAGGCACCGAAGCCGCCTGTGCAGCCAGAGGCCACAGGGCTCGTGGAGGCGGCGGCCCGAGGCCGAGAAGTGGCCTCAGGGAGCCCCACCTGCGCCCACCACTCCCCGTCCCCCCACCACCTCTGAGGGCCAGGGCCTGGCAGGGGATGGAAGCCCCTGACCCCAAGGCACCCCGGGGCCCCTGGCGCCCCTCTGGGCGGCCCCCACCCCAGGGAGGAGGGCGTAGGCTGGAGAGTGCTTGCTTTGCCGAGGGAGAAGCGGTGAGGACCACAGGCTCCATGTCCAAGGTCGTTTCGAGCCCCGGTGCCTTGTACTCCCTGTTCCCTTGGCCCCAGGTGCCGTCCCCGCCCTTGTCACGCTCCGAGGCCCCCGCATGTGTCAGGACGCAGCTCCACCTGTCCGGCCCCCCAGCCCCCACGGTTTCCTTCCCCTCCTTATTCTGGAAACAGCGCACCCCACACTTGTCATCGAGGGCGTCGCAGCCAGGCCGGGACGGGTGCTGGGACCAGGAAGCACGGGCTTGGAAGCCAGGCCACTGTCCCCACAGCACCGCTCTTCCAAAGCACATCAGTGTCCTTGCATCCGCGGTCCGGCCCGGGGCCTGTTTGTGGGGTCTCTGGCCCCCACCCCTGGCCTCGCCCTCCCCTCTCTGCAGCCAGGCGTCCTGGGCCCACGGGCCTGCCCCCAGCAGCTCTGGGACAGTTTCTTGAGAAAAGGGAAGGCTTCGGGGCTCAGGGGACTTCCCACCTGCTGGGCTCCCGGTGACAGCGGTAAGCGGGGGGGGGTTCCTAGTCACACCCGCCTGCGGGGGCAGCGGACTCTGCGTCCTCCGCAGTGTCCCTCTCTGCTGGGTCCTAAGGCGGCCTTGCTCAGCGGAGCAGGCGGCAGGTGCCGCATCCCGGCTTGAGATCGGCGCCCAGACTGCAGGCCTGCGGGCGTCCGAGCGCCCCGGGGGCAGCCAGGCAGAGACCCAAACACGCTGCTCCCCTCCGGCCTTTGTCCTCTGCTCTGCTCACCGAGGCACCGCCTTGTGGGTCGGCGACAGGCCTGGAGCCCGGCCGGCACCCGCCCCCGGGGCACAGGAGTTCACACCAGAGCCCGGAGCCCGGAGGTCAGTGGGCGAGCGGCCTCCCGGCCTCAGTTTACCCACGGGAGAAGGGCAGTGAAGACGCCCTACACGGAGGCGGAGGGGAAGGGTGGTGCTCCCGGCTTACAGCTGGCGTTTAATAAATGATGGCTGGGGGACGGAGGAGGCCGGGGAGGTCTGGCCGGAGCTTTCTCTGGACCCGTACTGAACGCACGTCTCCAGAGCCCACCCAGACCTCGTCCACCCACCAAGCCGCATGTCTTGAGGGTCTTGGTCACCCACTGTCCTGGGTGCCCGCAGGTCCCTGTCCACCCGAAACCTCAGAAATGACCTAATTTGGCAACAGGGTCCTGGCAGATGACCGGGGTGGGGGCCTGCAGGCCTGGAGGAGGGACGGGATACACACGCCCGGGACGCCCGCGGCCCCCGGGAGCCAAAGGACCCTCTCCAGGAGCCTCTGGGGGCAGCCCCACCCACTCCTGGGTTGTTGGGGCAGCGCCTACAGTGGGGGACCCCGGGGTCCCTGTCCCCACGCCTTGATGGGTGAAGTGGGTGCTTTGCAAGGAAGAGGAAGGGCCCTCAGGCAGCAGACGCAGGTGACACCACCCGGCAGGCCACCGAGCCCACGTGACTGAGCCCATTTCACGGAGGCACCGTCGAGCCTCAGTGAGCAGCTGCGCCGACTCCGCCCGGCTCGGGGTGGCCTGGCAGGATTAGGACCCAGGTGGGTCCGAGCCCAGCCCTCGACACGCACCCTTAACCCCGGCACAGTCCGCCCAGGCCCCCACCCTGCCTCCATCCGCCAGTTCAGCTGCAGCCCCTGCGCCCTCCAGGGTGGGGGAGCACACCCCAAGCCACCGGAACGCCCGCTCCCCCAGAGTCATTTTGCCATCTGTCATCTTTAGGAAACTCCCTCAGACGCGGCTTGGGGCTCGGGGAGGGGTCGCTGCAGGCGGGGGAGGGGCGGTCAGTGTTGTTCTGGGACCACATGTCCAGGGCAGGACCTGGTGCTAAAAGTTCTAGAACTTTCCGTTTGGGGCCCCTGGTCAAGTGGCTCATCCCATTTGCTGATGGGGAGGAGGCCCCGGGGTGGTGATCTCAGAGTGGCCATGCCACAACTATAGCGACACCCTGGGCTGGGCACTAGTGGTGTCTGCCTGATGTGGCGCCAGCCCTGGGTGGGGGCCCATGAAACGCTCCCTAGATCTGGAACCCTGCTTGCCGGCGACGTCCCCGCGTCCTGAGCAGACCCTCGGGACGCACTGGCTGGGAGCCTGCCTGAAGGTGGGGTCGGGGCAGACTGCGGGAGCGACGGTGCTGTCAGCCCCAGCATTGCGGCCGGGCCATCGCTGCCGGCCGGCACAGGAGAGCTCCCAGAGCTCCAGCCAGCCCACTGCCCTGTGCCCACAGCCTTCGGGCCTCCCAGACTCCAGTTCTGCTCCCTCCGAGCCCAAAAGGCCAGAGAAGTCCCCAAGAGAGTGAAAGGCGACAGGCGACTCTGATCCAACTGTGCCAAGACCCAACTCCGCAGACAAGCCCGCTTGCAGCCCTCGCCCCCCTGTCCAGGGCCCCGTACCTGTGCTCAGCTCCTCAGGCCGCCCCTGGGCCACCGGCTGCAGGACTCCAGGCACCAGGTGGCCGCTCCTGACCCCCGTCTCTGCCAGCCAGGGGCCGCGGCCGCCCACAGCCCGGCTGACTGCACGGCAGCCGCCACCGCCCCTGCTTCCTGCCCCACTTCCTCCCTGAGCCCGGGCCGCTGGCGAGAGGCAGGCCCCACGCTGCCGCACCGCCTCCGAGGGTTGGTTGATCATTAGCTCCGTCCTGGACCGGCACCCAGACGCGGAGGTGGAGGCCGGGGCCACCCAGGCTCCCGCCTCGGCCTCTGGGATGGGGGAAGCCCAGGAGCTGCCCTGCCAACCTCGGCTCGGCTCTCTCTTCCTCTTCCACTTACTGCACACACACATGCACACGCACACGCATGCACACGCACACGCATGCACAGGCCTGTGGGCAGCTGCTTCCCGCTGCCCTAGCCTGTCTCGACGGAGACACGCCCGGGGACAGACGGGGGGCGGCCCGCCAGCGCTGCCCGCCGCTCTGCCTTCGCGCTGCCTCTGGGCCCCGTGTGGGCTTGAGAGCAGAAATCCCCGCCCCACTCGTGGAGCCAGAACCGGGTCTCCTGTTACTGGAACAAGAAGCAGGAGCTGAACTGGGGTGGGTCCCGCCTGCGCTCGGGCCCTCACCGAAGCGGGGCTCGGGATCTGGTGGCTGGCCCCAGCCCAGACCCACAAATGAAGACCAGGAGGCCACCTCGCCATCCCGTGCTTGGGACAGGCTAGGCTGTCACACATGGCCCGGCTGAATGACCGGGGGCCGTGGCCGAGTTAAGTGGTAATACGCCCGTTTTACAGACAGGGAAACTGAGGCTCAGGAGATGCCATGGCATGCCCAAGGCCAGTGACAAGCAGATGAGTCCAGAACCAGTTCTGACAATTGCTGAAGCCTCTGGGACCTGGCCTCTAACTGCGGCACTGCTGACATTTGGGGTGATCTCAGTTCTGGGGGGCTGCCATGTGCGCTGTGGGATTTCGGCACCACCTTGGCCTCTGCCAACTGGATGCCAACCCCAGCTGTGACAGCCAAACACCTCTCCAGACCCTTGTTCCCTTGACCCAGGCTGAGAACCCCTCTCAGCCCAACTGTTGCTAGCGGACACCCTGCCTTTCTCTGATCAGCCCCCTGCGGTATGCACAGCCGCCCCCCAGTCACAAACTCCCCTCCCCTCCCAATGGGCCAGAGCCCAGGCAGCCGGAGTGCCGTGGTCACCTCTCAGAAGCCAGGCCCCCGTCGAGGGCCAGCAGCGGGCCCAAGCCCCTCACCAGGCGGCACTGGCCACCAAGGCTGGGAGCGCCTCGGGGCGCCCCGCAGCTCGCGGGCAGAGCCAGGCCCAGCTCCCCACCCAGGCCTCTGTGTGCACACCACGTGCTCGGTGACCACGGGCCGGAACCCGCGGCTCCCGGTGGCCACTTTCACGGCGCCCATGACCGCAGGCTGAATAACAGCAGAGTTTCTCGCCACGCCATGGGTCCGGGGCCCAGGTGGCCCCAGAGCAGAGAGGCGGCTGCGCCCGCCAGCAGCTCTGCTTTCCCGTGAGGGGCGTGCCTCCCCCCCCACTGTCCGGCCGCCCCTTCGCAGAGTGACCCCGGCAGTCTGCTGCAGGGGAGCTGCGCTGGTCCCCGTGCCCTGGGGCCACCCTGGCAGACACCGCAGGCTGGGCAATTTCAAACAGCAGGTTTATTCTCTCTCAGTCTGGAGGCCAGAGCCTAAATCCTGGTGTCGCGGGGCCAGACTCCCTGAGGCGCAGAGGTTCGCGGGCTTGCGGTCACATCGCGCGGATCCCAGCCTCTGTCACCACAGTCCCCTCTCTGTGTGTCTCCTCTTCTCCCCCTTCTAAGGACACTTGTCACTGTGCTTAGGGCCCGTGGACAATCCAGGACTGTCTCATCTTGAGAGCCTTACGTTAATTACATCAGACCCCTTCGCTAACCAGGGTGACTTCAGAGGTCCCGCTGGAGACCCCGACGGGGCCAGCCTCTCACCCAGCGCCCTGGACCCCTGGGGCCGCTGTACCGGGCACCCGCCTGTCTGACCACTGCGCCCTCCCCGCAGGCTCGCCACCCCCCGCCGCGGCCTCAGCGACCTGCAGTCCTCCAAGGCCCGCGTCCTCCGGCCCGCCCCTCGGGTCCAGTCCAGACAGGTCCTCGCCGGCCCTCTTCCGCATCACACAGGCCTCTCCACCTCCCCGGGCCTCCACTCCGGTCCAGCCCGGCGGGAGGGGCCTCTGTCCAGCTCCCTCCCCTCCCCCAGCTACAGCCCAGCCCTCCAGGTCCCGGCTGCTGGCCAAAGCGCTTGGGAATTTGGGTTCTCCCTGCACCTGCCGCTGCTGGGACCACTCCCGGCCCCCCATCCATGCCCGCTTTGCCCTGTACCCCCTCAAGCACCCTGTGGAGGCCCCTCAGATGGCCTTCGTCTTTTGACTCGCCATCTCGGCCAGAAGGCCCGACCCGGGACCTGTCATCTCCAGCACAGGCTGCCCCGCGGGGTCGGAGCCCAGCAGGCCAACAGCATCCTGTGCGCTGACACCGCCGCGAAGGCCAGCGCCGCCATGCTGGTCCCTGGACCTCGGGAAGCCGTCAGCGTGCTGGGGGCTGTGCTGGGGTCTTGCTCTGGCCATCACGGGGGTTAAACTGGATGCAGGAGTTCTCCGCAGGGCGCACGGCAAAACTATACCCAGATGTCTGCGCGTGAAGCCAGTTCCAGTGCCCGACCTGCCCTGCGGCCTCTGCTAAGAGCCGGGCCGGCGCTGCCGGTGCATGGATAAGGAGCAAAGTGTCACAAGGCCGGCACTTCCGCTGTCCCCTGGCCCGGCCGCCCCCTGTGGGGAGGGAGGCTGGGCCTCTCTCTCTACCCACAGTGCGCCCTGGGCCACAGCCCTGCTCCGCTTGGCCCCATGTCCCCAGCAGGCTCCCCAGAACCCCACACTGTGCAGAACCTTCTGCTCGCTCCCTCTCCCTTTGTTTTCCTGGAAACAGGTGCTTTGTTTTTTTGCTTTTTAGGGCCCCACGTGCGGCATATGGAGGTTCCCAGGCTAGGGGTCAAATTGGGAACTGGAGCCGCTGGCCTGCACCACAGCCACAGCAGCGCGGGATCCGAGACACTTCTGCAAACTACACCACAGCTCACGGCAACGCCGGATCCTTAACCCACTGAGCGAGGCCAGGGATCGAACCCGCCTCCTCATGGTTCCTAGTCGGATTTGTTTCCGCTGCGCCACGACGGGAACTCCCTGGAAATAATGTTGAAAGAGGCCCAGACGGCTCCACATCCATAAAAGGGTCCGGATGCATCTCCTTTCCTGGCTTTGTCCCCACTGCGGCCCGAGACCCCGTGTCCTGTTTTTCTCCACAGCTGGGTTCTTGGCCCAAGGCCGGGGGGTTTCCAAGAGCCTCCCCCACTGTGCCTGGCATTCTTCAGCTCTGCACAGAACACCCCAACTTCAGAGCGTACCCCGATGCTACGAGTGCAGCCCATTAGCCTTCCAGAGAAAGAATGCGAGCCCTCAGGCTGGGGGCTTACCCAGCAGGGGGGTCCCTCCTGGAGGCTGGGGCACCGGGCAGCCCCACACAGCCCTGCCTGCAAGAGGCTGGTATAAACCCCAGCCCAGGAGCTCCCGCTGTGGCTCAGCAGTTATGAAACTGACTAGTATCCAAGAGGACACAGGTTCGATCCCTGACTTCACTCAGTGGGTTAAGAATCCGGCATTGTCGTGAGCTGTGGTGTATGTAGGTCGCAGAGGCAGCTCAGATCCTGTGTTGCCGTGGCTGTGGTGTAGACCGGCGACCACAGCTCCGATTCAACCCCTAGCCTGAGAACTTCCATATGCTGTGGGTGCAGCCCTAAATATAAAATAGAATAAAATAAAATAATAAACCCGAGCCCCGCCTCTGGGTGCCCCTGAGGGAGGCTGTCCCTCCCTGGGCCTCAGTCCCCATTTCAAATGGTAGCCTTGGGCTCTGAGATCTCCAAGTCCCCTTCCAGTTCAACAGCTCTGATCCCCGCAGGGCTGACATCAAATCTAATTATCACTTTTACCAAGAGGGTTTCAGATCCACGGACCGCAGCCCTCCCAGCGTATCACCTCCACCCCACTGGAAAACAGTATTGAGGGGGCTTCCGGGAGGGGGGGCTTGCCGGGCTCACACCACCCCTCCCCCGCAGATGCCAGGGCCGCCTGGGACCGAGGCGGACCCCCGACGCCCTGATGTGAGTGAAGCTAGAGGAAAGTCTGTGCCCCGCCCCCCCAACAGCACCCCAGCGGCCGCTTAACCGTCTCCGAGGGTCCGAGTGGGCCCCCTCCCTCCTTCAGCCCACCTGGACCCTGCCACTGCGGGCAGAGCTTCCCGCCGAGCCCCCAGGCCAGCTCCCAGCTGACCCCTGGACCACAGACCCTGGCCCCGGGCTGCAATGCAGCGCGGGGGTGGAGGAGGCAGGCTAGAGGGTGCCTTGCCTTCCACCCTCTGCTTTTTCTCTTTATTTGCTTTTTAGGGCCACACTTGCAGCATTTGGAGGTTCCCAGGCTAGGGGTCGATTCGGAGTTGCAGCCGCCCACCTACACTACAGCCACAGCAATGCGGGATCCGAGCCGCATCTGTGACCTACACCACAGCTCATGGCAACGCCAGATCCTTAACCCACTGAACGAGGCCAGGGATCGAACCCATGTCCTCATGGATACTAGTCAGGTTCGTAACCCACTCAGCCACCGTGGGAACTCCCCACCCTCTGCTTACTTTTTATTTTTTAGCTCTGGGGGCAAGTATCAACTGTGTGGTCCCACACAGACAGAGGCAGTTCTGATTTGTCCTGTCGCCTTGGAGCATTTCCGACCCTCTGGGACTCTGAGCGCTGTGTCAGCAGTCTGAGGCAGGAAGGGCCACTTAGGCCAGGCCCCGCTGGGATCCCTTGCACAGCCTCCCTGGCACGTAGCCCAGCCTCTGGCTGGACACCATGCCCTGCAGCCCCCTGCTTGAAATTGCCCCAAACTTGGGGTTCAGAGCCACTGCTGCCGCCAGCCATCTGGGTCCCACCACCCCACTTCTGCCTTCGGGTCCCCACCCCCAAGGGGCTCAGGCCAGCGGGGCTTACAGATTTGGGAGCAGACGGGGATGGAGCAGCCTGCCACAGAGGAGAGCCCAGGAGGGGAAGGCGAAGGGCGCGAAATCAAGGAAGTCTTCCTGGAGGCGGAGGCTCCTTGGCCGAGTCCTGGAGGAGAAGGAATGAGGCCAAGAGAGGGTGTAAAGGCCTTCCCGGGAGCAGGGCCAGGGAGCAGAGCACAAAGCCCGGCCTGCTGCAGGAATGCGGCTGGATGAGCCTCTATGCAGATGCGACAGGAGTCACATGCTCGCCCTGAGGGTAAATCTACAACAGGGCCATAAACGTGGATCCCAGGCAGGCAGAGGCAGCGGAGGTGGGGTCCGGGCTGGGGGGACGGGACTTCTCCGCTCCGGGTCACCCCAGCAGCCCTGGGCGGTAGAAGCAAAGCGCCCAGGCGATTCCGGAGCGAGGCAGCAGCTGCTGCCCCTAAAGGGACGGACTGCAAGTGGGTTTGGCTTTTCGGTTCGTCCCGGGAGCCTCCGGCCTGACCGGGCTGTTACAGCCTGAAACACGCGATAGGAGATGAGTGGTAAAACCTTATTTACAAACAGGGGCGGGACTTGGCCTCGGGCATGGGCCCTGCTCTGGGGAATGGGGTGGGTTGGAAATTCATGGAAAAGCGTCTCTGGATCGTGCTGCAGTGGAGGAGTCAGCACAAAGGCGTCCCCTGCCACCCTGAAGTGGGATGCACAGGGTTCACCAGCGGGACAGCTTCAGAGCAGGGAGTGGGTGGAGCGGGCACGGGCACTGACAGCCTGGATGGGCAGCAGGGACCAGACGCCTGAAGAGAGTCCGATACAGGAAGCCAGGCCCCCCCTCCCTCCTCCCGCCGGGCAGGACTGTAACCCCGCAGATGCAGAAGGTTAAATTATCGAGGATAATTAAGACTGCTCCCAATAAAGACGGGTGATTGGGAGTTCCCTGGCAGCTCAGCGGGTTAAGGACCTGGCCTTGTCCCTGCTGTGGGGTGGGCTCAGTCCCTGGCCCAGGAATTTCTGCATGCCATGGGTGTGGCCACAAAGGGGCGGGGGAGAGACAGGTGATTGGGGAGCAAGGCTGCAAAGTCTCAGGTCCTTCACGCTTAAAAATGCGGGACTGAGAGTTGGGAGGAAAAAGCCCCTCACCCCCCCAAGGTCAAGGGAAGGAGTGAACCCAGTGTTCACAGGGTCCACACCCAGCAGAACCCTGTCGTCACTCCTGGCCTCTGGTTCCACATCTGTAAGATGCAGATGTGACAGGCTAAAGAAGTCGCAGGAAGACACACCTTCCCGGCCCAGGCACTCCTGAGCCGCTTCCGGGGCCAAGGAGCCAGCAGCCTGAGCTGCCCTTCGCAATGATGCCTGTGCAGGCCTGGGGACAGGGGCAGCCTGGGAGGCTGGCACCCACCTGGCGGCCGCTGGCCACGCCAAGACGGCCAGGACGGCGCCCGTGCTCGGGAGGGCTGTTTGTTGTTTCTGGCCTCAGCAGCTGTGACCGGCCCGGATCAAAGATAAGCAGATCTTCAGGCTCCCTGGGATTTCAGGAACTGCTCTTTGCAAAACAAGGATATCGGGACCAAACAGGCTTTCCAGTTGACTGCTGGCCCCCGCGGGCCGGGTCGAAGGCCTGCAGGAAGCAGTCAGCAGTTCCCGCGGACCCGAGGCACCACCCCCACCAGCTGCGGCCCCGGCCTGTCCGGTTCTGTCCAGGCAGGTGTGGCCCTCGGGCCCGAATCGCTGACTCTGCGAGCTGGCCAGACTCCTCCACCCCCAGAAAGGGGCACTCCCTTGTCAATACCCCAGATAACACGTGGGCACTCGGAGGAAGTTGTCGGAGAGGACAGAGGCTCACAGCCTGCACGGGAGCAGGGCCCGGGCGGAACGTCCTCCTTGTCGCATCCTCAGCGGGGCCAGTTCAAAGCAGAGTTCCCACTGTGGCTCAGTGGTAATGAACTTGACTATTACGGATACTAGTAAGGACACAGGTTTGATCCCTGGCCTCGCTCAGTGGGCTAAGGATCCGGCGTTGCCGTGAGCGGTGGTGTAGGTCGCAGACGCGGCTCAGATCCGGCGTTGCTGTGGCTGTGGCGAAGGCTGGGGGTTGTAACTATGATTCAACTCCTAGCCTGGGAACCTCCATATGCAGCAGGTGCAGCCCTAGAAAAAGAAAAAAAAAGAGGGACAAGCTTCTGAGTGGCCACGCAGCCGGTAGTGTCCCTACCTCAGGGGTTCCTCCCTTCACAGAACAGGCTGCCCCGGTCCCCTGGACCATCTGGCCGTAAGTTGTGTGGTGACCGGCAAGGGAGCCCAGGGGAAAGGGGACTGGGAGGTCCCAGGCCGGATGCGTGGCGTGGGCTTCACAGCTGCCGTCTTCCCTGGGGGCCTGGGGACGTGCCCCAGCTGACACACGGGACCCTGGGACACCCCGGTCCCACGGGCCCTCGCTCCCCACAGCATCAGCATTCCTGAAGCAGGGTGTGGAAACACTGCTGGAATTCTGGACATTCTTCAAGCCCAGTCGCCGGGGGTTGATCTTGAACTTGGCTATGCAAACATTAACCCGGCCCCAGCACACACCTCCCAGCGGCCTCGGGGAGCCAGAGTGCTCCCAGCCAGGTCAGCTCCCTGGAAAGGGGCCCAGGTCACTGCAGGAGGGGCGGGGCGGGACGGCACGTGGGTGACGTGGGTGACGCTGGCTCAGGGGGTGCAGCCCCGCCTCACTGATTAGGCTACTTCCCAACGCTGCTCCCTTCCCAGGAAACCTACAGAGCCTTCTGCCCCAGCTGTCCCACTCCCCGCTCCCCGCTCCTCGAAACTGCCCTCAGCCAGGCCCCAGCACCTTCCACGACGCTAAATGTGAGGCCTTTCATGGGCCCTCAGCTGACCACGCCCCCCCGCCAGCCCCACTGGCCACAAGGCTCTGTCTGCGCTTGTCCTTGGCCGTGAGCATCTCCCCAGCCCAACCGGGCTTTTCTCTCGGTGGATCGCTGCCCCCCGCTGTCTGCCCTGCACCCCTCCTTCCCCAGAACCCCAGTAAGCGGCACCCCGTCCCCGGACCTGTCACGCCCGGCAACCCCGTCCCCCCACGGTGGGCGCCCTGGACTCCCCAACCCCGCCGTGCCCCCACACCCCGTCTGCACACCCTCTTCCCGGTCACCTTCTCCTCCAGCGCTGTGACCTCGATGCCTGTCTGTCCCCTGAAAGCCCCCCACACTGTGTCCTCGCAAGGCCTCGCTGACGCACACAAGACAGCCCTTCCCCGTCCCCAAGGCCCTGAGCACGTCTGCGCTCAACTGGGGTCTTCGCCTCGGCTGCCCCTAGGTTCACCCTCAAGGGCACCGGCAAGCAGTCTGCGAGCGTTTGTTAAGCGACGAACAAACCGGCGCCTGAACAGGGGCCCGCGTGCGCAGGCCCAGCCGGTCCCCGACGCGCAGAAGGGGCGGCCCCCGGGTTACCGCCTCCGACCGGGCAGAGCCGTACCGGGCGCTGAGCCTCTCCTCCTGCCTCACTTCTGGTCACCCGCCTTTTCTTCCTGGCTCTCAGGGTGGCAGCTGGGTGGGAGGGACCCGCTCAGGTCGCAACCATGGGACCACCGCAGACTCTGAGCAGCAGCCCCGTGGCAGGTGGACTCCACACCTGTGCCCTTCACAGGCCTGGCCGCCCAGCTGCAGTTTCACAGGCCATGTGGGGGCGGGGGGTGCAGGCATGGCCTGCAGGTCCCTCCCCGCCAAAGGCCTCCTGCCCTCCAAAGGGCAGCTTTGTGGTCCCGCCCACAGCACGCTGACCCCGTCCAGTGTGAGCTGAGGCGGCGAAGGGGAGCAGATCCTGCCTGCAAGCACCTCACCACTCCTGCTGGGCTGTCGGCCCAGGCCCAGCAGCCACCCGGCGGGGGAGCCTGCAAAGCAGAGCCAGGACCACGGCCCATGGGGACGGGAAGAGACGAATCTGCTGCAGCAAATCTCCCAGCACTTTATGCAGTTACTCCACCCTCCCAGGGGGTACCCCCCTCCCCCGCTCCCCGGGGGTGGCCGCAGGAGGACTGCAGGGAACGGGAGGGGGAGGGTAATTCCACGTGGGAGCCTGACAATCAGCGGCTCGGCGGGGATGCAGGCCGACACCAGCAGGGAGAGGTCAGGTCAGGAGGGGGCGCCCTCGGCCGGATGAGCTGAGAAGGGCGCTGTACCCGAAGGCCTTCCTCCCAAGCCCGTACCCCCAGGACCACCGTGAGAAAAGCACCAGACTCAGACTGAGCGGGTGCTGGGTCGGGTGAAGCGTGCAATTAACCGGCTTGGCAGTCAAGGAAGGCTTCCTGGAGGCGGTGACACCTGCACAGGGCCTGGAAGGCCCGGTGTGTGTCAGAGCAGGCAAGGGAGAAGCCCCAACACGGGCAGAGGCGGAGAGCAGGGCTGGATCCGGCGGGAGGTGGGAGTGGAGGTGGCAGCCACAGTGAGAGGGACCCGCCCAGCCAGCCCCTGCGGTCTGACCGGGAGTGGGAGCAACGTGGCCCGTCAGGGCACCCAGCGACAGGATGGAGTGACAGACCTCACCAAGGCACCTACACCTGGGCAACAGTGACCAAAAGAGGACAAAGGCCCTCAAGACTGGGGGCCGTAGCGACAAAGCTCAGGGACCAGATCGGTGGGGAGTGGACTCCTGGAGGCCGGTTGGGCCCCTGCCATAGTGGACACCTCACCCTGGCTACTGTCTAATCGTGAAACAAAGGAGAGGCAGGCGAGGCCCTGGGGTTTCCCAACTCCCCATCCCTGCCTCTGGGTCTCCCACCATCACCCCCCCAACACACACACGCTGGGCCAGGCAGCAGGAAGACAGGAGCGGGTCCACACACCAACTCATTCACCCGTTTCTTGTTGGGAGGGCGTGGCTCAGGCTGCTCCAGGCCCCAAGCATCTCCTTTGCTCCCTGGGCTGCCTGGCAAACTCCTATGCATCCTACCAAACCCTTTTGAGCGTCACCTCCTCTGGGAGCCCTCCCAGATTTCTCCCACTTCTGCAAAGGGTCAGAGGAGGAGCATGAACTGCGTCTTCCCCTGCCGCCTGCCTCAGGCGGGTGAAGCATGAGATTAACCCACCGCCTCCCCCTCCCCCTCGGTCCTCTTGGAATCTTCTATTCTTTCTGGTCCCTTCCTCAGAGCCAGCCACGATGCAGACTCTAACCTGGAGCCTGGCTCATGGTGGGTGTTCTGCCAACGTCTCATTCACTTTTACCCTAACTCCAGATCGGCCTCTTGCTAACGGTGTGGCTTGGGTGAGTTTTTTAACCCCTCTCAAGCTCCGTCATTCTTTCCATGAAATGTGACAACAGTCTGGTCCTAGGAGGTGGTGCCTAGGTTTCAGATGGGGGCGTGGGTGGCCTTCCACCAGCACCTGTTTTTAATTAAACCACATCCGTGCTGCAGACCCTTGTCCCATAGTGGACGACAAGACTCCACAAAACCGGGACTGGGCACCGACACTTCCCACTTGTCCACGTC
Organism: Catagonus wagneri; assembly: GCA_004024745.2. Lineage (NCBI taxonomy): Eukaryota > Metazoa > Chordata > Mammalia > Artiodactyla > Tayassuidae > Catagonus > Catagonus wagneri. Next base: position 102,117 of record PVHT021183713.1, read on the forward strand.
CTTAAAGGACAGGAAGCGGGGCCCAGTCTCTCCCAGCCGGAGGTGAAGAGTGGTCCCAGGAGACCCTGTGTCACCTCCCAGCTCCGCACACCCTGCACCTGTCAGCACAGCCCAGCGGGGTGCCGGGGGGGCAGGGCCAGGCTCAGTCTGAGGGCGGTTACCGGACGACACCTGTAAACCCGCAGGGCTCACCCTTCAGCGGGCAGCCCCACCTCCAGGGTGGCTCTGCAGGTGGCGCCCGAGGGGGCCGGGCTCCGAGCGGGCAGGGACTCTCTGCCAGCAGACCCAGCTGTCAAATGAACCACGCTCCATACTCGCCTGCGGCCGGCCTCCGGGTGCCAACAAGGGGTGTTCTCTGAGTCACGGCAGGTGGGAGAAAAGCAAGCTGCAGAGGGATCCTTGTGTCTGGCGTCCTGCGGGGGCGGCGGGTGGGTGGGGCGCTGGAACAGCTTCGTCGTGCCCGCCTTTGGGGAAAGAAACTGTGTCGGTACGTCAGGCACCGTGGACGCTGAGCAGGGAGCACAGGGGACTTTTCAGGAGGTGAAAGCGTGGGATTCTGTGACAGCAGACACCTGACATTGTGCTTGTCCAGAGGGGTGACCCTTTGTAGCACAAAGCGAGCCTCCATGTACGCAAATGGAACAAGCTCGGGGGGAGCGGTACCCTGGGATGGACGCAGAGTGTGGCAGAGTCCAGACCTGAATACAAACGTATGAAACAGCCTCCCTGCAGGGCGCGGAGCGGGCCTGCCCAGCAGCTGGCCACGGGTGGCTCTGAGATGTGAAGGCGAGGGGCCCCACGCCAGCACCCTGGGCCCTGGCTGGTCACGCTGTCCCCACAGGGGCCTGGGCTACAGAATCTTTTGCTTCTGTGTGTGTATCCAGCAGCTGGAATGTGAACCCTCCAGCACATGGACGGTGGGTGGTGGCAGCCGGGTTGCTCGCTGTGGGAGTGGGGGTCACGGAAAACCACAGAGGGGAACTGGAGTGACCTGGGCTGACGGCCAAGAGGAGACATCAGCGCGAATCTGTTTCACTCAAGAGAGACACACGTGTTCCACGCGGATACACTTATTGGACATGTGTGTACACGCGGTCAGTAGATGCGCACAGACACACACACGCACAGAAGCCAGCTACAGGCATGCGTATGCACGGATACGTGTTCACAAGAACAGACACAGATATGTGTGCACGTGGGTTAGGACACGCGTACAAACAAACTAATTTATAGAGATGTGTATACAGATGGTTAGTTATTAACTGACACATACCAGCTTCCAGGTATGTGTGCACACGAGTAGACACACACTTACCGGTATGTGTGTGTGCACGGACTCGTACATGCATGTACACACGCACACACATACATGCCAGCTTACAGGCGTGTGTATAAACATGGATATGTGCTCACATGGGTAGACACGTATTTACACGTGTGTGTTGTACACTGGCTAGCACACGCACACGCACACGGGCTTACAGAGACGTGTGTGCGTGGGTCAGTATACACGCACACATACATACTAATTATAGATGTGTGTGTGTGCGTGGATATGCAGACACGTGAGTGTACACGTATTTATACACGGGTTTGTGTCCACGTATATAACCCCGTGCTCTGTTCGGAGAGGTCTTAAAAGAACGGACAGCAACAGGCACACTCAGAGGGCAGATAAACCTTGGTTCCTAAGACCAATCCCCACAAAAGGAAGCAGGATTCTCAGAGAATTGGGAGGACTCTGGGGTGGGAAATACGTACGGGCTGACCCAGGGCAGAGAAGTAGAGAAGTACCTGAATGAATGAGGGAATCAATGAATGAGTGAGGGAATGGATGAGTGAGGGAGGGGATGGCTGAATGAGTGAGGGAGGGAATGAATGAGTGAGGGAGGGAATGAATGAGTGAGGGAGGGAATGGCTGAATGAGTGAGGGAGGGAATGAATGAGTGAGGGAGGGAATGAGTGAGTGAGGGAGGGAAGGGATGAATGAGTGAGGGAGGGAATGAATGAGTGAGGGAGGGAATGGCTGAATGAGTGAGGGAGGGAATGAATGAGTGAGCGAGGGAATGAGTGAGTGAGCGAGGGAATGAGTGAATGAAATCCCACCGTGATGGGGTGTGTCAGAGGGGCCCGGGGCCAGCTGAAAGAGCTCCCAGTGGCTAAAGCTGGAAAAATTTGAGCAACAAAACTGAGCAGCATTAGATTATAACTATAATCCCTGCCTACCACAAGAAATGATCAGACACACCCTAACTGAGGGACATTTTGCAAAACATCCAACCAAAATTCCTAACAGAAAAACAAACAAACAAAACCCGGGGAGTCTAGGAAACTGTCACATCCAGGAGAGTGAGGACTAACCCTCACGGGATCTGGGGACAGAAAAGCGGAACATTAGCTGGAAACAAAGGAAACCTGGACAAAGCCCGGGCTTTCCTTAACACGAAGGCGTTGACTGGGCGGTGGCTCTGCCGGGAGGCGGCACCACCTGCTTGAAGACTCAGTAATGGCGGAGGTGGGGCTTTGAACCCTGTCTGCGCTGGATTTGCCATTGTTTTGTAAATCCGAAGCCGTCCTTTTGCCTTTTTTTCTTTTCCCCTTGGTGGCCCCACGGGCATATGGATTTCCCGAGCCAGGGATCAGATCAGAGGCACAATTTCAACCTGACACTGGCTCCTTTAACCCACTGTGCTGGGCTGGGGATGGAACCTGCATCCTGCGGCTGCCGCAGCGGGAACTCCATAAATCTAAAAGTGTTCTTAAAAAATCAAATCTGTTGTTTTATTTTGTTTTTTAGAGCCGCACCCACGGCATGTGGAAGTTCCCAGGCTAGGGGTCAAATTGAAGCTGTAGCCACTGGCCTACGCCACAGCCACAGCAACGCGGGATAATCTGAGCCACGTCTGCGACCTACACCACAGCTCACGGCAACGCCGGATCCTTAACCCACTGAGTGAGGCCAGGGATCGAACCCACGTCCTCATGGATACTAGTCAGATTCGTTTCCGCTGAACCACTGGAACTTCACATCTTATTTTCTTTTTAAAGGCCCAGTAAAGTGGAACATCCGGTCATGAGCAGAGAACAATTAAGGCGCAGAGACCCAAGAGGACGTCCCAGGCCCACTTGCTGTGTGGCCTTGGGCCAGCTCTGGGGCCTCTCTGTGCCGCGCCTCCCTCAGCTGCACTGGCGGTAGGGGGCGTGCAGAGGGGCCGAGCCTGGCTCCCCTTGCCGTCCTGAGCCACCGGGACAACCGTGATGGGCCTTTGGAGGAGACCCCCATTCCAGCTTGTGCCCCTTCTGTGAGTGGGGCGTGAGGACAGGCCCCTCCGTGTCAGCCGAGAATCCCCTGAACAAAACCCTGCCTGGGGCCACGGCCCCCGGGGGAGGGAGGGTGGCCAGGCTCACGGCTGAGGGTCAGAGACGCAAGGCCTCGCCTGGGCCACGCGGCCGCCCCTCATCCCCTCAGTCTGTGCGCGAGTGCACGGTACCCCGGGCACCTTCAGGGCCCCCGCCTCGGCCCCGTCTGTCTCTCTGTCCCCATCACCCTTCCCCATTCAAAATCCACTCGCAGGCCCAGCGCGGAAGGGAACAGGGGCCGGCCCCAGGGTTGCAGGGATTCTGGCCCCGGGAGGCTGGGGTGGGAGCCAGGGCGAGGAGGGAGCAGAGACCCCCCCGCTGATGCCCGGGGAGGACAGGGCGCCTTAGGGGCGAGGGGAAGCCCCCACCCCACGCCCGGGGCTCTTCCTGCTCCCAGGGCCAGCAGCGCCAACGGCAGCCACTGACCACCCGTGGACACGGCGCTGGGCCCCAGCACGATCACTCTCATTCTGCAGACGGACAAACTGAGGCTCAGAGGGCAGTCACTTCCTCGCAGGCCAGGGGCTCAGTCGAGACCGGAAGCCCAGAGGCTGTGGTCTCCGGGGCCCTCGCCAGCCCTCCCCTCCCCCGACCCGTGGGACGGCACCTTCTGGTCACATCTGCCACCTTGACAAGGTCCAGCTTTCACCACCACTCCTGGCTCCCTTCTCAGACATGGGGTCCAGGCCGGTTTCCCCGCACCTAGGCACCCCACCCCCTGGCTTCACCTGTCCAACAGGTGAGCCTCGGCGTGGGGCCAGGGGCTGCCGCACAGGGACAGGTCCTCCTGTGTTCTTACCTGGCAAGGAAAGACGAAGGGAGGCTCCGGGGTCCCTCACCAGCCGCTGCCACCACTGGCTGCCACCACTGTCACCGCGTTCCAGGCTCTCAGGCTGGTCCTGGCCGTGCAACGCCTGTCCGGGGAAGGAAGCACACATCTTCAGCCAGCTGGCCCTCCGGGCTCCAATCAGGCGGCCTGAGCGGTCCGCCCGGGGCCAGCCCGCCCGCCTGGACGGGCCAGTCTGCTCAGAGATCTCCTTTCTCCTTATCTGCCATCGGAAGTCAGCCATCCTGGTCCCACCCGGCCTTCCCGCGGGCGGGGAGTGGCTGGGGCCAGGGAGGAGCAGGAGCCCGGCGCCCGGAGTGAGCCCTTGAGCCGGGGGACTTGGGGACCCCAAGTGACAGACACCACCGCCGAGGTCCCCGTGCCTGAGAGAGGCAGGAGGCCGGCCCTTGGAAAGCTGCTAGGGCCACCCCTTGGCTGGGCTGAGGCGAGCTGGCCGCCTTTGCCGGGGCTGGTTTCTGTAGCTGGGAGCTCAGCAAACATTTGTTGAGCAACTGCTGGGTGCTGGGCCCACGTGAGGCCAGCAGCAGGTCTTGAAGTGCGTCCAGAGATAACGTGTCCAAAATTAGCTCTGCACCAGTCACCTGGGGCGTCCTTAAAGTTACAGTTTGTCAACTCCAGGCCAGTTGCGTCAGCACCTCCTGGGACAGGGCCAGAAATCTGGATTTTTAACAGGTTCCCAAGTGGCCCGTCACGAGGCAAGTCCGAGCCCCTCTGCCCCACACGGCACTCCTGTCTGCAGACGCTCGAGCAGGTGGGCAGCCGACCTGGGGCCTGTGACAGAGACACTTTCCCCGCCCTTCCACTGACCCCTGAACCATGAGTGGTGGGGCCCCTGCTGCCGGAACTGGCCGTGCGACTCAGGGTTGGGGTTTTGGCCTCCCTGCGCCCCCCTTTCCTCGTCTTTGAAATGGAAGAACGCTAGACACTAGGCCGGCCTCACCAGTGATAATGAGAAATTAGCAAGCTAGTGAGTGTTGAGGGCTCGAAACAACGCCCACACACACACACACACTCGTATACACACACTCGTACACACACACACACACACACACACACACACACACATAATACACAGATAAATGCACATACACACATACGCACGTGTACATGATACACGCACGTACATGCACACACACACACACATATACAAACACACACTTACAAACACTCACACTCACGTACGTATACGCACACAGGCACGCACGCGCCTCAGGTGTGCACTTTTCCCAGGCATCCTGGGGTTCTGACTCAGCCACACGAGGAGATGCTGCTGTCACGGGGAAGGGGCAGGGTGGGGGCTGGTTCGGAGTCACGTCACCTCTGCGGATGAACGAATGACGGGCTGAACGAAGAAATGAGGTACAACCTTTGCTTTTGCTCCGCGAGCTCGGAGCAGGCGGCCGCACCGCCCGCCCGCCGCGCCCGTGAGCCTGGCCACGCCGGTGCCTGACCTCTCCCTTCGGTCCAGAAACCTGCGCTTTCTCCCTCAAATCCCCAGGCTCAGCCGGTCTGCCCGTTCCGGGCCTGGGGCTCTGCGCGGAGCACAGCTCTGGCCTTACGGCTCCCATTACTGACTGTCACGGGCTGTCAGCGGCCCTCAGCCCCCAGATGTAGGGCCTAAAGCCCTCTGAGTCCTTTTTGGTAACTGACAGGGGAGACTTCACCCTGAAACCAGAGGGCCGGCCGCGCTGGGAAGTCAGGAAGCCTGCACACACGGGCCGGCGCCCCAGGAGGCTGAGGGCCCACTGCCGCTGCCTGGAGGACCGGCTCCCAGGCCACGGCCCTGCGGGCTCCAGTGGCTCCCATGCTGGCCCCCTGGGGACACTGAGCTGTGACCCTGCTTCTCAGGGCCTAGCGGGGGCCCAGCAGCCAAGCCTTGGTGGCTTGCTTTCCAGGAGCCTGCCTGGGGCCCTGGAATTCTCAGGCACCCCCACCCCGAGCTCTCAGCCTAGACTGACCAGCACGAGCTCACCCAGGGGCCAGGGGAGGGTGTGGACCAAGCCGGGGGCTTAGAGTTGGCTTGGTCACGGTCACGCTCCTCAGGCTGGGCAGAGGGCCTGGCACCCAGCTCAGGCCTGGCCTCCGAGGGCTTCCGCCCCCGCCAGTGCCCGTTTCCAGGGGGATGGGGACCGAGGCCCGGAGTGACCCAGCAGCTTGGACTCCGGCCCTGAGCACCAGGAAGTCCTCCAGCTGCGGGTCCCACTGCAGGACTTCCCGCCACCCAGGCCTGGGGTCTGGAGGCCTGCCCCCGGCCCCCACCCTGGCCCGCGAGTCCTTCCCACGGGGCCGAAGCGACGGAGTCCTGCATTTTCACACACAGGCCAAGTGGGCCTCGGTTTTCCCACTCGCAAATGGGAAGCCACTGCAGGAACACACACAGGCCAAGTGGGCCTCGGTTTTCCCACTCGCAAATGGGAAGCGGCCGGGCTGGGAGTCTCTGGGGACCACGGTTCTGGGGCAGGCACCTGCCCACCTGCCAGGCCGCCGGCGTCACCACTCCTCTCCGCCCCACCAGGCCCTGCTGGCCGAGCCCCGGGGGTGGCTGACGCCTCTCCCTCCCTCAGCGGCCCAGCAGCCTCGACTCAGCCATCTTGAGCCTAAACGTGAGGGCTCGGAATTGGAACAAGAAACGCGAGGGCTTCCTGGTGTGCTTGGGCCGTCAAACCATCTCGCTGTGGGGCGGGTGCTGTGGGGATGAGAGCATTTTTCTCTCTCCCCGTCCAGCTAAGAGAAGAAGCGGACGTTTGCCCTTCAGCGAGTAGGTCAGACGACCCCTGTGGGCAAGCGCCCTCAGCCCCCCGTTTCCCGACGGCAGCAGCCCGGGGGGCACTCAGAGAAGGAACAGCGGCCGGCCTGCAGGATTCTCACGGCAACGAACACCTCTGGGTTTTTTCATCCCCGCAGGCTTCCTCCTCTTGGAGGGCTCTTGAGAAAATGGAGCTCTGATGCCCTCGGGCACCCTCCCCGCCAGTGAATTCTCCCCCCACCCCCGCCCCAGCCCTACCCTGTGCTTCTGGAACGTCCTGGGCCGAGCAGCCCTGAGAGAAAACAGCCCCCGCTTCACTGTCTGAATCCCAGGTCCTCGGCTGGAGAGGAGTTCCTGGCGGTGCAGCAGGTGAAGAATTCGGCACTGTCACTGCTGAGGCGCAGGCTCGTTCGCTGGCGGAAGCCTGCTCTATTTACCTCGCCCCGCACACGGCTCTGTGTCCTCCCCCACGCACAACCCCCCCTCCCCTAGCTCTCTGCCCCTCCCCCCCACGCCCGTGACCTGCCTTCTCCCTCTCTCTTCTTGGCCATAGGTCAAGTCCACAGTCACATCCTCTGTGCCTCCCCGCCCCCAGCGTCCTCCTCTCCTGCTTGTTGGTCCCTAGCCCCACCCCAGAAAGGGGACAGGGCTCTGAAGAGGACCTTAATTGTGAAAGTGCCCTCTGGGGATGGGGAGGGGGCCACAGGCCGGGGACCGTGCCCAAGGGGTGTTTGGCAGTAGGTGCCCCTGCAGGCGCCTGGGGCTGGATCCCAGTCTGACCTTCTGAGGGGCGGGGGGTGCGCTGACTCCGGTGCCCCCTGGTCAAGGGAGGCCTTGGCTGTCCTGGCCCGCTGGGCAGTCCCGCAGGCACCCCGACCACGTGTCAGCGACGCCCAGGGCAGAATCAAAGGGACTTTTGCAGGGCAGAGCCCCGCGTCAGCTCTGCTCACGTCCCTGTCAGGGCCCACGGTCCCTACAGAGACCGATCGCAGAGCAAGGTCCTCAGGCGGGGGCTCGTGTCTCTCCCTCCCCACTGTCGGCCGGCACTTCTTGCCCCCAGACCCGCGCCAGCCTTACTGGGGGCCCCTCCCCAAGCCTCCTTGCTCTCCCCGTCGACTGCCGTCCTTGTGTGGAAGAGACGAGACGCCGCGGCGGTCCCCTCCCCGCCCGCGCACCGCAGGACCGTCGCTACAGCGCCTCCTGATAGTCGGGGGGTTCCCAGCCCACCCCCACCCCCACGCCCCGGAGGGCAGCTCTGCCTCCTGGCCCCTTGGTCTGGGGTCCCTGCTAGCACTCAGTCTCACGTTCGATGGAACCCTTGCTCGGTGCCCTGCTGGAAGCACCACTGTTCCCTCCGCCAGCCCCGAACTGGGACCGCTGAGCCACGCCGCCCAGGACCGCAGAGCACAGCAGGTCACAGAGGCCGGAGGCCGAGGCGGGCAGGACCAGGCACGCTGCCCCCTTGGGCCCGGCCACGCGCGCCACCTGCTGGTTCGTGGCGCATACTGCACCCTGGGAACCAGGGCCCCACCCCCAGGGGACCCCGCGTGCCTGGCTGGCAGCTTCCAGAGATGGCTGGGGGCAGGAAGGTGGGTCCCACGGTCCCGGACTCAATGTCACGCCTCCTTTGCCGCGAAACGGGACCCTTGGTCAGAGGCCTCTCCCCGAGGAGCCTACGTAGACAGGATCACCCATTATTTTTCACAGACTGAACACTGACTTCTACCCACCCCACTGGGCGAAGATGGGGGACCCCGGGAGCGCTCTGTCCACGCCGAGCAGACTTCCAGCTCTCGGCAGATCGATTGACCTCTGAGGTGCTGCCCTGCCGCGCACCACGGACATTCTCGCTCGGTCACCTAGAGCAGAGTTGGAAAGTGTCACCTTTCTTTCCAGCCCTGATGAGGGGACAGGCCAGCCCGAGGCTCTCAGGAATTCCCTCAGCTCGCCTGCCAGGCCAGGAAGCAGGTGAGGGAGGGCTTCCTGGACTGTCCTTCCACGTAAATCGGGAGCAATCCAAGCACCACGCCATCCGGAGGGAGATCCTGCCTGGGACACCTCAACGTGCTGTCATTTAACCACAGCACAAATGCCTTAGGGGATCTGAGGGTGTCATAAGTAACAGACAACTCAAGTCCACGTGGCTCAAGCAAAAGGGTCTTTCTTGGCTCATGGACGTGGGAATCTGAGAGTGTGTGGGTCTCAGGACTGGCTTGATCCAGGAGCTCCAGCTTCTCCGCTCCGCAATTTCCTCCTGGAGTTGCCTTCGTTCTCAGGCTGACTGTCCGTATGAGGACAAAATCATGATACATCCCCCACCACTACCTCCAGCCCAGAAGAGAGGGGCTTCTGGAGCTTTCCCCTAACGATAAGGAATACCTTTTCCAGCATTTCTCAGCCAGATCTCACTCACATCCCATTGGCCCAAAGTGGCTCTTATGCCATCCCTGGAGAAAGCCCTGTGTCCCGGGATACTGAGGACTCACGGGCACAGCAGATCATTGTCTCCAGAAGAGCGGGGCCACCGTTAGATGTACCAGAGCCTTCTGAGTGGGGCCAGTTTACTGGGAGGCCCACGGGGTCTCCTTCCTGGGGCTGCACGGTGGATTCCGGACAGAATTCTTGTGTTCTGCAAAAGCAGGGGGCAAGAGAGAGGCGAGTTAGCTAAATACCAGTCGGGAGACAGAGACTAAGGAAGCCCAGACTGGCCGGCCTGCCTCTCCACGCATGCGCACTGCGTTAGAGCACGACTGCAGACCCCACAGCCTCTGACTGCGGACCCGACAGCCTCTGACTGCGGACCCCACAGCCTCTGACTGCGGACCCCACAGCCTCTGACTGCAGACCCGACAGCCTCTGCAGCCAAGACCTCAGGCATCAGGAAAGGGTGCGGGGAGGGCTAAAGGCCTGACAAGAAATGACGCCTGCCTTGCTCTCCCCTTGTGTCCCCTGAAGGCAGGTGAATAAGGAAGGGCTCTTTGTCGAGAGCAACGTCTGCACACTTATCGCAGACTGGGTCTGAAAGCTGATACAATATCACGTACATGTGGAATCTCAAAGAAACATACAAAGGATGCAAACGGACTCAGAGATTTCTAAATCAAAACTACGGTTAACAAAGGGGAAAAGAGGGGTGGACTGGGGCTTGCGGTTGGCATATGGCCACTGTTATATAAGGAATGGATGGTCAATGGGGACTGGCTTTGTTGCACAGGGAAAGCCACTCAGTGCCCTGTGACAACTTACACGGCAAGAGGACCCTGGAAAGAATGGGTGTGTGTATGTACACCTGAAACGCGCACATTCTAAACCAACTGTACTTCGATAAAACGTTTTTAAAAATGAAAATACATGTTTTTGTTTTTGTTTTACTATAATGTTTTCTTTATTTTTTAATTACTTAATGAATTTTATTACAATTATAGATGTACAAAAATCTTTTAAAAGGCTGGAAATGCAGGAGAATGAGTCCCCCTTAGTGCCTGTAATGAGAGCGCTCCACCACCTGGGGGCAGTGAAGTAAAGACATTGCTCGGCTCTGTTGCTCTAATGAAAATCCTGGTCTGTGCAGTTTCTTGAGAAGTGTGGGTGATGACATTTTTTTCCCCATGTAATTATGTTACCTTCCTTTTTTTTTTTTTTTTTTTTTGCTTTTTAGGGCCGCACCCACGGCATATGGAGGTTCCCAGGCTAGGGATCTAATTGGAGCTGCAGCTGCTGGCCTACGCCACAGCCACAGCAACACCAGATCCAAGCTGCCTCTGTGACCTACACCACAGCTCACAGCAACGCCGGATCCTTAACCTGCTGAGCGAGGCCAGGGATCGAACCCACAACCTCCTGGTTCCTAGTCGGATTTGTTTCCGCTGAACCACGATGGGAATTCCACCCTCCTTTTAAAAAAACGCCTATTCATTAATACGAACGACTAAGTTCCTTTTAGGAAACTTTTGCTCATCACCTGCCATGTGCCCTGCACCCACGGTCCGCGCCCACGTCCAGCCACACAAAGGGACAGACAGGAAGGGCGTTTCTGGGAAGCAGCCCTGCGGTGGACGCTCGGGCCATGGGTGGAGCCGGGCTCGCCTCAGCCCAGGGGACAGGGAGCAGGTTCCCAGAGTGTCGGGGCCGGGGACAGCGCTTCTCAGCAATTGTTTTCAACGCTGTGACCCAGAGCCGGCTCTGCTGGGAGCCCGCCCTCTGCCCTCACGCCCCTCTGCTCGTCTCCGGGTCTTTCTCCTTCAGCCCCTGCTTTCTCACCTGCCATTTTTCAGGCTTTTCTACACGAAGGTTTTCCTGGTAAGAAGCCCCTCGTTCTTTCTAGAACAGGGGAACGTGTACACGCTCAGTTTTTCAGCATCCCAGGAACTGGAGTCAAGACTTCCAAAGGAGCGCGGTCCCTGCCCGAGGGTCCCTTTAAGAAGAGGAGAGACACACAGAGACGACGGGCAGAGGCCGAGGCGCAGCAGCCACCAACCCAGGGACACCACGGATCGCCAGGAGTCCCTAGAAGCTAGAGAAAAGCAAGCCAGGAGCCTCCTCCAGCAGCCTGACCTCAGGCGTCTGGCCTCCAGGCAGTGAGAGCAAATCTCTGTGTGTCCTTTGCTACACGGCCCCAGGACACTTGTCCACCTCACATTCTAGTGACTCCGTGACCCAGACCAGCTCATTTTCTTTTTTTTTCTTAGGGCCGCACCTGTGGCATATAGAGGTTCCCAGGCTAGGGGTCCAATCGGAGTTACAGCTGCCGGCCTATACCACAGCCCCAGCAACGCCGGGTCCTTAACCTACTGAGCGAGGCCACGGTTCGAACCCGCGTCCTCATGGATCCTAGTCGGGCTCGTTAACCGCTGAGCCATGACGGGAACTCCCATCGTTTTTATCTCTTTGTTCCCAGCGCAGGAGCTGGAGGACAGTAGCTGCTCAATAAACGCCTGGCCCTGCCTCTGAGCTGGCCCTGCTCTGTCTCTCTCTCTCTCTCACGCACCCCTCACTCCTTGGGTCTGTTTCTGCGGCACAGGCACAAAATTTAATTCAAGGAATGGCTTTGTGATCAGCAGCCAAAAATCCAAGCCCTGCCTGGTATGTGCCATTTCCAGAACCAGGCCCCTGTAGCGCCGGCAGGTCTGCAGATCCTGCTCAGAGTTAACTGGGCATTTCAGAGGGTGGCACAGACTAGGCCGTTACTGAGACTCGAGGTACATTTTGCCTCCATGCTGCCGGGAGAATGCAGGTGACCGGGGCTGGGGGGGGGGTGATGCTGAGGTTGGACCGGAATCCGCTGAATAGTCCAGGTTTGGACCAGTGTTGGAGGAAGCAAGGTTCCAAGATGTGAGTCACACAGTATTTTTACTCCTGGTTTCATATGGCCTGGTTTTTAAATAATTGAGTGGCTGGAAAGATCCCACAATGAAATCATATTTCATTTGTTACCTCCATTTGGCTGTTAAGTGAGTCAATTTCTGGGCTGTATTCGGAGGTGAGGACAGGAGAGCCACCCGCAGACTGGGAGAGACAAGGCCTGGAGGTGCCCGGGTGACCCGGGGCCTCTGGACGCAGCTCTTCCGCGGGCCTCCCGCTTGCAGGGTGTCTGCAGGCTGGGGGTTCAGGGTGACAGCTTCCTAGACGGGCCCCTGGGGAGCCCAGCCACGCGCACACCCTCTGCAAGAAGCGATGAGTGGGGAGCCTCAGCGGATGGGCTCAAGGTCACGGACAGGAGGCTGGGGCTCCGGGGACCTTCTCTTGTCCCCTTTGTGATGCTGAGTGACAGGCGTCAGAGAACAGACACAGCAGCAGGATACAGGCTCAGCTTGGCCTTCAGGGCTGCTCTCCTCCAAGCTGGAGACCCCGGGGGGCTCTGAGACCCTGGGGTTCTCTGGAGACCGGCTGGAGACCCCAGATGTGCTGGAGACCCCTTGACAAGCCAGACGCCGACGGGTGAGAGTCGGCGGACAAAGGGCGAGACTGTCAGGAGACATCAAGGCCCCGGGGAGGGCGGGGCAAAGGCGGCGCCGGTTTATCTGGGGTTCGGGGAGTCTTCTCCGAGGGCGGCATCCCCGGTGGAGTCCAGTGGGTGGGGCGGGGACCCCGCGGCCTCGGGGGCAGAGAGCCTGGCGGGGTTTGGATCCAGGGGGGCAGGTCCGCTCTTCATCCTCGGCTTGGGCGCCCCCAGCCTCGTCGCTCAGCCTCCCCGGTGCCCCCGCAGGCACAGCTGCTCCAGGAGGGGTGGGGGCCACAGCCCCAGGCTGCCCTGCAGAGGGCCTGGGCGTGCATCGCAGCCCTTCCGCCTGGGGATGACTGGCCTTCGGGCAAAGCTAAGGCCTCCGTCTCCCCATCTGTGAGGTGTGCGCGAGGAGGGAGGGCTCGCTGGCACGGAGTGGCCCCAGGGCACGGCAGCCGGTAGCGACCGCCTGCCTGACCTGGCCTGGCCCTGCGCGTTTCTCCTCAGTGTGGTTTTGTGCTTATCCTTGGTTCCCCCGAGCCCGAGCCTGAGGCTGCCCCCTCTTGAGGGTCGGACTGAACCCCTCCACCCTGGCTTTCTGCCCCATTTAGCCGCCCTCTGGCCCACGGTCGCTGGGCCCTCTCCCTCCCAGCCTCTCCTGGACTCAGAAAACCCAACACAAATCCCCACCCATCCCAGCCCATGCTGGTCGTGCTGGTGGGCACTGGGGCCGCACCAGCTGGTGCCAGCTCCATCCACCGCTCATCAGCCTGCATTTTCCTGGAACTTCATTCCCCACAAAAGGGCAATAAACGTTTTTTTAGGGCTGCACCTAGTTCCCAGGCTAGGGGTTGAATCAGGGCCGCAGCTGCCAGCCTACACCACAGCCACAGCGACCCAGGATCCAAGCCACGTCTGCATCCGATACCACAGCTCACGGCAACGCCGGATCCTTAACCCACTGAGCAAGGCCAAGGATCAAACCTGCATCCTCATGGGTACTAGCTGGGTTTGTTGAGCCACGATGGGAACTCCTGCACCATATTTTAGATTCCATGTATAAGCGATATCATTTGCATTTATTTTTGTGTTTTATGCTCATCTCTGGGTTACCAGGAATGGAAGCTCCAAATCAGAGCCTGGTGCCCACAGGGGAGCGAAGTTTGGTGTAGGAGGCTCGACCCTAGAACCAGCTGGCCCGGGGGTTCGAGCTGCACTCTCCATATTCTGCAGCCTCCGTCACCAGAACAATGCACAGCTCCCAAGAAGTGGTCAGGAAACTTAGAGGAGGCGGGGTGGGTGGAGCGCCCTATGTTTTCTCCAGGGTCCTACCTGGGCTCCTGTAAGCACCTGGCCTCCTGTGTTCCCCGGCACCTGCCTGTCGGCACTAGACACACAGACCTCCCGATGGCCCAGGCCTCAGGCATCCCAGCCCTGATTACACCCCCGTCTTCCCGGAGCCCCGGTTTGGTCAAGGAGGGCACTGGGTCGCACAGAGGGGAGAAGTGCAGGTGCCCACCCAAGTACACCCCAACCCCAAAGGGGCCATGAGAGCCCGAGGCCCGTCCCGGGAGGGCTGTGGCCGGTGCCGCAGGCTGGAGGCCGGGGGGCTGCTGCACCGGGGCCGTGGGGAGCTCACGCCCTTCTGTGCGTCCCCGGCTGAGGCCTCGCCGTCCCCTCTCCCGGCCTGTAGGGCAGAGCAAGCCCTGCTTCCCGGGCTGTGGGAGGGATTCACCAGAGGAAACCCGTGAGCCCTTAGGCAGGAACGATGGCACAGAGGCAGTGGGGCCACTGCCTGGGGCGCCCAACGTGAGGGGCTGGAAGGACCCCATGAAATGCTATATGGAATGTTTGATAAGTGCTTCGGGTGGGGGGGCTGCAGCTACAACGCCTACTCTGTGTCCCTCCTACTTGCAGGAGGTGTGAGCCCGGCAGGAGAAGAAAGGTAGGGCCGTCGAGGGAAGAGTTCGCGGCCTCAGGTCACCTCCACTGGCATCTCACCCAGCAAAGCCCAGCAGGTCCTCTGAATATCCGTATGCACTCCTTTTTTGGGGGCCCACGCCCGTGGCATGAGGAAGTTCCCAGGTCAGGGACTGAACCCAGGTCACAGCAGCAGTAACCTGAGCCTTAGCAGTGACAGTGCCAAGTCCTTAACCTCTAGGGCACCGGGGAACTCCTTAATAAATGTTGGCAGGGTCTCGGTTGGACTGCTGGCCTGTCTGGGACCTCCTTGTGTCAAGGAGCCCCTCTGATAAGCCTGCCCTCAAAGCCGGCTTGAAAAGCAGGTGGTGGCTTGGTCTACAATGAGCCACGTGACTCATACACAGACTCATCCGTTTTGTCCCGTAGAACAGTGCCCAATGTGCATGACGGACGGTTGCGTGGATGCACAGATGGGAGACAGATGAGAAAAGACGATAGTCTTTAAGGGCTGGTCAGGGCACAGCCTGCTCCCTGGTCTGTTTCACCAACAAATACAGTAACTATCATTCCTTGGGCCCTGACTTTTTGCACTTTGAAGTGCGTTATTCATTTTACTCTTATGGTCCCGACAACCCAGGTGGGCTGGGACTGCAGGAAGGACAAGGAAGCTGAGGCACAGAGAGGGTGAGCAAGCTGCCCGAGGTCACACCTGGTTCACGGCGTCTGGGTCCACTACCCGAATCAGCCAGTCTCCGCGGGCACCTGACCCCCTTCCGCCCCGGCGTTCCCGTGCAGGGGAACCAGCCGGGCCTGGCAGAGGGGCAGAGGCATGGCTCAGGACACCCAGGTCAAGTTCTTCCTTCGCCACTAACTTGCGGAGTGACTCTGGCAGGACCTCCTCGGGCTTCAGGTTCTGCCCTCGTGAACAAGTGTGCTGGGACCACGTAACCTGAGGTCATTCCTCAGAGGCTGAGCTGCCATGACCACTCAGTCCCTGCCCAGCCTTGGGAGGCCCCAGGACACGCTGAGCTCCGGGACCAGCCAGGAATCAGGACACCCACACCCACCCTCTGACCTAGAGGGATGTGGGAGCAAGTGTCCGTCCACCGATGCTGCGGGGAGCCTGACAGAGAACTCCATAAAGTGGGCGAGTGGCGGCAGGGGTGCTCTGATGTTGGGTGGGCGCTGCCCTGGGTGATGGCCTGGAGGTGCCAGGTGCTGGGGGTTGGCACCCTCTCTCCTTCCCTCCATCCTTCTCCCCTTTTATTCCACAGACATCGGTGGAGTGCCCGCTCTGTGCCAGGCCCTAAGAATAATACCACTGAGATAATAACAGCTTGACAATATCAAAGACACTCATCGACCCAGCTCACGCTGGGGCACAGCTCGCATCAGCTCATGGGATCCTCGGAAGTGTCCTGAGAGGCCGGGACAGTTTAACGACGCATGCCAAGGCACGGACTGACACACCTCCACCTGCAAGCCAGGCTCCCCACCCGGCGGTCAGACCCCAAGGCCCCCGCCCCTAGCAGCCTGACTCTGTCTTAGCCAGGACTAACCACCCAGTGTTCATGCTGTCTGCCGTGGTGGGTCCTTCACTCAGCCACATCATGGATGGGCCTTGATGCCCACGGAAGGTAAGGACCACCGAGAGGGGAGCCTGGCGGAGAACCGGGCACGTGACCCCTGTGGTGCTCCTTCCATCATCACATCCCACTTGAGTTCTGGGCAAAAGGCCCCAAAGGTCGGGCACTGGCCTCCCACAGCCGCAGGACAGTCACCCAGCCAGGCCTCTGGGATCTTAGGCTGCGTCATGGGGCTTGGGCTTTGTCCATGGCTGCTTCTGCAGGACTTTGGGTCTCTCCAGGAGTCACTATCCTCCAGCCTCTGCTCCTGGCCCCTCTTCGGGGTAGATGGGTGCTGTTGGGGCCCAGGGAAGAGTGTCTGCTGCACATCTTCCGTAGCTGGCCCTCGCTCCCTTGTTGACAGCGTCTCCAGCCCGGGCCCCGCCCTTCTCACCCAAGGTCGGGTCTGAGGACTTTGCCTCCTGAATAACCCCCTCCACGCATCCGCTGTCCCCTTCGGTCAGTAGCAGCGGCCCAGTGGGGTCCGCTCCCACCCCGAGGCTTTCCCTGTGCGAAGACCCGTCCTGTCCTGGGCGCCTGACGTCACAGAGGGCAGTTGGCCGCTGGTGGGGAGGGAGGGGTGCTGCGGCCGCGGAATGCGCCGCCGGAGCCAGACCAAGGCCCAGCCCGCGCAGCGCTTCGGAAGCCGCCGGCGAGCCCTAGACCTGGAGTCAGGGGCGCAAACCTCGCGCCGGCACATGTGCAAATCCGGCCACCCCTCGCCCCTGCCTCAGCTTCCTCTGCAAACTGGGGACGGAGGGGGTTGGCCCTCTGCAGAGCCACGACTCCACGAGGGGTGCACCAGGCTTGCTTTGCACTCTCTTTGCCACTCCCGGGCTCCTCAGAGCCTCCGCCAGCCAAGCCTCCTGCCAGGCCGCGGTGACAGCTCCGCAGAGACCCACGAGTGGCTGCGGGAGGCCGCAGCCGCGTCTCCCGCCTGCGCATGCGCGGGCCGCGCAGCCTGCCGGGACCGTAGTCCGACCCCGCGGAGGCTGGGGCGCCAAGGCGGAGCGGAGCGGAGCGCCGCGCCTATACTTCCCAGGGTGCTCCGGGCCCGCGGGGCGGCCAGGGCGGGGCGGGGCGGGCGGGGCCGCCGGGAGGGCGGGGCCTTCGGGGGCGGGGCCTTCGGCGGGGCCGGCGCTCCAGGGCTGCGGCGGCGCTGCGGGCGGGCGCCGACCAGCGGCCCCGCCGGCGGGAGGGAGAGCGGAGCTTCGTGCCGGCAGGCGCGGCACCTGAGGGCAGAAGCAGCCGGCTGCCGCAGAGCCCTGACGACCCGACTCCCAGCTGCCGCGGAGATGAGCGCAGGTGAGTGTGGGGACCGAGGGACCGGCGCGTCCCTGAGCTGGATCGCGGCGCTCCAAGGGCTGGGGTGGCTGCGCCCGCAGACTGGGGGAAACCGCCCAGCGGCTCCTCCTAACTTTTGCTCCAGGGTCTTGCAGTCCCGAGGGTCCCGCGCGAAGCCCCCTGTCCCTGCACCCCGGACGCCTAGCTTTGCAGCGCGGGCTGGGAACCCCTTTCCCAGAGCGCCGGCGGGGGCGGCTGCCCTGCTCTGGGCTGTCTGGGAGGCGCCACTCCTTTGCTTGTCCCTAGCGTCCGGGGTCGCCGCAGGCTGCAGGAGGCGGCCGGGGTCCGGACGAGGGCCGCGGGCCGCGGTAGACCCTGCCACGCAAAGAGGTGGTGACAGGGGGCCCTTTGCGGCAGGGGGCGCCGCCCTTGTGCGGTTCCCGCAGCGCCTGTGTCGGGGGCGTCGGGCCACCCCCTGGCGCCCTGGGCCCACCACGGGGGGGTTTGGGGGCGCGGAGCCCGCAGGTGTGTGCGACCCCCTGGGATCTGCGTGCGGCCGCTCTCTGGCACCTCACCCTGCTATCCCCACTGCTGCCTCTGGCGCCGCACCCACCGGATCTGACAGCCTCTGTGAGGAGCTGCAAAATCCTATGTCGCCACAAACCAGCCTCGCCTCATGCGCTTGAGGAAACTGAGGCCTAGAGCTGGGGGCCTTGGCTCTCGGAGAGTCTAGAGTGAGCAGAGCCCGGTCTTGAGAGCCTTCTGGGGCCCCGGCTCTGGGCAGAGAGCTTGTTCCTTACATTCCCTGGCGGGGAGGGGCGGTCACCCCATTTTTTTCAGGGTGTGACCAGCGCTTACCAGGCCTAAGTCACTTGCTCAGCTCCTGCAGAGGAGCTGGGATTCGAACCTGGTGCTCCCTGACTCTGTGCTCTTTCCCCTGAGCCTGGCTTGCCACAGCCTGCGGTATGGACCCTGGCCATGGTGCAGAAACCGGTGGAGACAGCTGTTTCCCCAGGAGGGCAAAGTGGGCTGGGGAGGGAGTGAGTCTTTGGTGAGCACGGGACACCGCCCCCTCCCCCTTGGGGCTGAGGAGGGAGCGACCACATTGGCAGTGGGAGTGAGTGAGGAGAGTGGCTGAGAGCAAATGGCTGTGGGGGCAGAACTATCCAGAAGAGGGCTTCTCAAATAGCCAGCCTGTTCCGTGGGGGTGGCTGGGAGCAGGGTACCCCTAGACTTGGCAGAACCTCCAGATGCATTTATCTGATGGCAGGTGGGGATGACGGCAAGGGTGCAGCTGGGCTAATTTTAGGGTCTCTTTGACCATAATTGAAACCTTCAGTCTCTCCTGTAATCAGGGGCCCGGAAGGGAGCGCAGCATCTCGCCTCCTCACTGGGGGGTGTCCCGACAGAAGGGGCATGGGGGCCCAGGAGTCCGAGGGCTCATGGTCGGAATGAACGGTCAGCCTGGTCTTTGCGTCACAGCGTCCCCCTGGTGGTCTTGGACACCCCTGCCACCTGCCTGAGCCCGGCTTTCCGACTTGGTTCCCTGGAGAGGGTAGGGTCCGGGCGAGAAAACCCACACGTCGTAGGTCCTCCTTTGGTAGCTTGTAGCGGTCGGCAAACCTTCACCTTTCTGAGTTAATCCAGCCCCTCCAACCGGCAGTGGGCATGCTCCCCCCTCCACCTGTCGCTCCTGGCCCAGCCCTGCCTCCAGCGGATGGTTTGCGCAGCAGTAATTTTCACCCACGGGCACGGAGGGGGAGGGTAGGCGGTCCCTGGTGCCTGGCACTAGGCCTCTAATGTCCGGCCACTGTGCACATCTGGCGGGCTAGGGGGCTTCCATCATCAAGGGCACGTCCTTGAAGGCTGGCATCATGCCGGAGCGTGGCGCCAACAGGTGTGGCTAGGATCACGTGGTCCAGTCTCCAGCGGCCCAGACAAGCCGATGGTCAGAGGTGATCTGTACACCCACCCTGGGCAGGAGGCTTCCCCAGCCTGTGTCCTTCAGTCTGACAACTCAGGACGCCCTTGAGACGGCCCTGGTGAGGCATCGGGGTCCCCTGCAGCTGCCTCCTTGTTTTGTTGCGCGTTAACGTCCAGCGGTCAGGGGGTTGTTTAAGGAGATGGCATTCTATATCAGATAGGCCTGCATCCAAATCCGACGCTAGCTGTGAGTGTCTTGGGCCTTGGCTTCCCCTCTGTAAGTGGGGGGGGGGGTCCTTTAGCTCTGCACACAGTGCTGGCCACACTTGGCGGGGCCCAGTAGATGACAGTGAGTCTGGTGGTGGCTGCATAGCATCACAGGCCGCGTGGTCATGGGCAAAGTGGGGCAGAGTAAAGCACCTGAACTGGGGGGCGCTGCAGGGCCAGCTCTGCCCCTGCTGGGCACCAGGTCCGCGTGCCCTCTGAGCCTGTGTGTCTGCCCGCAGTGGCTGCAGGTCTGGCAGGTAGGATCCCCAGGTAGTCAGAGGTTCACTGTGGGAGTTGTGCTAGTCAGCCAGGGCCGCCGTGACAAAGAAACCTCAGACCGTGCAGCTTCAACAACAGAAATTTAACTTCTCACACTTCTGGAGGCTGCAAGTCTGGGATCAAGGTGTGGACAGGACTGGGTTCTTCTGAGGCCTCTCCTGGTCTTGTAAATGGCCGTCTCCTCCCTGAATGTCCTCGTGTGACCTCCGTCTGTGTGTCTGTGCCCTTATCTCTTATAAGGACACCGGTCATACTGGATTATGGATTTGGGGGGTGCGATTCAGCCCAAAGCAGGCGTGCAGGGCCGGGGGGCAGCTGGCTGGCCCCATGACTGGGGCCCGGGAGATGCTTCTGTCCAAACCCACCCGCGTAGAGGAGAAACCGCGGCCTGGAGAAGGAAAGGCGGCTGTCGGGGTCCAGGAGAGTGTGCGGCAGACGCAGCCCCGGCCCCCGGCTCTGGCTGGCGCAGCCCCGGCGTTTGGAACAGAGAAACGTGCTTCTAATCGAAGCACGGGCTCTGCTGTAGCCACAGAAACATTCACCTTGGCGTTCTTAACGACAGCAGAATGCTAGAAACCGGCTGAATGTGGAGGGGGCGGTGGGATATTAGACGCGCATCGTTCCTCCGATCAACAGATATTTAGTAAACACCTGCTGTGTGCCCAGCTCTGTTCTGGAGTGGGGTGTGTGTGGGGGGCACCGACGAGAACAAACAGCATCCTCATCCTCCTGAAACGTGCCCTCCGGGGTGGCAGGAACATTCTGGGTGATGGTGTGTCAGGAGTTCTTCACGGTAGGAGACAGTGCTTCGGACAAGCTTGGTTTAGAAAGCAGCTGAGGACCAGATAGTCCAGTCCCTCCGACGCGACTGGAGACAGACTGAAGGAAGTCTGGTGCGACGTCTGTGGCGTCCGCCTCTGCTGGAGGCGGCCGGAGAGCCGTGCTCCCTCCTCTGCATCTTTATTTCTTAATTTTATTGGCCTGGAGTTGACTCACAGTGTTGTATTCGTTTCAGGCGACCAGCCAAGCGAATCGGTCGTACACACGCAAAGACCCGTTCTTTTCCCCGCACGGGTGATGGCGCGCTGCTGAGCAGAGCTCCCGGGGCCGGATCGGCGGTCCTTGTTTATGATGCATTTTACGCAGTAATGTCCCCCCCGACACCCGCTTCTTTATACTTTCCATCTCTTTTCTCAGTTTTCTTCATTGTATGTGCTTTTCTTTTTCAATGAGAAATCAACTGTAGCAAGAAGGCGGTGCTCCCGGGCCCGAGGCGGGGTCACGCTGTTTTGAAAGTCCGTGCCTCGGTGAGGGGCGGATGGTTGCCTCCGCGGGGACCGCCGTCCTTGGCTGGGATAAGGTGGCCGCTGGCAGCATATGGGCCGCGGCGGAGGGCCTGGCGCTGGTCTCCATGTGTTCGACTCCACCTGAACTTGGTGCGGACGCAGGCAAGTGGTCCTGACCCAGAAGTTCATCCGAAATTGCCCTGAAAAGGAGGCAGCGGACGCTCTCCAGCTCCCAGCTGTGTCCCTCATGTCGGCTGTTGCTTCCTAACCTGCCGCCCAGGACCCTGCGATTCTTTATGGTTTCCACTGATGACGTAGCTGGGGAGTAGAGGGCGTATTTTCCAGACCCAAGCCCTGACTTTGGTGAACGCCTGGAAGGCGTTCTGGGCGAGGGAGCGAGGCCCTCGCTGTGGAGAAGTGGCCTGTCCAGCACCCTGGCCGCCCGGAGCCTGGTCTGCGTCGGGAGAGAGCCGCGAGCTGGGGAGAGGACACGGCAAGTCCAGCGGGGAAGGGAGGGGGCCGGGAGGGGTCCAGCTCTGGAGGGGGTCGCCCTGGTCCCCAGGGCCGGGCCGGCTGGCTCTTGGGCTCAGACCCCAGCTCTTGGGCCTCTTGGGCTCAGACCCCAGCTCTGCCCGGCCCTGCCGGGGCTCTGAGCCTAGATTGCACAACCCCGCTCTGTAGACTCCAGGGCAGGGGCGGGAGGCACAGGCCTCCGCTGAACGGGGGCCTCTTGGGCCTCTTGGGCCCAGACCGCAGCTCTGCCACCTGCCAGCTCAGGATCCTCAAACCTCTCTGTGCCTCAGATGCTGCCTCTTCTGGGGTCTCCTCAGGGGCCGAGGGTGCCAGGTGCCTGGCCGGCAGGAGAGGCTGGAAAAGCAGTTGTGAAAACACGGGAGGTGCTCGTAGTTTTTGACGATGATGCTGCCGTCACAGTCGCGTGGTCCCGCGAGCTGCCTGGGGACTAGTCAGACGAGTGCCAGCCGAGCCGGGCTGCCCCGAGCGCGGGCCTCCGGCCGCCGGGACGCAGGCAGAGCAACCCGAGTGCGGCGTCTCTGTTTACGCAGGACGTTTCCATCGCCGAGGTCGCCAGGGTGTTGGGCGGCACCCCGCTTCGGTGTCAGGCTCGCGGGAGGCTCCCCTGGGCCCCGGGCCCGGTGCTCCTGGGATCCTCGCCGCGTTTCTCGGAGCCGCTCAGGTGTCCCCGCCTGCAGATGGGGACGCAGCGCCCGGTGTCACGGCGTGCCGTGTGTGGATGACGGAGCTGGGTTTGAACCCTGGCAGGCCCCCCACCCCCACCCCCGGCGGCACGCGGCTGGGTGTTGGCTGCGTAAGGCCTGACGCACTGGGGCCGTCGCGATGTAACTCTCCAGCGTCAGTGCGGGTGTCAGCCCAACTCTGCCCGGAGCCGCGAAGCCTGTTCCCATTTCCAGGGCTGGCGCCTGCGGGCACAGCCAGGGGGCAGACCCTGACCCAGCCCAGCTCCGTCTGCCCCAGTGCGTGCTCTTCCTCTGCCTCCGGGGGCGGGGCTGGGGGGTCCTGCCGGGTCATGGCTCGGCCCCCGGGATGCACCCTGAGACAGCTCGGGCCACCAGGGAGTTTCAGCTGCTTGGGTGCATTGCTTCCCTGGAACCTGGACCCCTGGCCCAGCCCCCCCTTGGGGCCTCCCAGAGCCGATGGCTCCCGCCGGGACCTGCTGTCCCCCGCTTCTCTGGCTCCAGCCCCAGCCCGGCCCCTCCAGCAACACCAGCCCCATCCGCCCGCGTTTCCTGGATTCCCGCCCCACCTGCCCCACCTCCACGTGACCTTGGGCCAGCCAGCTTCCCTCTCTGGGCCTGTAACAAGGCGGGCCACCGCCATCAGGGGTGTGACCTGCTTGCTTCTGACAACCCTGTCCCCCCATTGTCCCTGAGGGTTTGCTCGGGTTTGAGGCTCAGCCCTCATTTTAGGGAAACACGGCCCGGTGGCCGTGAGGTCTCCCCTCACCCTCTGTGCCAGGGACCTCATCTGACGAGTTCATGGCCAAAGCGATTTGCCCTTTACGCGGAGGGTCCTGCTGTAAAGGGGTTTTCTCCACAGCCGGGCAGGGAGGTGACGTCTGCGGTTGTCTGCCTGGTACCCAGGCCAGGAGAGCGGCTGAGTGTGTGGCCTCGGGAAGGACCAGGTGGGCGGAAGGTGTGCTGTGAATTCAGTGCTTGGTTTCCTCTGACTCGGCCAGCGGCACGGCCCGCGGGGTGCCTCTGCCCTCCCGGGGGCGCCTGGGCAGGTGGTGAGCCAGGCACGTGCTAAACAGCCTCTGTTGCAAAATGAGGTATTGGGGGTTCTCGTGCACCCCGCTGCCTTGGCGGGCAATTTCTCAGCTATGAGGGAGGAGGTCTCGATGGCTTGGAAAGTCCAGTCAGTGGCTCTGAAGGCAGGACACCTGCTGGTGTGTCCCTGTAACCTGTGTCCCTGTGTCCAGGTCACATAACCGCCCTTTGCCTTGGTTTCCCCGCCTCAGAGGCAGAGATAACAGCACCTGTTTTTCAGGCCTGCTCATGGGCTGTGGCGTCCAGGATTTGGGGTGGTTTTTGTCACAGCTGGACACTGTCCAGGCCTCAGGGCCAAGCTGAGGTTGCACCTGCAAGGCCCCGCTGGCGTCAGCTCACACCGGCTCACGGCTCTTCCTCCGTTGCTGTTCTGCTTCCACCCCTGCTCCATCTCACTGGCCCTATCTACACCTCCCGCCCAGTGCCTCCTGCCCGACTGGCCCTGTCTACGCCTCCCGCCCAGCGCCTCCTGCCCGTCCCGGGTATTAGCGGCGGTGTGGTTCTCAGGAGGCGGTGTTTGGTGATCGGCCCCAGCTGGGAGCCT